>JAWNNP010002698.1:0-152331 GCA_035044805.1 Leucophenga maculata | reverse complement strand
ATGGCTTCAGCCTATTACACAATACGCCCGACAAAGTCTTATATCCAATGGAAAGGAGACTTATTCCGCGGTAGTTGGCGCAAACAGCGGGGTCTCCTTTCTTAAAGATAGGACAGAGAACACTGAGATTCCAGTCATTGGGTATGCGTTCATCGGACCATATCTTGCATAAAAGCTGGTGCATACTCCTAGCCAACTCTTCGCCGCCGGTCTTAAATAACTCAGCTGGCAGCCCATCAGAGCCTGCCGCTTTGTTATTTTTCAGCTTTTTAATAACTGAATCGACCTCGTAATAGTCCGGTGGCTCTACAATAGTGCCATCATTAACTGGTGGTTCCGGTGTCATTTCTCTTTCGGCGGTATTGTGCGCTTCATCGCCGAGTAGGTTGGAGAAATGACTCCTCCATAATCTCAGTGATTCCTGTTCATCCGTTACCAGACTTCCATTCTCATCCTTACAGAGAGTTACTCCGGGCTTAAAACCTTCAGTCAGACGCTTGACCTTTTGGTAGAATTTTCGAGCTTCATTTCTGTTACGGAACATCTCAACATCCTCAAACTCCCGCCTTTCTTGCTCCTTTTTCTTGCGTCTGAAAAGGCGTTTCTCCTCTCTCCGTTTCTCTCGATATCGCTCTCTAACAGCTCGCGTTGCTCCCGACAGTATATTGTAAGCTGTATTAAACACACATTATGCTCGGAATAGAGTATTGATATAAGGAGTTTGGTATCCTTTTGGAACCCAAGCTTATTTATAATAATCATATTAGATCAATAGTAAATAAAGTAAAATCTATTCTTTGCTTTGACAAACGTTGGTCAAAAGAATTTTTTGAACCTTATACCACTAAACTCCTCTCTACTTCACTTGTTTGCTCAATTTAAGAATTTTGATCCAGTATATGGAACCCATAGTATTGTACTCACCTGTTTGAGTCGATTTAAAAGAAGATTCTTCGACGTTTTCATATTATAATGATAAATACAAATTGATTGATCATCCAATGCTTTTATCACGCAAATATGTGCACTCTACTTTGTACCAATAAAGTTGCCTTTTCCACAAAAAATTATGCTCTCAATACCTCACCTCGGGCTTTTGGTTCTATATTCTATAAATTCTCCCCTTTTTTCTCTAATAATTCATCCTTAAACTCTGTTTAAAAACTAACAAATCACTATTCAATAAATTTGTAATTTAAATTTTCTTTAATTTTTTAATTTTTTTAATAGAGGGGCACAGCTGGTTAACCCGGCGGTCAACAAAAAAATTCATCCACACTTTTTTTTGCCCTGTACCTAAGGTACAAAAACCTATTGGTTTTGTGAAAATGTATGTACCATAGAAGTAATGATCGGAGACCCCCCCAAAGTTACCCCCATTATGGTCCGGAGTGATAGAGGAGTCAATATAGCCATGACCGTCTGTCCGTCCGTATGAACGAAAGGATCTCGGCAACGGTAATAAATAGAGACTTCGTTCTTTTTGCATTCGACTAGAACTTCGCCGGAGTTTTACATGTTTATTTTAAAATTTTAATTAATTTCCTACCTTTTTGTTTTGAACTGCTTGGTCATCAGCTAGGGAAACATTTGTGTTTGTTAGGCGAGCTGTAGTGGTAAAGTGCCTTTTCAGTTATGCCCGACTGAAAGAAACCTTCATATGGAAGCGAGGTATTTTAATTGTTTCAAATATCAACCACCATTAATAGTTGAAGTGTTTTTACTTTGGAGGCGTGATAATACAAAGCCTTTTGAAATGGGTATATTTCACCCTGTATTCTTTTTATCAGCACCAATACCCCAAACTGTTTTACATTTATGTGACACTGCCCATTTTTTCCAAGTAGATTTTTTTCCAGTGTCCTTTACATACATTAAATATAGAAATGGATTAATTACCTATCTGAAGTCTGCCTAAAAAATTATGTTCAATCGTAGACGGTCTGGGATTCTGAAGGGATAGATAACCTATATAAATAGGCGAAAAGCCATTTTAGCTCCCTTAAACACACCATATTTAATTACGCAACTCATACACACAACATTAATATTTAAAATTCATAATAGTACATACAATTGATTTCCTCGCCTTTCTAATTCACCCGGAATTTTCAATGAGAACTTTCTAAAACTTGGTTTAGCTCTCTAGCATTAGCAGTTTCTTCTGTGCGTTGATGCTGAATAAATAAATTAAAAACAGTCATATGAAAAATTATTCCAATAATTCCAAATCCAATAATTCCAATATTAAAAACAATCTATAGAGAAATAATATTCAGGGTTTTGACCGCACGCTGTGCAATTTTATTCACAGTGCTGTGGTGAAGTGCGGCTGCAGTTGGTTATTAACTGTGCCGCTTGGCTCTCTTCGCTTTTGAATTTCTCTTTAGCTAAGTTGCGCATCCAGGTTAAACTATAAAATTTTAGTTTTCTCTTATTTATTGTAGTCAGATGTAGAATGTTAAGCTACTACTTATATAAAAATCCTACGAAATTGCTTAAATTATGATCCTTTGTAACAGATCCTTGTATATTTTCGTTGAAACGATTCTGTGTAAAATTACTTACTATAAAATAATCTAACCAATATACACTATAAATGCTGCAGGATATAGTAATTCAGAAAAGCAACATCATTTCTCCTTGTTCGTCTTCCGATCGATTGATTTTATTGAACAAAATTTATAGGTGTGCTTTTTGGCACGTAGCCCTATTTGAAATTTCACAATTTGCGCACTAAATCCCAATGCTACCAATTTGATTCATTGTTTCTGCCCACAAAATTTTACACGATGATAATAAATTAACCAACGACGACGACAAATTTACTCAACTTGTGTGCAATTTTCATTAGAAGGCGATCCATATACGTCGATGGAATAGAAAAAGCACTTGATTTTTACTTTGGATGTGAGTCATTTCAACGATTTTGATTTAGTTTTGGACTTGTTTTAAAAGGAATTGCTGCGGTTTCCGCATTGAGAGAACGTAGACCAAATGACGCAAATTAATACATATATAAAATTCCCATTGCATATTATTATGGAGAATTTAAAGGTCAGTGCATGTGCGTAAAAAAATATTATTAATAATAATTTTGTAAAATAAAAAATCACAATAAAAAAAAATAATTTCTCGGTGTTAACAATAGTTAAATGAACTCCACATTTTTGTTTGAATTTAAATTTTTATTATGTTATATACCTTCTAGTGGCCAAATAAATAATACTAAATAGGTCATATAGCTACAATCTACATGATAATTAGAGGCATTATAGTGTCAAACGCACAATCTAAGGTAGGAGGAAGCACTATATCATCCATTAGAAGAAAGAACGCTTCAGTTGAGTGAGCTCGACTTCGAGATACCATGTACTTAGAATTGTGTAATGTCTATGGATACGACCAAATCTGAATTTTTAGCTTATTAAAAAATAAAAGCAAAAATGTTTTTTGGAAAACTCAACTAGGACCGCTATATTGGTCCAATTTGGACCTATTTGGAATATTTTACAAGGCTAAATGCACAAACAATTGTTTTCTATAGCGACTACATTCTATTGGCATTTTATAGGCTGTAAGAAGATGCTCGCAAGTTTATTGAATAAAAACTATCTAAAGAGGGATAGGAGACCGTAATATTTTAAAAAATTGAAGGTTCGCACCCCTATAGACTCCAAGATCATTATATACATACGAAGAGGCAGACAGCCGGATGAAGAGATGGACATATATACATCAACAGAACCTTTGATGAAGCTTTTGAAGGGAAGCTGCCCGTAATAGTATGATATGTTCTTCACTGGTATCAATTTTTTGCTGATATTGATACAAAAGGCCCATAAAATTGTTGTGCGTTTAAAAACGGAATTCCTCTTTAAATGAGAACGATGCAGTCACACTTATACGAGGGGCACTATTGGTATTTCGGGAAGTGGCAGCACTAATGTCAACAGGTAAAATCTGGCAATACTAAAATAAAGTTTGACATTTTTTAGCATGATCGTACTCACAACGTTTTTATGTAGTAACGCTATTTGTTTTGTTTAAAGTGAGTTGAAAAAATTAATTTGGCCAAATAAATGGAAATTTCAAGCGGTTTTCGTTGGAATATTTTTCACAACTTTCGACGTGTATTTTTTTAAATAGAGTGTGTCGATAAGCTCAGATCTTTGCATGACGATAAAGCACCATTGAAAACCACTGTATATCGCTGGTATGGTGCATTACATTGAGGTCGTAGTTCATTTTACGACGAATTCCGTGAACTGTGAACTACGAAAGAATTCCGTGAAGGGCGGCCACAAAACATCGTTGCTATGCGTGAACTGATAATGTTAGATCGTCATGTGACAAACCATGAGATTGGGGCATACCCAAAGATTAGTTCCGTTTGGATTGATACAAAGAAATGCTAAAAAAAAACGACCGCGGTGCTTCAAAGACTCTTATAAGACCTTCACAGGTGATGAATAGTGGATTTATGCGTATGAGCCGGAAACAAAACAGCAATCGACCGTGTGGGTGTCAAGACGAACCAAATCCAACAAAAGTGGGTAGCGCACGAAGCAGTGCAAAATAAATGGTGTTCGACCGAAATGGCCATGTGGCGACTGTTCCGCTTGAGCAACGTCGGACGGTCAAGTCTGAATGGTAAACGACCATGTCTTTGGAGAAATTCAGAAAACCAACGACCATGACAATGAAAGCTCTCATACATCGGCTTACACAAGAGAGTTTGTGAGGACTCAAAATGTCGAATTGATGGGTCATCCGCCGTACAACCCTGATTTATCAAACAATGATTTCTTTTTATTCCCAAACATTTGTTTACTCCAGAGGAAGCTATTGATGAGTTCACAACCTATGTTTTGGAGGTCCCTCAATCAAACTCCATAAATTTTCATGGAGCATAGTGTATGAGGACTACTGAAAATGTCATATCAATTGGTATATGTATGTTAATTCCCATCCAAAAACTACCCTCATCGATATAAGGTTTCTCAACAAAATTTTATATATGTTTGATTGATTTGTGGGAAGGCTACCCGTAAAAATGCTCGTGGCATATTAATTTGGACAATCGGAATTCAGCCTGATATCTCACAGATTGTTCAATAATATTCACCACCACTCAGACACACAGATAGACAGCTATAGCCAGACCTCGTCAAGCAGATCAAGAATAGATTTGTTCTTGCAATCTACGAAGTCTCCTCTGAACTCATACGACGGCTGCCTTTTATATTTCTAGCCTTTATTTGGTTTTAAACCTTATTATGTTCCAATTGCTATCTCCATTTAAAATTTGGATATTTTATTTCATAAATATAAATAGTACTTTTAATTGTGCTGTCACTTTTTATTGTTCACATTGACTTAGGTCCTGAACATTTTCGATGTTTCGATCAACTTCGACTTTTTGCGACGAATTTCCAAGCTTGGCCACTTTAAACAAGTAAGAAAATACAGTCAGGCGTAACCGACTGTAAGAGGCCCTGTACCAGTTCAGGTCTCCTAACAAACACATTAAACGTTTCCCGAGCATATGACCAAACACATGACCACTTCTCACTGCTCGAATATGAATGAAAAGGAAAGGGGGGTCATTCAACTTCAATTGGTTATAAAATCGTTATTTATTATCCGATTTTGATGAACTTTTTGGATTTTGACTAAGAGGGACGTTAACTTTATACTGGCATACTCAATTTTTCTTGTGCCGAAGAAATATTTCTCCTTGGGGTGATTTTATGGGGAAGGGGGGAGGGGCAAAATTTCAAAATAAACTTGTGAAATTCCGGAGCAGTCCTAGACGAATGCAAAAAACACGAAGTCTCTATCTATTACCGTTTCCGAGATCCTTTCGTTCATACGGACGGCCAGACGGACGGACGGACAGACGGACAGACGGACATGGCTATATCGACTCCTCTATCACTCCTGACCATAATGGGGGTAACTTTGGGGGATCTCCGACCATTATTTCTACCTGTTACATACATTTGCACAAACCCAATAGGCTCTTGTACCTTCGGTACAGGGCCTAACAAGAAACTACTCTGTACTCCTTTAAATAACAAGTAAGAAAATCACAGTCGGGCGTAACCGACTGTAAGAGGCCCTGTACCAGCACAGGTCACCTAACAAACAAACTAAATGTTCCCCTAGCTTATGACCAAACACATGACCACTTCTCACTGCACAACTAAGTGCCTTATAAAACATTTTTTTATGTATGAAACGAAAAGGGGGGTCGCTCAAATTCAATTGCTTATAAAATCGTCATTTATTATCCGATTTTGATGAACTTTTTGGATTTTGGCTTAGAAAGACGATATCTTTATACTGGCATACTTACTTTTTTTTGTTCCGAGGAAATTTTTAGCCTTGGGGGTGATTTTATGGGGAAGGGGGGGGAGGGGCAAGATTTCAAAATAAACTTGTAAAATTCCGGAGCAGTCCTAGTCGAATGCAAAAAACACGAAGTCTCTATCTATTACCGTTTCCGAGATCCTTTCGTTCATACGGACGGCCAGACGGACAGACGGACAGACGGACAGACGGACAGACGGACAGACGGACATGGCTATATCGACTCCTCTATCACTCCTGACCATAATGGGGGTAACTTTGGGGGGTCTCCGACCATTATTTCTACCTGTTACATACATTTGCACAAACCCAATAGGCTCTTGTACCTTCGGTACAGGGCCTAAAAATTTGTATGAGGAATATTTCTATCTGGATGCAATTTTTTTCAAAAACTTTCAAACATTAAATGTGAAGAACAACGTTGTTCTGCAAGACCCAGGCAGACCAACCCAAACGTTAAGGCAGATAGTTAAACAAACGAATATATATATAAAATTTAAACCCGCTCCGAATTATAGTTCACATGAATGGGTATAACTAAATTTGTATATTAATAATGACTTGACATATTCCATCTACTTAAACACAGAAAATAAACTGTATAGTGACGTAAAAAATATAAAAAGTTTCAATCGAAATAATTTTGTACTTTGTATTCTACACAAAAATAGGCCAAAACTCATAGAGTCATATTAAAATTAATGCAAACACTTTGCGTGACAAATGCTTAGATAAAATAACAATTGTATGCAATTTGAATTAATAGTCTGACCAAAACAATTCTAAGATTAGCATACAATACCTAATTGACAAGTTGATAGACTCGTACACATACCCCCAAAATAATATTGTGTCATACCAAATTCATAGTCAACTATGCGCCCCAGTCTCGGGTGTTAATTATATCAAACATTCAATAGATAGATTACTTCATATCTTATCCATCGAAATATAACAACACAGAATTGTATTGCAATATTTGGTGTAAGACATATGTTTTGTAGACCTTCAGACATGTGATACCAAACGTTATCAGTAATATTTTCAACATTGTATATACAATTCGAAGTGTGTACATTGATCTTGACGAATATGCCAAAGCAAACCGAATATTGGCATTCCAATAATTTTTACAATTAAGTTCCGCCTCCGCTTTTCACTGCAAATGTTCAGCTACGTCATAGTTTCTGCTGATAATGATTTAATCGATTGAGAGTATGTTTTTATTTCCTCATGTTTGTCGTTAAGAAAATTCGTGAATTCGGTGAAATAAGCTTATTTCCGGGAAGAGTTTAGTCAGAAATCCAGGTCTAAGCCGAACATAACGACTTAAACTATTTTCAGATTTCAGAGATGTTTGAAACTTTTCGAACAAAATCGAGTCGGTATAATACCTAGGTGATCCTAGTATCCAAAGAAGACTCTTTGGGACTTCCATATATAATGCGTGATATACCTCTTCATAAATAAGTGAAGCCTGCATACTAAATTTTATATTATTAATATTGGTTGAAATAGAAATTTATTCCATTAAAAAACATCGCTACAATGCATAGACGTGGTACGCCTGTAGACATAAGTAGAAAACATCTATTCATATGAAGCATCCAAAAAACATACCAATTTAGACCGTAAAAAAAAAAGTAAACGTTCTATGAAAATATATCCATTAGGAAATATTGTATATGAAGACTTCACACTGATTTTTATAGGATGATACTACGAAAAGGTGTATTTATGGCTTAGGGCCGCCAAATTTCAACTGATCTGCCTTAACTAGAAACAGTAGAAAAAAAATCCTTATTAGCGGAACTGGGACGCCAAACATAGCTTCCAGGCAGCAAGAAGGTTTATGTTTGCTGGAGGAAGCAAGGATTAGTAAACTTGACTTTCTCCTACGGTGAGAACATGTTGGCCACTGGTGTCTCCACACGGATCCCATATCTCGCTGGAGACCTGCTTCGTCATATCTATTTTCCCATTAATAAAGGCATATAGCATGTAGAGCTTAACATCAACGAAAATCTGTGTCTGGATTCCTGTTCTCTTGTCTTTAATCATTGATTTCGATGGGTCGGCATTTTCTTCAGCCGTCAGGCTAATCGACCGTGATGCAGACACTGCTGTGTTGCACAAAATCCTCGAAATCTCACTTCAGACCAATAAATTAACTTCACGAGGTATGCTGAGGCATGCTCTACTCTTCGCAGATCCCCTCGACATCGAGCAGTTGTAGATATACCGAACTCTCATTATGAGGAAGCGACATCACCAGAAAGTTTTCATGGGATTGCCAAGCATCAACCACATTATGGTAGCGCTCCAAGACTACCGCACGCTGTATTACGATCATATGTTGGAGAACATATGCAAAAAAAAAACGCCATAACAGGCTCAATCGATACGACATATACCTATTACAGCAGTTTGGATGAAAATGTAGGCTAATGTCTTCGATTCGCATTTGACTAACCACATCCTGCCCTTTAATACTACTATCACAGAAGCCGTTTTAGATATAGAATCTTCGCTCCAATTTGGCTACAAGGAGTTGCCTGCACAAAGACTCAATAGAAATAAAGCCTCAAGCCACAAAAGCATCTGACACAGAGCACTCAAAGCCCTTCCAACTTTTTATAGGGTTTTTATTGAACGCCATAATAGGACTGCAACACTTCCTCTCTTAATCGAAGTTTGCGAAATATCTATGATACATATATCTAGTAGTGTACGAATCTGTTCGTACAGGCCTATCAATTTTCTGCTTTCAATTTCGATGGATTGGAAGAGCTATCCGTCGATTGGCTCAGTAATTTCTTAAATTTTTGGAACGTGCAGCATATAGAAGCCTCAAGGAGTACTGCTGAACAAACTGAGGGATGCAAATCATGCATCTTCGAGGAACATATTCAAGTCTTAGAGCCAAAATTCATTTTATACTCTCTAGAACCAAGCATTATGTCTGAATTTCACTGGTATATTTGAGGTTCGACTCTGCACAGAGACTACAACTTGGCTACCTTTGAGCATCCAATCTCTTCCTTTTCCAGGAGGTACCATGATCGGTAACTGGCTCACAAAAGCAGATTGGCTATACCCACTTCGAAAATCTCTATCCTTAGAGAGATGGTTCAATGAACATGACAGAGCTTAACACCCAAAATTCTGCTTTCGATGATTTGCTGTCTCTGTCCATGGCTTTTTTACTTAATCACCGACAATTTTTGCCCACAACGATATAGACAAATATTTGATGGTTCCAATGATTTTTCATAACAAATTTAAGATAATTAGACGGATATGATAAGATCGACTCGTATTATCACATGTATCGATGCCATCTGAAGAAAGAAGAACCACTGCAAAAAAGTACGATGCCATATAATAGCTATTTCGAATACTAGTGAAGTAGTGATTACTACTGCAAACATCGTTCCATAACATAACACACTAGAAACTCATAGAAATATGTAAGTTACGGATCAGTTAAAGCTCATTTCACTAAGATGGAAAGGATAATATAGAAAAAGCTTAAAAAACATTTAAAATAAGGTGACCTTAGCCAGAAAATATCAGACATCTGTATACTCGAAACACATTTGTGACTCCCAGACTTACTGTAGGAAAACCCTCCGCTCGGAATCCCGTCCTTATATGATCTTATAGAGGTATCCACAAAAGAGGTTATGTTCGTATCAATATTTATGATACAGACAAACTGATTCATGCATGGAGAGCCCAATGAGAAGATCGAAAAAAATAATATATTCCAATGAGCCAGAACTATAATATTAAATATTTTTAATACTTGTCCAATGGTTCTTACTTCTTCCGATTCCATTACATTTTTACCAAACTTCATCTCAGTACCTCAAATGTGTACAAAGATTTTCCGAATTTCGACATAAATATAATATATAAATATTGCCTATATATGTATGTATGTTCTTTACAGACAGCAAAATCCTTTCCACTTTTTCAATGGAGTTACATTTCCCGGTCCTATTAACATGTACACCAATTTTCTTCGCTGTATCTCAAATAAATAGAAAGTTATGACGAATTATATAGCGGCGGGGAATCGCCCCTCCGATTTTGACCGAACCTATGATGTGACCTCCTACAATTAGTATGATTACCAAATTTCATTTCTATATCTTAAATGGATGCGAAGATATTTCAAATTTTGTGTAAATTCTTTATGGCGGCATGGCATCGCCCACTCTGATTTTGACCAAAATTTTCTTCCTGTAACACAAATGGATGCAAAGATATAATGAATTTTGCTTATCGCCCTCCGATTTTGACCAAACTTCACTCGAACACTCTCCTGAATGAACTAAAGTTCGTCTGTGAATTTCAGCTCAATCGGTTGAATGGTTTGACTTCCTATAAGGAACATACATTTATTTATTTTTATATAGTTTTAGATATAAAAATAGATTAATTATAATATATATAGATTGTAATTAAACAGGGTTACACATTTCCGTTACATGTATACCATATTCAAATGATTGAAAGATATGACGAATTTTGTTTATCGCTTATATGAGGGTCAGGATATCGCCCCCTCCGATTTGACCAAAATTATTAGGATAACTTCTCACTATCCCATTAATATGCATTCCAAATTTCATCTTTGATCCTCAAATTGATTGCAAGATATCAAGGCGGGGTATGAGGGCAATGTATCACCCCCTCCGGTTTGGTTTACTTCTTCGTATCCTATCAACATACCTTTCGAATTTCATAGCTGTACCTAATGCAAAGAGATTGTTTATATGAGGGGTGGGGCAACGCCCCCTCCGGTTTTGTCAAAAAGTAGCCTATATTCTTTTGCACGTCAAATAGTTTATTGGTTTAGGCGTAAAAGAGGAACATCCATACATAATTTTATCCATACATGCTCACAAACTTTCACTTTTATAATGTTAGTAGGATTTTCGTAGATTTCATGGGCCATCGCAATTTAAACTAACATTTGACCAAACTATTAACCCTGCAGTCTTACTATTTGACTAGTTAACCAAAAAACTTTTGTCGTTAGTTGATTTTGTAACCTTTTCAAGATTCATTCAGAAACCTTAAAATATTTCAATATAACCTACATCTTTATTATTTGTCAGATTGTTAAAACAAGTCTAGATGCTTCCATCTTTCTGTACGTCCTTCTGAACTTTGTTTCGTATCTCGTAGAAGGTTTATTTTTTATTTATCTATAGTGTATCCATATCAAGTTGAAACATAAAGTGGAGACTTATGAAATGATGATTCATACATATATTTCTTATGTCGCGCCCATTATTATCACAAGGAACTAATGGAACTCTTTATTATTTGTAGAATTTTCAAAAACAAAATTAATCGTCATAAAAAGTTTTTTTAAATATGTAACTTAAATCCATTATACAGTAGGAAAGTAATCTAAGAGACCTTTTATTCAAACTCGTAGAATACTTCGAAACGCTTAGATGCTCATCTACTTTGATTTAAGATCGAAAATGTTTTTAATATAATCGACCATAAGCCTGATATGTTAATAATAATTCAAATATCTATAACAACTAATATAATTTATAAAAGGACACGCTACATAAAGACTTATATTCACTTTTAATATTCTTCCGATTGAAAGACAAATCATGAAAAATTCCATATTCTGTACAGTGTCAAGTTCATAGTCCACATAGTCAATTTATCATCATATTCAAGGTCTCATTCCAACATTTCATGACAAATTTGATTCAATTAAACCACAAACTTATTAGGTGACCGACCATATGTGAGAAAGAAAAAAACCAAACTTTTTTGCGCCCATAAATTCACTAACAAATTTATCAAAAAATTCAAATTTTATAAAAATTTGTAAAAAAAAAAAAGTAAATAAATAAATTGCAGAAAATTAAAATGTCAACGGCGTACGAATCGAAAATTTTATTCGCACTCACAATTACCCGCCAGCGCATATTGCAGACTTCTCTAATAATTCTTGAGCCGCATAAAAGATATTTTCCAAGTTACTTGATAAATTTAAATGTATGACAGATTTCTTTGGTGAAAAGAAATAATAAATTCAGTTAATAAATTATGTCTTAATTAAGACCTCCAGAACTGAGACAATTTAGCTGGGTGTGCCATTCTTCGGTATATGTATGGAGGAGATGAGAGAAGAAAAAAAGAAGACACATAAATATTTTCGCAAATTAAATGAAATTAATATATCTGTCGTCGTATTGACTTTGACCAGCGAATTATTATATTGAGCATCATTAGCACCAATATCATCTCTGCGCATTAGCTGGCTTAATATATAAAAGGTGTTTGTACAGAGCTGTAGAACTTTTGTTTTTAAATAATTTATTCACAAACTCAGTTATTATTGATTTCAACCGCATGGAATTTATAAAAATGTATCAAATATATGCATGAGGACCAAATATGTCATGAATGCTTAAATTATTTTGCAATTTGAAAACATTTAAGAAGAGTTCGAATGATTTGAAAGAAGTTTTCTCTTAAAAGATTTCTAAGATTTATCAAAATAAAATTGATTATAATTGCCAAAAAACTGTCAAACAAGTTATATGCACTGCAAGTTCTATCAGTCTTAAAAAGAGATCCTTCATGATACCTCCACTACTCCTTGCTGAAGCATTTATTTTGACAAATAATAAAAATATTTATTTATTTGTTTTGCACAGATTCAGCAAAACGAATCGAGTTGCATGGCATGGCATCAGACCAAATTACTAAGAATTCGTTGCCGACAGGCTTCGACTGTAACCTTTAGTACTGCTGAGTATACAAAAATGCTTTATATACGGATTTCACATTTTTTGAGGAGAATTTAGAAAAAGTGGTTTTTCTAAATTTATTAATAAAAATATCAAGTTTTTTAGTAGTGCATCCAGATGGTACATTAGCAATTGTCATTGTCATAAGAGTAGTGAAACTGTCGAACCAGAATGTACAAAAGTTTTATTTTATAATTATGTTTAATTATGTTTAATTATTTTTTTTTTTTTTTTAAGTTAAAAAAGCATGGTTACAAATTTACTTTCCGTCGTTAACCGTTCTAAATTATTGTAGAATATCGTACCGTCTTTACTTCATATCCAAGTCTAAAGTTTATCGGTCTGCTCAAGTGGTAATCGATAGGTGGAGTAAATGTCATTATATAACGTTTCTATTTTTATTGAAGTAATTTTCTATGCAAAGCTTAACTCTAATGCATTCGTCGAGTTCGGTATCGTTCATCTATGATGGTTTCAATCGACTTTAACAGCTAACAATACACAACACCCTTTTGATCCGTTTAAATACAGAACACCCCCAAATACGAGTTTGTCTTAAAACTCTTTGGGCTATCACATTTGAATTATTTTATGTTGTTCAAGGAGCTGTTCACAGATGACAAATCGCATTTCTACGTCTATTGGCTTCAA
The DNA here is from genome assembly GCA_035044805.1 of Leucophenga maculata. NCBI lineage: Eukaryota > Metazoa > Arthropoda > Insecta > Diptera > Drosophilidae > Leucophenga > Leucophenga maculata. Next base: position 138,508 of record JAWNNP010002698.1, on the reverse strand, counting down.
TTCGTTCATCAATCAATTTTCTTGCTTTTAGACTATTCCCAAAACTTTTAAGCGATAGCCAACAACTCACGCACAATTCACAATGAATGAATAAGTTCTGGTTGCGTTTAACTTGGAACTTCATTGAGTAATGCCTCTGCATTTTATATTTTAAATTTTTTCCGACAGTGAAGATATACATAGAATGCAGAGATAAGGGTGTGAACCTATCATCCAAATGCGTTACCAAGTCTGTCTCTGCAATCATGCCATGGGAGTCCTTGACTAGAACTTGTTGGAAAGCCTGCCCTTGTGGCACACAGTTGCCGTCAGCTGTGTATTCCATCTGCTCAAGTTTTTCCTCGAAGAACTAGTCCTTTTGCGTCGCAGAGTTTCTTTCATAACAGAAACAGCTCTTTGATAGGCCTTTTTGTCCAAGAGATGCTGTATATTGAGGAATTTGCGACGAAGTCTTCGCTTGGGTGGGGCAGCTCTCTTGTGGTCGAGACCAAACTGAAAGGTGTCTGCTGAGGTTCAGGCTTGGGCGTGGGATCGCGGGCTAATATCCGAGTAAGTGGCTCATCGATAATTTTATTTAGAATTTACCCTTATGTGCAACATTTTGGATTTCCGTTACCATTTTGTTGTAGTCCACAATCTCGTTCAATACAAATGGTGGGGTTTTAGGGGCAGCCTTAGCCAAAGTATTAAAGGTACCGAACCAGTTCGCCGCACTTTGCTCATTGCTGACATTGCTGCAGAATTACACCTCTGCTTCGTCGTCGTCTTCATCCATTGCGAAAACTGCAAAAGGGTTGGAGTTTGCCCTATGGGTGTTTCTTTTGACTTGATGCAGTTGATGTTGGACTCCTTTTTACTTGAAAGAATTGCTTTTTTGGTACGGTAGTAAGGGCGTTTGTTGATTGTTGCATGGCAGCCGATGTACTTGGTACCATGATCATCTCTTCTACAGTATTTGTGTCCAGCTCGATAACCGCGGCTCTAAGGGCCTCCCCAAGGCATTGCCTATTTTTAGAAATAGGTGTCTTTATTTTTTCAATGCCAAGAAAATTATTTGTGCAAAAAGTATGCAACAAAAATTAATTAACCAGGATATGAACCTGGGAACTGCAAGCAAACAGCTGTTTTTCTTGTACGTGACTGGACAGCGGAGCCCTAACTTTGCAAAGAATTAAACCCACTTTAAATTGGTCACAAATGTCACAATGGTATCACTTTTTTGTGCCACTATTGTGGGATTGTCTTTAATAGTCATTGATAATTTACAACACAGATGTTTTACATATGCGTGCACTTTGTATCACAAACAAACTCGCGTACTAATCCAAATAAAATATACCACACGGATTAAGTGTATACTATATCTCCATACAAAAAATTTATGGTTCTACGGGGGGTACAGGGTATTTCAAAGTCAAGTACACTCGACTCTAGCGTTCCTCCTTGTTTAATTTAAATTTCGGAAATACACAGAAATCAGAAGACCTCATATTGGAAAAATATGCTGTTGGGTGAATTGGTCGTTTATTGAAAGTACACACTACAGACATTTAACATACTAATTTGGTTGAAAAAATCTAGTGAGAGTAGATTGTTTTAACTTCAATTGGATCAATCTGGTTCTATACTTTAAACGGGCAACTTGCTTTAATACCTCATCAACGTTTTCATCAACTTCACCTTTAGACTCGCTTTTTCTGGATTGCTGCTTTGATTGATCAAATTGTGCCTCATTATTGTTATCCTTAATTCAATAAACTTTTATCGAATTTTTTAAAATCGTCATAGCCAGCGAACCCTTATTGGAAACATCGCATAGGTTGCCAAGAGTATTTCATCCTCGGCATCAAATTGATAGGAAGATGCTTCAATGCGCAATGGCAGACCGCTTTAACTAGAATGCATTATTCGGACTTAAGAGAAAGAGGATTATCAGATAATAAGTGAAAAAAAGTCCGCATTCGTCTGCATTGTGATTGTCCTCCAGTTTGCTAACCTCAAAAGAGTGCGAGTTAATCTCCGAAATGGCTGAACCAATTTTGACAAAATTTTCATTGGCAAAGGGAGTACTTTTTAAAAAATAATAATAATTAATATAAGACTCAATTGAAATTTGATTAATATTTATAGCGCAAAGATTAGAATTGATACATAATTAGAAGACATCTGGAAAATTAAGATTGTGACCAACACATCAAACTTCATGTCTCTGAAATCTTCTGGGATAGAATTATAATATTTAGGACAGAGATAAAGGGTAGGTAATCATGTATACACATATAAAAAACTTTATCAAATTATGAAACAATTTTACTCAACTCTTTTTGCAAATGGAATGCCAGACTGCGACCAACTTTCCTAATGTTCTTACAATTATTCTATGAAACTCATACAATTATCGTAGAGTAGTACTTTAACTCCCGCCACCAAACATTTGATTATCATATTAAACGATTAGTGAATAATGTCTTTTTTTGTTGTTGTTGTGTGGTGCAAAACTGCAAACAATTTTCACATACTCCAAGCAGAAGCTTCAATAGTTGTCAATAAAGCCAAGCAACGCTAAACTAGCCAATTTCCCTAAGTAGCGCATAATTAGAAAATGAACTAAAAGAACAAAAACAACTAAAAGAAAAATCTGAGAAAACTGCTTTCTTTGTGCGTGTTGAAAATATGTGGGAACTTGTTTCCCTCAAATTGACAGCCATGGAAAATTATTAGACATAACTTTCATGCCGCATGGCGACATTGGAGCCACATCTTAGTAAGTAGGATATTCGCACAACGATGACATATTTATGCTTAAATATCTTGTCTGGCATAAATTAATAAACATAAATATGTGCTCAATTAATAAAAGCTAATCACTGAAGGAGAACAGTAGACTTGGCGGCTTAATAAGAAAATCCATACAACAAACTTTTCTTTAAGGCGACAGCACAGTTAAGCTGCCATCAAAATGGAAGAAAATTGTGAAGCCAATATTTTAGTGACATAAAAAATATTTGCCGCAATCTGCTTAGAACCACCTAGCTGCTGTATCTCGAACTAACTATCAATCAATAAATTAAATTGGCTTTAAAATGTTCTAATAAATTCGTTATTATCACCGATGATGCTTTAAATCGTAGCTAACGATAAAAGCACATAATTTAAAATTGCGCTCGAGAGTATTTAGAAACGTTTACTAACTGAAGACACACCCACTTCTAACAATGCGCGTGCGGCTTATGATGGAACGCCTCGATTGCCGCACACTTGGCATAGCCTAATTGTAGGTGTTGGGTATTTTATTGGAATTTATTATTTGATGTCAGCATATTGTGGCGTATAGATAATCAACGATCATGCAAACGCCTAACAGACTATTTTTCACTTGAAATAATGCTGCAGATTAACCGAAAATAGAAATGGAGACTATATGGGTGAGCAGGTGAACTCAATCGAGTTTGCTTCAACTAGAATAAGGAGATATAAGTTGGTTTTATCAATGAATAAGTATAAATGTAGACAACGCTTAGGCTGAGTTTCTCATTGAACTACTAAATAGACTGTTAACTAATCGATTGTAAAAATTTCGTGTGCGAATGGCATCAATCAATTCATAGTGGTTCCACATGCAGCAGTAAATCTAAAACCATGTCAAAGAGCGTCTAGCTATAGTCTTCGTGGTGGAGCAATTACAAAAACACCAGATGCAGCAGCAGCAGTCAAAGAAGTGTCAGCCAAACCAGCAGCATTATCAGCAACAAAAACAAATAGATCAACCATAGCAGCAGCCATTAAATCTCCAACGAAATAATGAATATGAACAATCAAGTGGAACACCAACTTCAAAATCAACAATTCCAGCAGCAGTGGCTGCAGCATCTTCAATTAAACCAGACCTAATCAAATATTAATGCACAAAGGGCCAAATTAGGTAAGCTAATCGCAGATAATGACGTTGCTTACTGCCATTATTACTAAACAATGACTCTAATGACTCACGGGCTGCCCATTGGTGCGTGGAACGCCAATGGCCTAACAAAGCGCGCAAATGAGCTAAAACTCTTTGTCAAAATATCTTAACTCAAAATCAAACAAGTAAGAAAATACAGTCAGGCGTAACCGACTGTAAGAGGCCCTGTACCAGTTCAGGTCTCCTAACAAACACATTAAACGTTTCCCGAGCATATGACCAAACACATGACCACTTCTCACTGCTCGAATATGAATGAAGTGGAAAGGGGGGTCATTCAACTTCAATTGGTTATAAAATCGTTATTTATTATCCGATTTTGATGAACTTTTTGGATTTTGACTAAGAGGGACGCTAACTTTATACTGGCATACTCAATTTTTCTTGTGCCGAAGAAATATTTCTCCTTGGGGGTGATTTTATGGGGAAGGGGGGGAGGGGCAAAATTTCAAAATAAACTTGTGAAATTCCGGAGCAGTCCTAGACGAATGCAAAAAACACGAAGTCTCTATCTATTACCGTTTCCGAGATCCTTTCGTTCATACGGACGGACGGACGGACGGACGGACAGACGGACAGACGGACAGACGGACATGGCTATATCGACTCCTCTATCACTCCTGACCATAATGGGGGTAACTTTGGGGGGTCTCCGACCATTATTTCTACCTGTTACATACATTTGCACAAACCCAATAGGCTCTTGTACCTTCGGTACAGGGCCTAAAAAACAGAAAATTATGTTGGTCTGCGAGACACAATGCTGCTGTAGATCATACTACCAGCTATTGGAATCACTTGGTAAATCATCCAGCTAATCGCATGCGTGATGGAGCAACGGTTATTATAAATTCGACCCTGAAGCAATATTTATTCATGACAATATTTTTTAACAGTGATCAGGGTGAAGTAGTTTTTGCAAGTGTTCGCAGCACTCAAAACTTTGGATGGTCAGTAGAAATTTTAAATTGCTATTTAAAGAACTTGGATCTAGTTTTCTAGTTGCTAGCAACTGTAACACATTTTATCAGTTCTGCAGCGCAGGTTGTGCTTAGCTCAGAAGCTTTGCTGTTACAGATTACGTTACGAGTTATAATATTCAGATGCTACTGTCTTATCACATCTTGGTGATTATAGATTTTAGGCTGTGTACGCCATCAACTCTAAAGCTCAGCGTCTTTCGCAGCAGGCTAACATACCTCAATTGCAGCGAATATTTGATCAATTTAAATGTAGAGCTTAGAGCACTTGCACATATTGGTAATTTAATACTGCAGACTACTCAATATTTGCAATCATCTTTCTTTTCCTCATAATCCAATCTGGCATGATTGGAAACCCGCGGCTATGCATCTGATATGACAGAAGACACTACCTTGAAGGAGAAATCATACATGCAATGATCTAGACTAGAGAATATGTACATGTTCTCTTGTCAACTGTGCTAAGTATGATCTTGTGTTTTAAAAATATTTTTATTGAACTGGGCCACGCCTTTTAATCTTTGGTAGCTGAAATATTTAAGCTGCAACCCCACTCACATATTATGTCAGTACCGTTTCAAATCAAAACGCTCAAAGCCATCAAAGATCCTGGCTACAATGGGATAGAAGTTAATGGAAGTGACGTCTGTATTGCCATGGCTACCCTTTATCAATATCACTCCCAATGAAAATACGCTGTAGTTGTGATGATTCCAAAACCTGGAAACCCAGAAAACTTTTTGGGGCTTAAATTTGTTACCTATTTTCTCCATTATTTTTGGTCCAATTTTTCTTCGCAGAATTTTGGTAGGGTCCGATGTGTAAAGTGCCACTCCAACAGTACTCCATAGTACTCCAGACAAGCCAGTCGAGTAGTTCTGCATATCCTCGGCGGTATAGTAAATAAGCAGCGCAGCTCTGTAATCAATTTTGACGATAGCTTCTGGCATGAATAATTATTTTACAAGCTTAAGTCTGTCCTAACTGCACCAACATTCAGCAATGTACATCTTTTTCCTGGACTTTTGGAATACTTCTCTAAGGGATCGGCCACATCTTGTCAGCTCAAACCAGGAGGCTATATAACATTAATTCAGCGTAGTTGTGTGCAATCAACCGACACTACAGCGTCTACTATAAGAGTCTAGAAACCAAAACCAATCACATCGCTTAACACGGCGTTAACATAGCCAAGTGATTGGCATAGCCTGCTGCACATCTTCGTCCTAGTGACTTGTGACATTACTAATGTGTCAAACATTGGAATAATCACAATTGGCTAAGATATTCAAAGCAGAGATCAAATAAATATAAAATATTCTATTTGCTCTCACAAAAAATCCAGTAACAAGAGATATTTCTATGGGTCATCAGCAGCATGCTCGTCTTAATAAGAGGCAATCATCGTACTTGGTACAGAAATCAGGTATTATAATCAGCAGCAAAAGCTTAAAAATAATTGGTTGTATATATTGTGGTATGTCGAGAAACACAGCGTCAAAATATTCCTTTTTGTCACAATATTCCCTTTGTTAAAGAATATTACGATTTGATGGAGCCTTTCAACTTTTCCGTGCACAGAGCGAAAACGTAAAAGGTGATCTAGAAAAAATTTAAAAAAAAGCAACACGAGGCTAGCCTGAAGACAAGCAGCCTCCTTCATAAATTCGAGAGTGACAGAAGTAGACTGACTACATGGCCGATTCGACTCAGGATTGGTTTCTGTTTTACCGCATTCATAGATCAATATTAGTGGTGCAACCTTTTATCGTTGAAAAGTGTTGCCAGAAAAAGAGGCGTATTCACAAGTAAAGCTTTTATCCTGGTCACCGGCTTAATTGTTTTTAAGGCCTTTTATGGCGTTCGACACCTCTATTCGTATGACGGAAGCGTTAGGCGTTTTAATCTGTAGTAAAGCCTGCAAAGATGTCTCTGTAGCTCACACGTCATTAAATGAAACCACGGTTTAAAGCGCTCGGCGATGTCTTATGCGAAGAAGTCACCACTGTCCGTTGACATCGTTAAGTATAGCCTGGTGCGTTGATTGACATTTGACACTACAGATAGCTTTCCACCATGAGAATATTGCAAGCATACTTTTCAAAAATTTGGTACTAAGCCCTGAGATAGTTCTTAGTCATTCTGCATTAGCTAGAGGGTGGTGAGTGCGTATACATCCCTTCCGTAGAAGACGTTTTCTTTGTAGAAAGCGCGTATCGCAGTAGACAATAGGTACATACCACAATCATGCTTTCTAATACTGGCTATGCTATCGAAGGGCATCTTCTTTACATCTGCCAGTGACAATTGTGGCTTCGATTAAACTCGGTTAAATAGTTTTTAAACAGCAAGTCTTATTCCGTTGCACAGTTTCGGTGAATCTAAGTTGCGAATGCGCATTAGCGGTGAACCAATTTAATCAAGTAGAAAAAATGATTTTTAAATACGTAATATGACCTCCAAGACTTTGCTTTCACATACATACTCTTCGGTCGAAATTTTCATACACTTATTATCATTTGAACGGCTTATTATTGGACAGTCAGTGTGTTTAACGAACCTAATTGATCCCGTCTCCCTGAATTTTTCAATTTCCTTCTTCAAAGTTGAAGTTAAATCAATAATCCAACAACATTCTTGAAAAATGATTTCAAAAATTACCTTTTTTCCACGGTTTCAACACCGCATTATGGGACACCCCTCTTAACGTCATCTAAAAAAATAGATTTTCTTCTAAGCATCCATACATCAATACATAAATAACAAACAAATCAAAAAAAAATAATAAAAATTGGTTAATCTTGGAGCCACGGTTGGGATAGACTATTTCCAACAACAACCGGATTACCGTTTGTATTTTCAATGCCTTATACCTCAGACTGAGATGGTCCCATTTCATATATGATATGTCCTAACTACTGGTACTACGAGCTTAATATGCTCCTTTAGTTAACGCAGTGGATAGCTGGATGTGCTACTTAATCGGAAAAATTCAAAAATAGTCACAAAAAAGAGGTGAGAAGATACTTATCCGTTTTGTGATTATCAGTGCCAAGCATACCAAAATCGATGCCAAAGAACCTTTTGAATTGTCTTTCTTACGTTGGATTTCTTACGATTGATCCTACTATTCCAATGCAACTAGTAAATACTGAACCAATTCTATAGGAAACTCCAAACAAAGATTTTCTTGGAGTGTTTGCTCTTAATACAGCGTTTGTCTAAAAATTAGTGGTGAATTGACTGTGATATAACTATATAGTATATATGTTTGGACCGTAGAAAATCGGCGATGTCAGCCGTACAATCTGTATTATGAATGACCGTTAGTGTCCGGACGAGACCTACCATGATGCCTTCAATGCTTGAAAATCTCGCTGAAACCGTTAACTTGATAGGAATCTATTTCGATTTTTTTTTTTTTATGTTACATTGCTTAATTAACATTAATAGGCCTCACTCTTCAAATATTCTCTTAAGACTGAGCGACAATGTGTTCGTAAGCTTAATCGCTCCTTCAGCGATCCGATCAAGAGCGCTCAACTACTACAGTTTAGTTTCAAAGTATTGAAATTTGACAATCGCTGGATCCAACATGCAGGCCGAAAGTTTTTTTTATTTGAAACTTGAGATCCAAATGCTTTAAAAGTTATGAAGTGCTCTACAACATGCAATATTTATTATACGTGAAATAGGGGCTGACGTCATACAAATCGACTTCTCTCATCAAGCTGGCCAATTTTTTCGATATATTATATATACACTTCAAGAGTCTTCGATAAATGGTGAACAACAAATTACACGTACACATTTAATCAAATACATCTGCATACAAAAATCCATTTTTTATAATTTGACGGTTTACACTTTTAATTCCGTATGAAGTGGGGACGTTAGTATGAATTACACAAAAGAACAAATTTTTAAGTAGTGTTAACTGAATCCAGGAATCCGGTGACCAATATATTTCATGTGATTGCACCAGAAATAATTATTTTCAAAAAGACTAGAAACTGTCTACTTAATCTTTTCGAACATAAATTATTTCTACACGCTTGAACAGTTTTCTTCTTAAGGGGCAAGAAAATAACTTGCATACGATCTCATTTAGTCCCTTTTAAGGCTGTCATCTTCGGGATCAAAATTGAGCTGAATGCTTCCCGAGGGCTGTGCAACTGAAATGTGACCTATGCTCTGGTTTCTTGAACGTAGCACACCGAACTCGGTCTGCATCCAGTCGTACACCTGGCGTCCATATTCGCAAACTTCATCCACATCCAAGACACTGGCAGCGGGCGATGTTTCTATGTACTCATCGCCAACGGTAGTGGCTAAACTCTCGTTGGCCTCCAGAGACATCTGTTAAACGGATAATTAATGAAGAAGTGGAACCGATTAATATCTGAAATTACAGAATACCGATTTTTTACATACCTTCTTCAACTTATCAAGATAAGTAGTCATGCCTAATGAAGCATGCACGTCAGGTATCGAGCAGATGCGGCCGAGATTGTTGAAATGATTGGCAAAGTAGTTGGCGCCTTGTCTCACGTTCTATATGGATTAAAAGAAAATTAATGAAATTCAAAAATAATATTTTTTTAACCTATGTCACATTACCGTTTTTACAAAACTGAAAATATTTCGCCAATGTATGACAGCTGCTTCATATGGCACCAACGACTGAATGTCCGGTCGTCTAGTATGTTCCACTAGAAAACTGAACAATTCAAGCAACCATTCGTCTTCGATATGCTCTATTCCACCCAGGAGACGGTGGGGTTGATATAGTCTTACAGCCATATGCAGTAAGAGACAAACGGACAAAAATTGGAAAATTTAGAAGAAAACTTTTGCCTATGGAAATGTGTCTGTACAGTTAAAAGGGTTGAAGACAAATGACAATTTTTTTTTTTAGTTTTAATTTTTATTTATTTTTTGAAAACAATTCAAAAGACAACTCAGACTTATTTGACTTAAATTGTTTAATGGATTTACCCTACACAAAAAAGAATTGCAGCAAAGTAACATTGTCAAAATGTAAAACGAAGAAGTAGAATCGGAGTACATTTGTTCGTGTTGAGTTCTTCGAGATGATCTTGCTATGTCCGTAGACTTTTTAACGACGACAAAGAAAAAGTCATCAACGTTGGAAAAAAATTTCGGTGGACTCACTTATAGTAACATGTGCCTATAAAAAATGTCAACAACACGATGTGCCACACGGTAAAGAAAGCTAAGGCATTTGCTGCTGAGCTGTAACCATGTAGTTGACGTATATGGGTGTGAGATGTACAAAATTTCCTTATATATAACTTCAGTAATGTGTAACCTATCAAAAATATTTTTCGCAAGAGTCTTGGCTGCAGATCAAACAATCTGGAACTAAAGGTTACGATCTTGATACTGCCACTTGTCTTCCTCATGGAAGTTACAGAGTTAATCTGATCATCAGATTAGTTTTTCGTATCACCATCGGTATTTACTTACTTGTTTACTCAAATGTCAGTCAACTGTCTACCAGCCCCCATAGTCCAATGCGCGTTGGCGCCAGTCGTTTTGAACGCCAAGTACAGATGGATCTTTCCATACCAGGTCATTCCATCGAGTGCTCGGTCGTCCTCTATTTCGGCGTCCACCAAACAATTTTGGGAACTTTTGTCTTTCGAGAGAGGGATTTAGTTCTCATTTGCTTGCACATCCCAAAAAAACATCTGTTTGCAAGCGTGAAGCTTCGCCTGATCTCCAGGCTGACGTTATTGTCCGTATTCCGCGGTAGTTGGCGCAAAGAACAGGGTCTCCTTCCTTAAAGATAGGACAGTGAAAACTGAGTTTCCAGTCATTGGGTATGCGTTCAACGGACCATTTCTTGCATAAAAGTTGGTGCGTACTCCTAACCAACTCTCCGCCGCCGGTCTTAAGCAACTCAGCTGGCAGTCCATCAGAGCCTGCCGCTTTATTATTTTCCAGCTTTTTAATAACTGAATAAACCTCTTTATAGTCCGGTGGCTCTACAATAGTACCATCATTAACTGGTGGTTCCGGTGTAATTTCTCTATCGGCGGAATTGTGCGCTTCATCGCCGCAGAGTAGGTTGGAGAAATGACTCCTCCATAATCTCAGTGACTCCTGTTCATCCGGTACCAGATTTCCATTGCCATCCTTACTCCGGGCTTAAAACATTCAGTCAGACGCTTGACCTTTTAATAGAATTTTCGAGCTTCATTTTTGCCACGTAACATCTCAACATCCTCAAACTCCCGCCTTTCTTGCTCCTTTTTCTTGCGTCTGAAAATGCGTTTCTCCTCTCTCCGATATCCCTCGATATCTTGATATCCCTCGATATCTCAATATCCCTCTCTAACAGCTCGCATTGCTCCCGACTGCAGAGTTCGTTGATACGAAGCGTTCTTCTCTACAGTAGCATTGCGACACTCCTCGTTGTACCAAGAATGCATCACAGGTTTTGTATAACCAATGACATCCTTGGCAGCCCTATCCATGGAGCGGGTAATATGTTTCCATTGCTCACATATATCTCGAGAAGACGGAGAGGTTTCCCAGGAGCAGTCGGGAGAATGTGTTTGAGAAGACTGCGGTGGTATGCTCTGATTGAGGCTTGCCGACGTCTAGCTCTCATTGCATGTTGGGACGTGGTCCGAGATAATGGTCCAAGTCGATGTTGGGACCAGGTTAGGTTCGCACGTCCAACATGCTCGATGCGTGCCTTCCGTCAATCAGAACATGATCAATTTGGTTGCGCGTAATTTGATCTGGACTTATCAATATAGCATTGTGAATGTTGACGTGTTGAAATCTGGTACTACTAACTACCATGTTCCAGCCTGCGATGAAATCGATTAGCCTGACTCCATTATTGGAGACAGTGTCGTGAAGGCAAAATTTTCCAACGGTTGGGCCAAAGATTCCTTCCTTCCCAATCATTTCGTTGAAATCGCCAAGCACGATTTTAACATCGTGCTTGGGACAGCGATAGTACAGGCGTTCCAAGCGCTCATAGAACTCATCTTAAGCATCGTCGTCTTTCTCTTCCGTCGGAGCGTGCGTACAAATCAGGCTTATATTAACATATTTTTTCGTGATGCGTATCCCGGCTAGGTGCTCGTCAACAGGCATGAATCCGGAGAGAAGGCCACGTAGTATCGTACTAACCACGAAGCCACATCCAAATTCGGCTTACAGTAGTAGATATCACCATCTCCTATCCATCGTGCTTTCAGGATTGCAGTGATGTCAGCCTTGTATCGTTCGAGGACATGAACCAGTTGTATATTTGCACCATCCCTATTAAGGGTGAGGACATTCCAGGTGCATATCCGTAAATCATGGTCCTCGCATCGTTTGTGTGTGTTGTCATCATAAGGTTTTATTCAAGGCTTCCTTTTTGTTTTCATTGGAGTTATTTTTTTTTTTTTTCACTAACCCCTTATTAAGGGGAATAGTTTTCGCCTGCTCAAAGATAACTCACCTCCGAACGGCTGTTCAAGAGATACGTGGAATAACGGAAGTTGTGAGCTACTTCGACTGTTTGCAGCAAGCATCATTGTTGGTCATTCCCAAATGAATGGCAGTCAACAACTTTTCTCCAAATATGCAACTGGAATATCTACACCATTTATATGGAAGGTGGAACTCACCAGCTGATTTTCTTTATATTTTCAAGGCAGTCATTACTGCAACCCTGTAAATACAATAGTTAGGATAGCGAAATATAGTACCTTCTACTATTGCTGCCCTGAGAGGAATAAACGTATTAAACTAAAATATTCAAAAAAGCAGTTCTGTCGTGAGCAACATTCCTGAGTGCGCCGTGGATCTGCCACTGCTCGATCCATATATTTAATTAACTTTAATTATTTATTATAATAATTGTCAAGATTTATAAGCCTCTAGAAGTCATTAACAGCAGAATATATTATTGGGTATAACATTTTCTATTAGAATTTTAAGCTACAATTAATTAGGACTTGATTGGAAATTAATATACGAACATGGCACACTTTGACTCACTATAGCGCTTTATAGTTGTATTCTGTCGACAGCTACATTCCTGAGTGAGCAGTGCATCCGTCACTGCGTAATCCATATATTTAATTCACTTTAATTATTTATAATAAATATTGTCAAGTTTTATAAGCTACAAGAAGACATTGACAGCAAAATACATGATACGGCATAGCATGTTCTATTACGAGGGCTGCTACATATATTTCTAGTCTAACCATGAAAAAACGGTAATTTATGGAAAAAATCGCTTCATTGTTTTTCAAAATATTCACCATTAAGATCGATACACTTTTGCATTCGCCCGAACCATTTTGTGAAGCCGTTTTGCCACTCCAAAAGAGTTAAAAACCGCTGTCTGCGCAGTTTATTTTTGATGTGAGGGAACAGGAAGAAGTCATTTGGTGCCAAGTCAGGGCTGTACGCCGGATGACCCATTAATTCGGTGTTTTGAGCGTCCAAAAACTTATTTGTTACAGCCAAAGTGATGAAGTATGATTCTTCTTCATCGGTTGGTTTTCCTCAGTTCATCGAACAGTTCAGGCAAACAAATGGTTATATATCATTCCGAATTGATCGTCTTTCTTTCCACAAGTGGCACAGTCGTAGCATGTCCGGATTTTTCGATCATTTGATTCGATGTGCTGCGCGAGCGAGTAACTTTTGTAGGCTTTTGCTCGTCTTGAAAGACCCAACCGGTCGACTGCTGTTTTGTTTCGGGTTCATACGCGTTTATCTATGATTCGTCAATTTCTTCAGCATTTGCTTGCACCAATCGACACGAGGCTTCTTTTGAGCGATCGTCAAAGTATGCAGTATCCAACGTGAACAAACCTTTCTGACGACCAAATGTTCATGTAATATTGTATGTTTGCTAGTCATACTAATGACCAGATATGCCTCAATCTCAAGGTATGTCACATGACCATCCTGCTTTATGAGTTCACACACAGCATCGATGTTTTCTGGCAAAATCGATTTTGGACGACCTTCACGATATTCGTCGGTGAGCGAACTGCGGCCACGATTCAACTCGTTGTACCAGTTTTTTACAATGGCCAAGGATGGAGCTTTATCACCAAAAGTTTATTTAAGTTTATTGGTGCACTCTTGTCTTGTTAATCCACGTCGAAAATCGTAATAAATCGTAATAATTGCACCTGGCAACATGTTTTGTTGCTCAGGCTAGAAATATATGTAGCAACCCTCGTAGATTTTTAAGCTACAATTAATTAGGCTTTGATTAGAATTAACTATACGAACATAGTTCTGTTCTGTCGAGAGCAACATTCCTGAGTGAAATGTGGATCCGTCACTGCGTAATTCATAAATTTAATTTAATTATTTATAATAAATATTGTCAAGTTTTATTAGCTACAAGAAGACATTGACAGCAGAATATTTTATAGGGTATAACATTTCCTCTTAGAATTTTAAGCTACAATTAATTAGTACATGATGCGAATTAACTATACAAACATGGTTCTGTTCTGTTCTGTTGAGAGCCGCATTCCTGAGTGAGCCGCGGATCCTCCACTGCTTAATCTATGTATTTAATTTTCTTTAATTTATTATTTATAATAAATAATAAATATTGTCAAGTTTTATAAGACAAGAGCATTTATTACATTACATATTCTATTAGAATTTTAAGCTACAATTAATTAGGACTTGATTGGAAATTACCAGACAAACATGGTACACTTCGAATTACTATAGCGCATTATAGATCTGTTCTGTCGAAAGCAACATTCCTGAGTGCGCCGTGGATCCGTAGCTGCGTAATCCATATATTTAATTTACTTTAATTATTTATTATAATAATTGTCAAGTTTTATTAGCTACAAGAAGACATTGACAGCAGATTATATTATTGGGTATAACATATTCTATAAGAATTTTAAGCTACAATTAATTTGGACTTGACTGGAATTAACTATACAAACATGGTTCTGTCGAGAGCAACATTCCTAAGTGGGCCGAGGATCCGTCACTGCGTAATTAATATGTTTAATTTTCTTTAATTATTTATAATAATAATTGTCAAGATTTATAAGCCTCTAGAACCATTGACAGCAGAATATATTATAGGGCATAATATTTTCTATTTGAATTTTGAGTTACAATTAATTAGTACTTGATTGGAATTAACTATACAAGCATGGCACACTTTGACTCACTATTTCGCATTATAGTGCAATGAACAATATTTTGCAGACTTAGAAAAGCACTCATTCCGCCGTTTTAGAGCAAACACACCTTGACGCCACTTGCAATAATTAATCTGTAAATGCCAATCAAATTAATTTATATATCAAAATATTTACAAATCAATTTTTATTATTGTTGTTTATATTCAATATATTTCTGTGGTAATCGGCTTGGATATATTTTAGCGCAATTAGCGATTTTACTTCCAGTATAATCGATCACACAGTGGGATCTTGACAGCACCAGCCGATTTCCAAACGATTTGCATAATAGCAATCTCTGCCTGCAATTATTTTCTAATAAATAGAATTCGATTTAGTTCCCATAAAGCAATCTGTTCTGAATTTCTCCCAGTACCGAGCATGAAAATAAATATAATATTTATTTATACAAATGTACGCGCCAATGCAACTTAGCAATGATAAATTGTTTTTGAAATACTTATTATAATGGTAAATCAGCTGCAATCATATCGTTCTAATTGATTTAAATGTCATGTCTTTCTGTAGTATATCTACTCTGTCCAGTCCATATGTCTCTGGCTGTCTGTCGGCGATCGGCGGTAGTGGCGATTTCTTGTACTCGTTCACTCATTGTTGACAAGTTGTTTTGCTATTTCAATTTTATTAGCATAAATTATTTTTTATACAGTGCAACAAATCAATAAGTCTATAAAATAGATTGGCACGAATGTCACAAGAACTTAAAGCATGCGTCAAAATATGTCAGCAATGTGTTCAAATGCGTTCTTAATATGTTCTAATTGGTTTATTGGCGCTATGGGATTTTTATTGGCACTTGTCCGCGTTGTTGTTAGTTCTTGGAATCAAATTTCTTGATTTCAAATTTATAAAATTCTTATCAGTAGTAAAATCCTCTAAATGAAATATCATCTCCAGACATATACATATATCTTCAAAACGTTCGCACATACCAATTTACATAATATTCTAATAAGCAAGTGCCCTATAAAAGGTCTCACCGGGTAACCCACATTAACTGCTGGACTGCTTCGTCCACCTGTTCATTACGACAGACTTTACATATGCCACTCGACCTGTCAGCCGAATCTAAAAGCATGTCTGTCTATCAGTCTATAACCATTTACCTTTCCGATCATTGTCGTGATTATTTTTCTATTAATGTCGATTTGGATTGCCTTACATCTAAGGATATAAGCAGGCCACATCAATTTATAATATCGAGTGGAAAATAAACTCGCAGTAATAAAGAAGCACCAAAAGTTTTTCAATCAAATCTAATTTGCCGCGTTAGTGGATCAATATTTTATGTTTTGTACTCATCAGACTACCATATCACAGATTTAGAAGAGCTTGCCCACGGCTAACTTTAAATCGGAAGTATATAGAAGCCTAGAAAGTCCAAATGAAAATCCTTGCAGTGACACATTATCTCACGATCACACTTAAGTTTGGAGTAAACAGTTTTGATTTATAATATTTCGCACTGTAACTGTGCTGAATTCAATGGTTGCGTTCTAGACGCCATAATAGAGCGCAAAGGTTTGAGTTAGACTTTCGTGGATTCTAGGTCAACGGAAACAAAGATCTTTGCAAATGTTAAGCATGATTCCTAGTCAATTTTTGATGATTAAATGTCTTAATTTCTCTCCTAATACTCGAAAATACTCGAAAGAATGTTTGGCCATACTGATGCGGAATGGGTGGATGGACTTTTGGCGTCGATTGGGAACTATTGATGAAACCTGCATCCTCTATTACACGCCAGAGAACAGATTGAGTGCCCGGCAAAGGACTGAATGGAATGGATTTCCTCGAAAGAATAAAAACCATCTATAGCGAGTATTGCTGCGCATTATTGGAGCGATTGAAGGCCGAAATCGCTTCGAAACGGCATCACATGAAACGACTAAAAATTTTGTTTTTGCAAGACAATCCGCCGGCACAAAAGAGCAACCAAGGCTAAAATCAACGATTTAGGGCTCCAATTGCTTCCTCACCTCAACCTTATTCGCCCCATTTGGCTCCCTCGGACTATTTTCTTTTCCCAAAACTCAAAAGATGGCTCAGCAATAAAAAATTTAGCTTGCGCGAGAAGATCAACGTAGCTACGGAGGAATTCTTTGCAGACCTTTCGGAAAATTACTTTTCGAACGGGTTCACAAAGTTGGAAGATCGCTGGAATAAGTCTAAAAGGGGACTACCTCAAATAAAATAAAAAGAAATGTTTCAAAACATGTTTTTCGTTCCCAAGGAGGTAACTTCTCAACCCACCTAATAGATATTGACTGCATCTCTTAGACTTTGTAGCATAATGCTAAGGTGCTGTCAAATGGGTAATAAAATGGAGTATCTTTTATCAAAGACTAAGGACACTGTACCCTGTAATTTTTAGTCGCATATATTTATTATGTTCCACGCCAAAGACTAATTTATCTAAATGGATTCTGATGCTTATTTTTGCCAATACTAGGCACCAGGTATAGGTCTCATAAAGACTGTATAAATAGACAGTAAATGTAAAGAGGTCCCAAGTAGAACTCATAGCTCGGATGCATTGCCGTTTCATAATAACATTTTACATTGGAGTTTACCAACGAACACATCCTTATGGTGTAACTCTTCTGACAAAGTAGATGATCCTCTGCATAGAAAAAATTACCTGATCTGTTTTTAAATTTTCTCATCCGTTTTAAACTTTTTCATATTTTTTATGAACTAGAGACTTGAGAATATATTTTGTTTGTCGGAATGAGTTACATAGTCCATCTGGTCTGGTCCAATTCTTAATGCTTCAAAATTTTTCTCGAATTATCTTTGATGAAGTGGCAGTCCACCATTCCGAAGGAATGTGAAGTTAGGATTTATACTGACAAGCTTACATGGTTTGCATCATTGTCCCCTGATTTTATTCCAATAAATAATTTACTACAATAAAAAAAGGTTTTGGCACGAACATCCAAAAATGGGTTCTGGGATTGTATGGGGCTACCAAAGACAGAGTCACTGCGTTTAAACTAGTTTCGGAGTTTGGAACGCAGTAAGCAAGTATAAGGTGAATTGAGCAGTTTCGAGAAGTGAAGAGTTGATGGTTCAGAAATTGGTGATGATTGAGCCATAGTAAAGGTTTAAAGACTTGTTTCGGATTTTGGAACTCAGTAAGTATGAGATGAACTGAGCAGATTGGAGATCATAACTGTTGATAAGAACGACATATTATATTTGGTTTTAAAAAGCAAAATTTATTTTATTGTGCAACGCGGATCGAAATAACTCAATTTTACTATTTTAATTGAAATCAAATCGGAAAGATCGGGACATAACAATAAAAAATGTTTTCTCTTAAAACTGTCAACGGCGCTTTAGAACATACATTAAACGTACCAACTGATTTGTATGCGATAAGTTATACTTGTTTATAGTCGTACACCTCCACTGCACACCACTTTTATTTGTTTGTAAATAATTTATATCAAATTTTGAATATTTGATACACATTTTGATTTTCTTCTTCACTTCTTCACGGCTTTTAAAATCTATCCATTTAATGTTTCACCTCGAATTACAAACAGGCGCCAGGATTTCAATAACTGTCTACGACATAATTGAATTCATTTTATCACATTATGCATCATTTAAAATGCACGAAATAATCCTATCCCAAAGAAGCCACATCAAAGTGACATTTTTCTGAATGCTCAAACTCAAAACCACCAACGAAAAATCATCTTTAAAGTTTAACTGGCGCTCGCAACTGATGTAAACCGATACAACGGTACAATCTGATCTTGATATATGTTTTTTTAAAATTTTTGACATTTATTTCGAACAGATAATCTTATGAATAAAAAAAAAGAAACTATTACCCAAAAGCGATTGAGATGAAGAAAATTCTTATGAAATAAAAACTAAAATAAAACCCAAATAAAAGCAAAGAAATTGGAGAAGATATCAAACTAAATTCAATGTCAAAGTCATGCGGCTGCTCAAACTTGATCGCCGCCAATCGATCGATGAACGAAGATTATTGTGTCAAGTGTAGTACATACTCAGAAGATGTGTATATCGATGAAGATGAGCCACAGTCAGATGCTGATGCATCTGTTATGAAGTTTAAATCTTTGTGACATAAGAATGTGAATTGTTTGGCAGATATCACCCTTTCTCACCTGCTCCCACAAGCTCACTTGCTTGCATTGATATTGCTGCTTGATCACTCAGTGCATTCTGGGCCGACGACCACCTGTTGGGTGTTCCAGAAAAAGGGTGTGAGTGCATGAGCTTGCTTGCTTGCTTTCTTTAAATTTCATTTCATGCTTTTATGTTGCATTCAACTTGAAGTCATCATTGAATTGTAATTAAATTTTAAATGGTGTTAAGTGAAAGAATGGCTCTTTATGCGGAACTTTGTCCACGGACCACACACACAGACACACGGAAACGCAAGCAGAAAGCAGCGCTGAGGTTTAACTTTATTTCGGCCGCTTTCGAGCGGCTTCTTATTAATCCAAATTTTTCAGAATACTTTTATGTGATGCACGTTTGTGTAGATTTTTCGTATTGAAAAAATTCTTTTTGATATTGTTCTGCATACCACTTGGAATAGAAATTACTATTTAGCATTGGTAACAATTGGTTAAGCGAATTCTAAAGCCTGAGTATCTTACTTTTTTATACAAGTAAGATGAGTTCAAATAATAATTTAGAGCGCAGTCGTATATTTTTAAGAAATTTGCGAAGTAGCCGAAATTCAACCATTAACGTTTAAAAATACGAAGATCGCTCCTAAAATGAATTTTGAAAAAGCATCAACTGGAACTTACCGTTAAAGTTCTTAAAACCCTTTTAATTTGTGCGATTTCCAGAACAATCCATACGTTTTAATAACCAGAACCCCCTTTAAACCTTAAATTTGCCTGGTAGATATATTCCCATTAAGATCGTTGTGGTATATTTAATTGGGATTAGTATAAGACACATGAAATTTTTCGATCCAAAATAAAATAAACCACAACAAAATATGTTTCATTCGAAAAAAAAAAAAATGGGACAGATTTAAACTGGGACTATCGCTTCTAGTAGTTCCATATTGTTTTATATAAAATATTTTACTAGAATTTAGGTGCTACTTTTTAGAGAGGGATTTTCACGTTTGTTGAATATTAGATATCTGACGCTGGAATAAGAAAGACTAAAGATTAAACTTGAAAGGCATTAATTATTAAAGTCTAAAACTTTTCGACATACGGACCATCCATTCTAGTCGTCCGATTTGAACCCATGTGAAATATTTTATAAGATATAACAAATTCATGGAATACAAGTTATCTGAAGAAGAAACAGGCGCATCTAAGTATCGACACTTGCAAAAAAAGTTAGAATAAAACGTAATATAAAGTGAGAGGCTCAATCATCGCCGTACACATTATCAAATAAACTATCAGGCTGAGTATTAAAATAATATTATTAAACTAGCTGAACCTGGCACGCTTCGCCTCGCGCCTTAAGAACTTGCCCTGTCATGTCGTCTAACAAACACATTAAATGCTTCCCTAGCTTATGACCAAGAAGTGCAAAACAAAAAGGTAGGAAATTAATAAGAACAAGTAAGGAAATTTCAGTCGGGCGTAACCGACTGTAAGAGGCCCTGTACCAGTTCAGGTCGCCTAACAAACACATTAAATGTTTCCCGAGCATATGACCAAACACATGACCACTTCTCACTGCGCGAATATGAATGAAAAGAAAAGAGGGGTCGTTCAAATTCAATTGCTTATAAAATCGTCATTTATTATCCGATTTTGATGAACTTTTTTGATTTGGGCTTAGAAGGAACTTTATACTGGTGTGCTCAATTTTTTTTGTGCCGAAGAAATTTTTACCCTAAGGGGTGATCTTAGGGGGAAGGGGGGGAGGGGTAAAATTTTAAAATAAACTTGTGAAATTCCGGAGCAGTCCTAGTCGAATGCAAAAAACACGAAGTCTCTATCTATTACCGTTTCCGAGATCCTTTCGTTCACACAGACGGACGGACGGACAGAAGGACATGGCTATATCGACTCCTCTATCACTCCTGACCATAATGGGGGTAACTTTGGGGGTCTCCGACCATTATTTCTATCTGTTACATATATTTGCACAAAACCAATAGGCTCTTGTACCTTCAGTACAGGGCCTAATGATTGGATGCCAAATCAGGGTTGACCCACCAACTCGACGTATTGTCTAATCAAAAATTCTTTTGCTGAAGCCGATGCGTTAGAGCTTGCATTATCATGATGAAAAATTATTCTACTCCTCATCGAATTTTTCCAAACTTTTCTGAAGACTTTTGGCAAACAAATAGTCGTTCAGAATTGAGCGTTCTACCGTGCTCTAATGTCAATCACTTGACCGATAATGCCACAGAAATAGACAATCATTTACTTCGCTGTGCGTCTTCCGCAAATAGATTTTATTGGGTTTTACTCTTCTTGATAGACCCATGCGGTTTATCTGCGTAGAAGCCTTCCCTGTAACTTGATCATATTTTTTCCACATTTCCTCGCACCAATCGAGCCTGCTTTGATGATTTCTCGGATTATGCGGTATCTAAAGCGAACAAATCTTAGGAAGCAATATCATATTGATCCTTGCTATATTATATCACATTATTATCTTTCTGGTACAACATACGAACCGAACATCGACTACGATTATACGATCGTTATACCAGCTTTTTACAGTGCTGTATGATGGTGCTTCATCGCTGTATAAAGTTTAGAAATAATTGCCCGAAATTTAATTCGATTTTAGTAACGCCAACAATAAATGAAGAACCTAGTGTATAGGAAAGTTTCACTAAGACATTGGCACTTTAAGCGCGACATATTCGGTAGCAGGGAATGGAATTTCATAATGTGTGACCGAGGTCATTCCGAGGTTTGTATGAACAAATTTTATCGCAAATTCGAGTACCTTACGATAATTCTTATCGAATAGGAGTATTCAGTGTAGGTTTAAATCGGATCACTAATAGAGGAAGCCCCATTACACATCTAGCGATCTTTTCCGTTTTTTTGTATGAACATTTTTTATTGTTGTTGTTTATTTAGCTAAAAAAGCCAAATTCGGTATATCTTACATGATTATTAAGAAAATAGTCTATATAGACCAATATCAAACCGCTAGAAAGGGTAGCCAGCATACAAATCTATCAAGATAAAAAATTTCAAATTGAGATCAAATGTGTTTTGAGCCATCAGTTCAGCATCAAAGTCAAATCAAGGTCTAAAAGCTTCATTCGAAATATTAATTTTTTTGAGCCCGGATTCACAAAGCTTTGACCTTTTTCATGAACCAACCTTTCAAGGTGATTTGGAGGTCATAAATAATTCGAATTAAGGTTTTAATCCTTGGTACTGAGGTGTTGGTTTTATTCGGACACCGATATCGTAATCAGCGATCGCAGAAACATAAAAGTCATCTAAGAATAGAACATATAAAACACAATTTACTTTGTGGTCCTGTGTTATTTAAACAAGCAAATAGAATAGAATATCGAAATTTAGACCTCTAAACATTTTACCAAAATAATTATTTTACTGTCCTTTTAGGAATCAATCAAATCAGTGAATGTAATAATTTTTTCTTAAACGATCATCCAGAAATAGCAGTAAATGCAATTTTTGCAATATGTGTCGTATTTCACAGCTACTTACCTTCTCTTAAGTGAAATAGGCTTTCTGTACTGGAAATGGAACACACCATCAAATTCTGAGTACATATTAAGTAATCGAAGGACAATTATAACAAATATTTTTTAGTGTTCATATAGACTTTCAGTCCGATTCAAAATGTCCCATTCATAATGATAGCAAATAGATTTTTTTGTGTCTTTTATTAAGTTATTTTGTAATTCCTGTAGAAGACCGGGTACTCTTGCTAACGTAACATACAAATGTATGACGATCCTTAAACGCTTTCGATTGGTTTCATTGAAAATTGCGTTAAATATTATTATAGCGACCGCATGCCGTTTGGAGAATGTCACACATAAATCTCTTCCGTGTTTGTATTCAGAATTGTAGATTTTCCTTTTATTACATTTTTTTTTTCTTTCGATCAAGAGGCGCAGGCGCTGAATGTCTTGTATGCGTGTACGATTATGGCTCGAGTTGAATCCAGCTTAAAATCGGTCGCATTAAAATATATTTCTTGTATTTCATTTTTCTACATTTCGCCCATTCTCGCTCCCTCTCTTTTCACACGTACCGCTATCGCATTACATAAGTCGTAGCGATCCCATCCAGTTATACTTCAAAGGATGCTTAGAGCCGGTTTCTCAAATACCTTGTGTCGTGCTTGTCGTAGTTGGTGACGTTGTTCTTGTTCTTGTTCATTTTTTTTGTTCATCTTCTACTTGTACATTTTGCCTCCTTGTGCTTGTCATGTTTGAGCTATTTTTCCTCGGGCAAAGGTAAAAAGCCCTGCTCTCTACTGCACCCGATGCATCCGTCTGAACTCAACCGCGCGCATCTGTCCACAAAATATTTTCGTTGTATTAGTTGTGCGCTTTTAATAGATTGGACTTTGAGTGTGGTTTTTTGGTGTTCTGATTTGTGCGCTTGTATCCATTTGATTTGTTTGCACCGAATTTCACACACACACACACACACACTAATAGATGGTCCAACAAATCCTATACTATCCCCAATTCATTCGCTAGTTAAGCATCAACTTGATTAATGTGCTGCCTGTCTGATAACTGCCATGTGCTTCACGCCTTGCCAATGGCTAGTCATCCATACACTTTGCCGCATATGGCTTTATGTCTGTCCATTTGGCTGTTAGATCGTGACCAAAGTGTTCCACTTATGCTGGAAGGAACACCAAGTATTACGGAAGTGGATTTGACAATGTGTGTTTGAGTTTTACACTTGTTAAAGAGATACACCACGATTTATAATATGAACGAATTATTGTAACATGTGATTATTTTATTATAAAAAATACTGAATAGTCTACAGAAGGTCCATTAAAAATATTTCATTGTTTCCAGTTTTTATTTTCGGGAAGATTTTACGAAAGCCAAAATGGTAAATTTTTTATGTTTTGGAGGATTTTGCTCTTTTAATTTTATATGTTAAGCAAATTCAAAATGACGAAACGCAAAATCTTCCCGAATGTGTTCACATGATATCGTGCTACATCAGCCCTGAACGAGGCTCCCTACAAATTAATAGTTAGGAAATTTGAACTGAAGAGAAATACGGCTTTCAATTGACCAGCGGGAATTTCGTTTAATAAAGGAATACAACATTTTATGGTGAAGCTAACTTTATCAAGGATGTAACCTTATGATATGGTTCTAGAGAATGATTTTTGAGTCAAAAGCAACATCCCAATGTCTATACAGGATGAATAAGCATGCGGGATTTGTTTTCCTGCTGAAGTAAATTGCTTGCGTTTCAACAGCTTTTATCAATTGTTAACATTTCAAACAAAAATTCCCCATCTTCTCTAGTCCAGGTGCCTTCTCTTTCCTAAGATTTTTTTATTAAACTTTAGACTGCAATCGAATTTATGATTTATGGTCATCAGTTGGTTTGGTTGGCAACAGTAAAATACTTCTCGCATTCCAAAATATTCGATGTATGATTTAAGTTGCCTGTATCATTTGATAGGATGACAATTCGATCAGGTTAACCAAGCTTTGGAATTAAAATTAAGCTTGCAAAGTTCCAATGGCTAGAGAAGTGGCCAAGCAGAGAAGTGAAGCACAGCTTAACTATTTTGGCTATTTATTGTAATCATTCGGAATCATTTTTTCCCCGAAATCTTATTTCGTTTGTAAGATCTTCCAAAATGCTTGGAGTTATCGAAGCATTTTGAATGCAAGGCGGCTGGGAAATCTGTCTGCTACGTAGAGTGAACGGTTTAAATTGTTCTGGAAGATGTGCACGAGTCAGCTTTTTCTTGATTGCTGTGACACCGAACTGAATTAGGCATTTTAACGGGAATTATACGGGTAGCTGGACGTTTTAAATACTTTGAGGCTCTTTATCAATCGGGTTCAAAATAAATGTAACTAGTACAATAAAAAAATCTTACTAACTTAGATGGCCTTCAACCATCGTTCGATCATTTAGGAGTTGCTTTGAACACAGATATCAACAAACCTGGTCATTCAAACGCGTGCCCGGTCGTCCTCTATTACGTCGTCCACCAATCAAGTTTGTATGTAAAGCATGCGTGCTACAGCCCTTTCATCCATTTCAATGAGGATTCTTATGGGCTGTACTATGTCAACTACATCGAAAAGCTAATACAGCTCAAGGTTCATAAGGGACATAAACTCGTCGCCGACTCTAAAATCACCAAAATTCCTGCGGAGAATCTTTTCCACAAACACTTCCAACACAGTTTTTTTCAGACTCAATCACGGTCCATGCCTCTGCGTCATACAGTATGACAAGGAGTATCAGCATCTTGTAGATCTTTATTTTCGCTTGCCAAGCCCAAAATACATAGCGCCAAGATTTGGCGTAATGTGAATATTTGGTCACTGGTCGACCTTTTTGGTCTGAAGCCACACTGATATGGTCCTAAAAATGAATCCATATATGGCTTCAGCCTTTTACACAATACGCGCAACAGAATCTTATATCCAATGAAAAGAAGACTTATTCCGCGGTATTTGGCGCAAACAGAGGGATCTCCTTTTTTAAAGATAGGACAGAGAACACTGAGATTCCAGTCATTGGGTATGCGTTCTTGCATAAAAGTTGGTACATACTCCTAAGCAACTCCTCGCCGCCGGTCTTAAATAACTCAGCTGCCAGCCCAGCAGAGCCTGCCGCTTTTTTATTTTTCAGCTTTTTAAAATCTGAATTGAACTCGTTATAGTCCGGTGGCTCCACAATAGTGCCATCATTAACTGGTGGTTCCGTGTCATTTTTATATAGGTTGGAAAAATGACTCCTCCATAATCTCAGTGATTCCTGTGCATCCGTTACCAGATTTCCATTGTCATCCTTTCAGAAAGTTACTCCGGGCTTAAAACCTTCAGTCAGACGCTTGACCTTTTGATAGAATTTTCGAGCAATATTAGGACCACGTAACGTTCGCATGTCCAACACGCTCGATGAGTGCCTTCCGTCAATCAGAACATGATCAATTTGGTTGCGTGCTATTTGATCTGGACTCAGCCATATAGCCTTGTGGATGTTAAGGTGTTGAAATCTGGTACTACTAACTACAATGTTCCGACCTGCGGCGATATCGATAAGCCTCTCTCCATTATTGGAGATAGTGTCGTAAAGGCTAAATTTTCGAACGGTTGGGCCAAAGATTTCTTCCTTCCCAATCTTGGCGTTGAAATCGCCAAGCATGATTTGGACAAAGTGTTTGCGACGGCGCTCCTACAGAAGTTTCAAGCGCTCATATAACTCATCTTTAGCATCGTCGTCTTTCTCTTCTGTCGGGGCATGCGCACATATCAGTCCAATATACAAATATTTAGCCTTGATGCGTATCGCGGCTAGACGCTCATCAACAGCCGTGAACCTAGAGACAAGGCCACGTAGTTTCCTACTCACCACGAAACCACATCCAAATTCGTGCATACTCGCGTGGCAGCTGTAGTAGATGTCACAGCATGCTTTTTTAGAGCAACCCTATTCTATCCTTCGGATTTCTCGGATTGCGGTGATATCACCCTTGCATCTTTCGAGGAAATCAACCAGCTGGATATTTGCACCATTCCTATTAAGGGTTCCGACATTCCAGGTGCATGTGCTTAAATCGTGATCCTTATATCGGTGGCTGGGGTCGTCATCATAGGGGTCCTTCCGAACCTTCCTGTTAGTGTTCATTTGGGATTTATTTTTTTTTTGAAGTGGCGGGTTCCAAGCCTTTTTCTTTAGCTCACCTCTGAACAGTTGTCCGAGGCTACCCAGGAGATACGTGTCCTAACGGACGTGTGAGTTGCTTGGACCTTTTGTAACAAGAATCATTGTTGGCCATTCCCAAGTGAATGGCAGTCAACAACTTTTCTCCAAATATGCAAGAAATATGAGTGGACAGATGAGCAGAGATGGCAAATCAAACCGCTCTTTGGTTGAGCGAAAAGCAAGCCGAGCAAAAACAACGATTGAGTGATTTTTTAAGAAAATCTCTCCTTAGTATTTCTGCTTGGTGGCTCATTTGTATGTCGCCTCCGTATAAATGGAAATACATGTACGTGCCTCCACATTGATTATTTCTTGTAGGGTTATAGACCTGAAATTTCGTGTTAAGGTTATTAGAGCTTCGGTTCAACCGATATTAACATTTTTTTCGTAGTTCTTTACACTTTAACCGAAACGAAAAAATTTAATACGTTTAATACAATTCGTTTCACCACTAAATCATTATGGAAATTTCTCAAAATAAAATTTTTAGTATATTTGGTGCAATAATGGCTCAACAACTTCAGTTATTTCTGATATTACAGCTGATTCTTCTATATTTTATTGAAGGTAAAATAATTGACCATGTAAATTTTTTGTTTATTTTTTTTTTTTTTTTTTATTGCAGAACGATTCTGTCAGTTAGACTTTCAAACGCCATGTAGAGGAGGACCACTTTCTCGCTTTAAATGTCGCAATACTTCAGAGCCGACATATTATTTCGACTTAAACCACGGTTGTCTCGAGTTACGAAATGGATGTCCGCCACATTTTCAAAAACAATTTGACTCCAAAAAATATTGTGAGAAAAAGTGCCGACATGTTCTAAAACATGTACACATATCTGAAAAATAAAAGTTTATTTTTAACCTATAAAATGGAAAAAAAATATTTCTTTTGTTGGGTAAAAGAAATCAACACACACAATGCTGATCAATCTGACTTTTGACTTGATGCTTCTACAACTAGCTTGCCACAGATCGCTCATTCGCAGACGTGTCTTCACCGAATATATGGTGTTAATCTTAGCTCAAAATATCTTATAGTTCCAGAGATCCTTTATACATAAACTTATATTGACTTAAAATAATTCTATTTAGTTGGCGTTGCAAATTTTAAAAAATTAACTTCAAAATGTATTTAATTTTTTAGTAAACATAATCAAAGTAAAACAGAACCTGCTGTAATCAGGTTTAAATTTTTCAAAAAATCAAGACAAAATTTAGTTTTATACTAACAAAATGTGGGATTCGGTGCGGGCGTTATACGCTGAACCTCCACCGCCGAAATCACAACCTTTCGCTACACTTTTCGATGTTTTTTTGCTTTTGATTCATCTCATGTTCACCATTCTGTCCGGCTACATATTGTACAAATGTACCGACGTAGTCTTTGGGCCCGAAAGATTCGCATATTACCGAAAAATGTGCTGTGGATTGATGACCTTTATTGCGGTCATACAATATATGAAGAAATTTAAATTTCAAGACACCAGATGAGGCCAGCGATTCTTTCGAAGCAAAATGGAACCAGGCTCAGTTTCTCTACATCGAGTACAAAAAATGTAAATAATGACAGAAAAAATAAATTCTAGTGATGCTTAGTTTATTGTTTAATTACTTGTTTACCACAAGAAAAATATATTAGTTCCACTTTATAAATGAAACTGGTCGTGAGATCGAAGAGGTTTTGATTCGATCGAAGGAAATGCAGAAATGGAGGCAGTTGGAGCCAACAATCTGGATGAGTCCACGAAGCGATAGGAATGATACAGAACGATGTCTTCGTGCCATAACTTGTATCAAAACTTGTATAAACAATTAATGGCACATCGTTAACAAACTTATTGAAGCCTACTATAAAATGAAGCGTTCCATCACTAAGAATTATGGACCCAATTACCTTAACAATTTATTTAACTTTTATGACCCTACAACCTGTATTTGATCATAGTTACCAGTTATTGTGCATTATAAGCACGAAGAGGCTTTCCAAACATGGTCATTCATGGTTTAGTAACCCTAATCTATTCTAATCTAATCTAATCTTATCTAATCTTATCTTATCTAATCTAATCTAATCTAATAGGTCCAACATTCTTGCGAAGACTTTCTCCGCAGACTTACAAAGCCGGTTCATCTTCATATTCGCCGTTCTTATTTGCTTGTATATGTCACCTGGTCTATGTAAGGGGGCCGTAGGTGCTATTCTATTTTTTTGCAGATTCTGATAAAGTTTGAGACGTTCTTTTACATGGCGAAAACTAGAAGGTCACCGTGAGCTTTCGAATGATGTACTAAGTATTTTGTCTTGCATCGTTCTCTAGCTGAAATGTACACTCATCCTCGTATAGGTTCCCAGCAAATTGAATAAACCAAATCAATTGTGTATAACAGTTTCACAAACTTGTCTGGATTTGCTCTGGTTGTTGGAGACTTTCAAGCATACCCAAATGCAGCCAAAATCGTTAGCCATCCTCATCATGGTTTTTGGAAACATTTTTTAATCTGTAAAAAATAGCTTAAGAGAAGCATTTAAAGAATTGATTTTAAGGATTTCAAACTGTTTGTAGCGGACTCTTTTGTCTTTAAATCCAATATTTAAATATTTTCCTGCTTTTGATTTTTTCCCCCTTCATAAAATCCCTATTCAGCAAATATTAAGGAAGATCAGTCAATGGTGTTGATTTCTTCTCCCTCTAACCAGGGCACCTCCACGTGACAATGGTGGGCAACAGAACTATCTGGCAGTGTCTGGAGTTATTGGCGTCTGTGCCGTTCGGAAACGTAGTATTGACGTCTGGTTAGGAGGAGAAAGCTGGCTCACAGGCGTCGTCATCATGTGAATGCAGCTGTAATTTGGCTACTAAAGAGTATTACAAGAAGTAACTCACATCTATGTAATAAAATTCTAGATAAAAATTTTACGTTTTGTGGAAATTGAGTTATCTGATAAATCTGAATTATGTGATAAGTTAAAAAAAAATATGTGAAGAATGTTTTGGTATCCAGATACGGGTACGCCATGGATTTTATATATGTACGGTTTGTAATCAATGTAAAATTATATTAACCCGATGGGAAAACAAGCAGGAAAACTTATTCACAGAAATAATGAAATGGTTTTTACCCACAAGTTCACAAAATTACCGAATACTAGGAACAAAATCCAGAAGCCACATTTAACAAACGTAACGGATAAAATTCGGCAGAAAAGATCGATGTCGAAGAAGAAGAAATTCAAATTAAAGAGGTCTTCCAAGAAGATATTCCCGAAGACAAGGAATTCTTGAGAAACTGAAAAAAACACATTTTTGCTAAAGGAGTATCAGCTTTTTTCGAAGTAGAGTAGAAGAGTTCCGGCAATTTTTTACAAACTACGATGATAAACCGGTGGTATACTGTTCGAATATTAAAGATTTGGTTGATGAATGTAAACCGTGCATGTATAAAGACAATGAATGGGGAGACTCTTTATTGATTCATCAACAATAAGTCTTACAGCTTTATTACTTTTTAACGGAAAAACACAAAAATTCATTCATTGAATCTAAAAAAGACTTACGAAAATTTACAGATTGTATTGGATAAAATAAAGTACATATTCGAAACATCATTGGAAAGTTTGTGGTGATTAAAAATTTTAATACTATCGGGGCTAACAAAGAATATCTGTTTTTTATATTTGTGGGTTAGTAGGAAATCAAAATATGATGGAGTTATTCATACTGTTATACGAACACCATTGATTACTTATGTAGCTACAGCGACTCTAGGAGCACATCATAGAGCTGGAAGGTTATTTTAGCTGAGTTTTATTTGTTTATTTTGTGGGTCTTTGGCTAAGAACTACGTTTGCATTCATGGTTCAGCTTGGCGCGATCTATTTAGTTTTTACAGTTGGGATGTTTTGACCACTGTGAATGTTTAAATTGTGAATATACCAGGGTGTACCAATCAGAGTTCTAAGTATTTTCAAACTTGTATTGGTCCATAATTTCGAGCCATATATCCAAATAGGCATTATTACACAGCTAAAAAGAAGGGCTTTATAGTCCAAGCTAAAGTGGGACCACGAATTTATTAGCCAGTAAGGAGTTGGTTATTAACTTTAGTTGTGTTTTCTTGGCTCCAATATGTTTCCGATATGTGAGATGAATGACGAGATGCACGACGTCATTGACCTGTGGGACCACAATGTTGTTTAGATTCAGCGATGGACAAGTACCTCTGTTTAATTTGAATGTAACGTGTTTGCTTTTATGCTCATTGTCTTTTATACGCCATTTCGCCACTCTTCGAGAAGAGTTAGGTGGTCTGCTAGTCGTCTATTAGGTTTTATTGGGCATCGAGATCAGCTTAAGTTTGCTGTGCCACCAGCAAATGTAAATACTGTGATCTATGTTTGTTGGGTATTAAACATATAAAATACGAACGAGACCGCTGCCTTGGGGTACACCTCTTTTTTTCAGATGTGTTATCTAGTCATTCTTTTGTTGTGTGAATCTTCTTTTGCTGAGATATGAGCCTAGAATTTTGCGAATATTTTGGGAAGGTAATACGTTAATTTTGTACTTGACTCCGGCAAACCAAACGCTATGAAATGCTTCAGCCATATCGAGAAAGATCGCGGAACAATATTCGCGAGGCTCAAACGCTGTACAAATCTCTGTGGTTCTTCGGTTTTACTGTTTGAATGGCACGTTCTTCATATTTTAGCTGATTTTAATAATAACCATCTTTTGAAATAGTTTGCATAAACTGAATAGAAGGCTTATGTGCAAATATGACACTGCCTGAGTTTTATCCGTACTGGGTTGCGGAATGTTGGCTATAACCGATTTCTTTCACTAAGTTGGAGAATGTCCGCATTTAAAATCAAGTTAAATAGGATTGTCATTTGGGGGGAAATGAAAGCATGACCTGTAGCCTTCTTAGGATTGAGCTCGGCTTTTATCCATTTATTTATGTACTTCATTGGTGTAAACTCTTAGGGGCTCAGAGAAATTCATAGTCGTAATAGAGGGAAGAATGTATGCATTTGGCTGAAAACCATTTATTAAATGGGTTGCAAAATCTTCTGCCTTTTCTTTAACCATGCCTGCCCACTATCCAATGTGATCTTTAATAGGTGTAGAGACTATAGCAAACTTAGAGCTTGGAGAAAGACTTTCGATTTATCATCACTGCACGAGTTTAAGAGCTTTGCGTAGCTTAGCTGTACCAATCTTTAGTTTTTCTTAGAGGAGGGAACCTTTGACAGTAGTACAGCAGTGAGAATAGAACTCAGGGCACTTACCGAATTTTCAACATCGATTTCGTTACTTATTAGTGGCCTTAGCTCGATAGAAGCATCATCCGATGAAAGACCTGCAAGAAATTCAGCGTATTCAGTATTTTGATCTACAGGCCAGTATGCTTTGGTACAAGGAGATACATAATTAAGCTTGTTGGGCCCTGTATCGAAAGTACAAGAGCCTATTGGTTTTATGCAAATATATGTAACAGGTAGAAATAATGGTCGGAGACCCCAAAAGTTGCTCCCATTATGGTTAGGAGAGATAAAGTCGTCCATCTGTCCGTCCGTATAAACAAAAGCATCTCGGAAATGCTACTAGATAAAGATTTCACCGGAATTAATTTAAAATTTCGAGTTTATTTTAAAATTTTGACACCACCACCACCCCCCAATCAACATAAAATCCCCGTCAACGTTAAAAAAGGTACCGCAAACCTTGGAGATCAATAAATTGCCGATAGTGTCAGATTACCTGGCTTGGAGATAATAAGTGGCAAATATTTCATATGACCTCTGTCATGGGCTCGAACAATAGCAGATTAATATATTAAAAACTGTAAGACTAGTTCAAAAGATTTAATCCAACTCGTCGAGAATATATATTCGCTCTCTCCCAGTGTGGATCTCCGGAGCAAAATTATGAGACTAACATAAAAAATATTATAAGATTATGATAAAAGTTGCCAATATTTAAAAAAGAACGACCATAAAATATTCAAAGCTTCACTAGACAGTTTTCTCTCCTCTTGAATATAATTAATAATTTTGCAATGTTTAATCAAACCTAAGTGGCAGTGAATCTTTGCCTAGAACATAGTATAATTAGATTCCTTGAACCTTTTTCATATCACCTTGCACTACAAGATAAAGTTCAACTAAATAAAACTCCATAATAATCTGAACTAAGACAGATTTTGCTTTCAGAAATTAATTACAGTTTATACAAAATTGCAGAATAAAAAAAAAACATGACATCTTTTCAATGAATCCTATTGAATAACGACAAAAGGGTTTTCGGTTGGATCAGAGCTAATCGTTCTAGCCATGGTCGTCCTGTTTTACATATCAAATATCGCGCAATCGCTGAGGTATTTGATTCAAAGTTGGTATGAAGAATTTTTATAACCAAAACTGAACCAGAAACTGAATTTTTTAAAATGTTCTGAATAATGTAGGATATTATCTTCAAGGAGCTAACCCTTTTAATGGCCCGATATGGACCTATATGGAATATTTCATTAGAATTTAAAATACAACAAATTTAGAAGTTTTAGCTGTAATAACAAGACAAACAAATACAAATTTTTTTGCAGGTTCATTGAATACAAGTAACCTGAAGAAGGAATAGAAGATCCTCAATATTCAAATTTTAATTCTATATATCTTATAGTCTGCTACTTCTTGATTTTCATAGACACAGATGAAAAGACGCACATGTCTTTATCGACTCGACTTTTTATGGTGATCAAGAATATATATACTTTAAGGGGTTTGACTCAACTCCTTCTGCCTATTACATAAATTTTGACAATTTTTATACACCCTTTTACCCTATGGGTACAGGGCCTAAAAACGAAAAGTGCTAACTAAAACGATTTAAAACTTTGTACCTTAAAAGTACCAAAAGCTTTATTGTGCACATTTCCTGTTTCCAGTTCACTTAACATTTCCTGAAGCACATTTTTCAAAATTTGCTCCAATTATTTCAATCAAATATTCGCCAAACTGACGGTCAACATTAACCGTTAAATCCCTTGTCTAAGCAACGTTTCTTTATACATAACTGCCACATTAGCGTCAACTGATCATTTGCTTAGAGTCCCATGGAAAACACAATGGAGGACGAAGTGTTAGCCACTGCGCAAACATCAGTTGCCAAACGGATGTATTAACATAGTTGTACACCAGACAAACGACGACGACGACGACGATGATGCTTTTTATCGGTGTCCAAGATCTTGAAAAAGGATTAAAGCCAAGTGGAAAGAATGAAGACAGCGGAGGAGCATACAGTTAACAAATCTAAGCGCTAACGATGCTCTACACTCGCTGATCTGAAGTAGAAGAAGCAGGCGTTAAATCTCAAAGAAGCAGTTAGATGAACCAACAACTTCCTCTTCTACGTCACCGTCTACGTCATGGCCATCGGTCGCCTGCTTCAAATCCAATGAAAAATAAAGTAAAGAAGTGAAATGAATGATGTTTTGACTTGGAGTTAGTTTCTGGCTGTGGGCCACACATGTTAGGACAAATGGACAGTTGGATGGCAGACGCTGCCGCACAATGATCCACAGTTTCTTACGCTCTGGCGCTTGCGCTTATAAAAAATGGACTTCACTTTTAATCACATCGTATTTTTGTGACTTTTATTAAGTTTGACAAAGAAAGAAAACAAAACAAAAAAAAAACACAGAAACAGAAACATGAGCTGCTTGGCGCTTCATGCTTAAGAATCTGGCATTGTCTGAGCTGAATCGAATCTTTTTCTTCGGCCTTTCAGTAGGTCTTAGAATGTTTTTCTTTGGCATTAATTGCTTTTTTCGATGTTTCTAACATTTTATTAATTGTTATTGTATATAATTGCGATAAATTTCATTTCATTGTAATTTTATCTGATTTGGTTAATGTGTGTGTATAGTTTTAATCGATATTTTATCTTGATTTCAGTTTAGTTTCAGATTTTTTACTCGTACTGTACGCTCAGATTTTTGATTTTGGAAAAATTAGTATCATTAAAAATAATCATAGATGATTTTAGTTCAAAGACATTTTGCGTAACGAAAGCCACTGTTGGTTTTCTGAAAACCAAAAAATAATTAGCTGAAGATTTTCTCTTTGTATTTATTCCGTGCTCAAATATTTGAATAGGGTTTATTGTATTTGTTCCATTTTTAAATATTGCTTTCGCATGTGATGATCAGGCAGTACCGCCAGAACACGTTCGTCTTAAATTATTCTTTTGACTTAATTCCTGTTGGTATGTTATATGAATCTGTCGATTGACTGAAAATTTCAAACGACGCAGAATTGAATTTTTTAATCTTTTTAATCTTTCCAATCAACATAGCCTCGTTCTTGGAACTCCTTTTTTACCCTGCTCCCATAGGGAAAAAGGGTATCTAAGTTTGTGTAAATGTATGTAATAGGACGTGAGACAGACCACATTAAGTATAAATATTCTTGATCAGCATCAAAATCAAGTCGATATAGATATGTTCGTCTCTCTGTCTTGCTGGCTAGCTGTCCTTTTGAAAATCGAGATCTTGAAGACCATAAGAAATAAAGTCTTCAAATACACAAATTAAGATTCTCTTATTCATTCTTGAGAAACCTTCGATACCATGAACACGCCTTCCTAAGGGGGAGTTGGCACTTACCATGCAATCCTACTCATGCTGAAATTTTATATGAGGAAAATTTATTGTTGTTGTTAGTTTTGCTATAAACACCAGATTTGGATTACCTTATCCAATATTTCATTAAGATGCAAATCAGATCTCTGAATTTTCCTAATGGCACCTGAAAACGTAGAAGGGCATATTTTCGTTTCTCATAAAATAACTCGACTTTATTACTCGCTGTCGAACAAAATCATATGAAGAAGTCCGAGAGCACAACTTAATTTGTGTAAAACAGCTTACAACTTCAGCTAGGATACGTATCTCTTGGGTAGCCTTTGGACAGCCGTTCGTAGGTGAACTAACTGTGAGAAGGCAACAAGAACCCTCCTTAATTTGCGACCCTCCACCAAATTAAAATGAAGCCTAGGATAAAACCCTATGATGATGACCCCTGCAAACGATATAAGTATCACGATTTACGATATGCACCTGGAATGTCAGCACTTTTAATATAGAAGGTGCGCATGCCCCGACGAAAGAGAAGGACTATGAGTCTAAAGATGAGTCCTATGAGCGCTTGGAACGTCTATACGACCGTTGTTAAAATCGTGCTTGGCGATTTTACCGCTAAAATTCGGAAAGAAGAATCTTTGCACTAACCGTCGGGAAATTTCGCCTTCACGACATTACCTACAGTAATGGCAAGAGGCTAATCTATTTCGCCTCACGTCGGAACATGGTAGTTATCCGCATCTGATTTTAACACCTCAACATCCACAAAGCTACGTGGCTTACTCCCGATAAAATTACACACACCCAAATCGGTCACGTTGTGATTGTCCCAACATCGACTCGGACCTCTATCTTGTTGCAGCCAAGGTAGTTCGTGCTCAGTGCATGCCGCACGTCCTACCATGAAACGAAAGCTAGACGTCGGAAACCTTCTCAAATACACACTCCCAACTGCTCCGGGAAACCACTCCGTCATAATATATACATATCATCCGCTCCATAGATAGGGCTGCCAAGCAAGTCATTGGTTATGCAAAATCTGTAACTACTTCTTGGAACGACGAGAAGTGTCGCAATGCTATACGCAAAAAAGAACGCTTTATATCAGCGAACTCTTAAGTCAGAAGCCACGCGTATTGTTAGAGAGCCTTTTCAGATGCAAGAAAAAGGAGCAAGAATGCGTGAGTTTGAGTTCAGATGTTCAGATGTTATGTGACAGAAATGAAGCTCAAACATTTTATCCAAATGTCAAGCGCCTGACCGAAGGTTTTAAACCCGAAGTAACTTTTTGTAAAAACGAAAGGGGAAATCTGGTTACAGATGCTCAGGAATCACTGATATTATGGAGAAGTCATTTTTCTAAACTACTTGAAGTGCACAATACCGCAGAAATAGAAATGATACCGGAATTACTAGTTAATGATGACAATATAGAGCCACCGGACTTTTACGGGGTCGGTTTGGTTATCAAACAGCTGAAAATTTAAAAAGCGGCAGGCTCTAATAGGCTGATAGTTGAGTTATTCAAGACCGGTGGAGCAGAGTTGGTCAGAAGTATGCACCAACTTTTATTCAAGGATTGGAATCTTTTCTTTGTCCTATATTTAAGAAATGAGACCCAGCTTTTTGCGACAACCTCCGCCAAATAAGCCTTCTTTCCATCGGATATTAGATTCAGTCGCGCGTACTGTGTAATAGGCTGAAGCCATATACATATTCACTGAATGGACAATAGTTTGGCTTCAGACCAAAAAGTTCGACCTCTGAGTTAAACAAAGGCATACACCACCTATTTTTCGATTATGAAGCTGCTACTGACACGCCAATACGACCGAAGTTTTTCGACGCCCTGTTTGCACTAGGTATCCCGGCAAATATTGTTCGGGTTTGCATGGTGACGCTATCCCCCACACAAAGCGTTGTCAGAGTAGGAAAGAACCTCTCAGGCGTTCTCAGAGATTGAATAACAATCTCGGCTCATGGTTCAAGTGGTGAATAAGGTCATGACGAAGTTCTTAGAATCTTCTCGCACGCCGTCATTTCGTCTTGGACAGTCAGTAACGATGAAGAATTTTAACTTGAATGTTGTAGAAAACTTCGTATATATTGGATTTGATATAATTAGCAACAACAACGTCAGCTTGGATATTAGGCGAACATCACGCGTGCAAATGGATGCTATTTTGGGCTACGCAGGCAAAGTAGTAGTAAAGTACTCTCTCGGAAATCGAAAATGAAGATCCATAAGACGCTGTATGGCGTGGAGGCATGGATCATGATGGTGTCAGACGAAACGACGTTGGAAGTGATTGAGAGAAAGATTCTTTGCAGCATTCTTGGCCCTATTTGAGTCGACGACGATTTAAGGTCGCATATGGAACGTGAGTTGTACGAGCTATTCGATGAGGTTGACATAGTCCAACGCTTAAATTTGCTGCTGCTGTACTGGGCTGGTCACCTCATTGGAATGGATGAAAGAGCTCCAGCACGCATGACTTACATTGGGGGCCCAACGAACGCGTTGGAATGACTAGGTATGGAGAGATCTCAGCGTACTTGGCATTCAAAATAACTGGAGGCAGCGCGCACAAGACTATATCAGCTGGTGCGCCTTCCTAAATGCGGTCAGGATAACACGACGGTTGAAGGCCACTTAAATCACTCGAAAGTGTATTCTGCGACGACTACTGTCTTTATTGTGAAATGAAAAAGCTAATTCCAAATCACCCGGAATAATGTCTCTGCCTGGTCGAACGTATACTACAAGGCTTTGAATGCAAAAAGTACTGCTTAGCAGCGTTCTTGGACATTAAAAAGGCATTTGATCGAGTCTATCCCAACGGGTTACTATAGTACTAGAATAATATCATTTCCTGAACAACATGCGTTACGTTTTAGTGTGTGATGGTGGGTGATTCTGATGGGTGGTAGTCTAAGAGGAGTATCAAAGGCCCCGGAGGGAAAGTGTGATGAGTAGGTGAGAGTGATAAAGCGATTTTTTTTAATTAAAAGCGTGATGACAGAAAATAAATGTAATGGGATGAGAATATTCCTGAATATCCATTCTTCTGAGATCGCAGAAACTCGTGATAGGTGAGCTAGTTTATTATATAATTTTTGTTATGTATAACATTTTATATATATATAACAATTGTTCACAGATATTAAATAAATATTAAAATAGTCAAGCAGTTGATTTAAAGGACTTGAATTTTAAAGGAGATGTCGTGATGGCATTTAGGAGCCGTTTTGTACATGTAACCCGATCTAGACCAATTTTCTCCTAGCTAATTTAACAACTACAATACAAAATTTTTCATACAAAAACTAAGGATGGTATGGTAAGTCCCACACAGTTGTGAAATTTTTTTGATTAAGAAGTATTACATCAAAAATGACCAATCAATGCAGTCGTCGCCTCATAAGTTTTTTATTCATGCTTCTTGGTGTCAATAAGTAATTCATGCTTCTGACATCGAACATGGCAGAATATTTTGTAATATTATATCGAACAAAGCAAAGTGCTTGGCGTTGAAATGCATGTAACTATCTGCGAGCTGACAGGAGTCGTTGCGCTTGCGAGAATTCCACATATCTGACAGTCGGACAAGTTGCAATTGCAAAACAAAACAAAAATCAATTTAATATAAATTAAAAACAAGGCAAAAGATAAACTGCGGTGGAACTGAAGCTTAAATGCTCTTCACTATCACCCTTGCTTAAATTAAATAAATGTAAAGTATTTTTGTATGGAGTGATACCTTTTATTGCTCTAATCACAACGATCTGCATAAGAATGTTGCAAATGAATATAAAAAGTCACCATAAAAATTTGCAAACCAGTATCTCAAACGGTATCTCAGTATCACAGACAGCCAGACTGATGGACATGGCTACAACAACTCGTCTATCCAAGCTTATCAAGCATATAATTTATAGGTTCTGCGATGCAACCTTTAAGACGCTACAAAAGCAGTGCCAAAATTGTAAAACACTTCACTTTATTTGTGTAGTGTACAATAAATTTATTTTTACAATTAAAAAAAATAAAATAAAATATTTCCAACTCGTACAAACAAGTCGATCGATTGACCGCAGCTCCATGCGACAAATCCAACTGAGCGTGGAAATATTGATTAAGCTGGAGTCTATACATTCCCTTTGACCCTTCCATAAATAGCGCAGCTACATCAACCTTGAATATATATGTAACTAAACGACTTGATATTCGATACCTGACTCGTTCTGTAAACAAAAAAATGCAACATTAAAAATGAAATTCCATTGAATTATTGACTTAAGCCGAAGTTATTTTGAAACAAGGTGTAAAGTGGGATATCAATAGGAAATGCCTACGGATAATACTCAGTAAATTATATTTATGTAATTATTTATGCAGCACAGGATCGAGCCGCAGGCGGTGATCTGCTGCTCATGCCAGGTGTAACTGTGCTCATTTAAGTTAAACGTTTCTAGCACACCTTCTGGCGGCTGCTTCTCGATTATTCTAATTACGAATTTCTCTCTTAATTAATTATGCACCAAGTTGGTCTGAAAATATAAAAAAAAAAAAACAAAACCTATGCCTAATCCACTTAATCTACCCAACTGCACACATCGAAAAAGGGTCAACGTTCAGTTGAGTTGATTTGTGAACATTAAAGAAAATCTTTCACTAATTAAGTCATTTAGTCAGCAAAGAAACAAAGTGTCCTGTTGCCTGCCTTCGTTTCGGCTATCAATTAATCATTTTAATTGTGTCGTCTTGAAGTTTCGTTAAGGGTTCTCTTCAAGGCGCTGGCTAAAGGACAATGTGCAATGTGCGGCTGAGAAACAGAAAGAAAGAAAATTAATTGACCTTTCGTTGCCGATGCCACATCTGCAGACCTTCTTCAATTCATGGAAAATATTTGTTTATATGAACCAGATACGAGTCTATTAGATGCAAAGGAGTGAGAGGCGGTGTCTCAATTTGAAAGACAATTATTTTAAAGTATTGCAAACTCTGGTATTTTTGTACATTTTCCAATCGTATAGAAACGGATACTAGAAGGCAAAGTGATAGAATGTCTTGGATGGCCAAATAACAGGTACAATGATGCTTGACGGCTTCCATAAACTACGACTGTCCATCATTTCGTGATTTCGGAGACTATACAACATAGATTTCCCTCGTATACAAAATTGCCCACAACGATGTCAAACTCAAACCTGTTATTGCTTATACTTGCATTGCTTATACTATACACACTGTCAAGGAAGTATCTGGAATTCTTAATTTTGATCTCCCGGATGATTGTTAGGTAGATAATTTTTTTTTCCATCTTGATAACACTGTCCTTAATTATGATGCCCCAATAATTAGCACGATCTGTCAACCAGTATGTTCACACTAGCTCCTTAATAGTGCTTTACAATTTTTAATAATGAGTGAAAATATTGATCAACGTATTTGTGTTAAATTTTGTGATGCGAATGAAATTTTGTGCGCCGATACATTGAAAATGTTATAAAAGGCTTATTATGAATCTTACTTAGATGGCCTTCAACCGTCTTTCTGTCATGACCGCATTCAAGCCGATTTGTCGTCTATTTCGTTGTCCTCCAATCAAGGTTGGGCCCACATGTAAACCATGCGACCATGGAACTCTTTCATTAATTCGAATTATGCGCTGGACTATGTCAACCTCATCGAATAGCTACTACAGCTCGCGGTACAAACGGAACCTAAACCCGTTTATCGCCTATTGAAATAGGACCAAAAATCCCGCGGAGAATTCTTCTCTCAAAGACTTCTGATGCCGATTCGGAGTGAAAAAAGTGCTTCGAAAGTTGTTTTGAGACAATGCAGAATATGGAGAATATTTTGAAAAACAATATGTCATTACATGAAAAAATTCAGACTACTGATGTCGCGGAACTAAGCTCTGAGCACATTCCATTGATCGTCGAGTTTAGTGCAAATGCCCAATCCTTGGGTAAATATAGAACGCATTCCGAACTAAATCTCAACGTGGAGATACAATCTTGCGATGATATTGATGATGCTGCAGAATTATTTCCTCAACAGAGGAATTTGCACCAGGGAGAGGACAGCAGAGGAAACGGGTTGCTGCAGATATACGCAAAAAATTATTTGAAGCAAAAAGCGATATGTTTGACGAACTGTTCCGCAATGCGGATGCAGACAAACCCTATGGCTACAATTTGTGGAGGTTTACCAATTAGATAAAAAGGCAACCTTTACGGAACACATCTATCCAAATGCAAAACGGTAGATGTTGCCGCTCTCACGAGGAGAAAGCCGAAACTTTTGCTAACAATCTAGAAAACCGGTTTAATCCCTTCGAAGTTTATTTCCTTGCTCTCCAACATTTACCATTCGACCTGTCACGTTCGAAGAAGTAAAACTACAAATCAAGACACTTAAACGCGGAAAGCCCCCGTATTATGATGTTATTGATATTAGGACTGTTAAGGCTATGTCTGTTAATGATGTCCTGTACTCTTATTTAACTCCATGTGCTGCAATTACGATGACACTAAAGACTGGAAAGCTCGAAGGACACGTCGACCCATATAGACCTATAAGTTTATTTAAAGAATATTTCTTAACAGAGTAATGCCAATATAAAATAATCGGAATATTACTTCAGATTGTCTGTTTGGCTTCAGACATCAGCATGACAATCCAATGCAAGTCCACATCCTGCATAATAAGACACTGCGTTTAATATGTAATTATCCTTGGTTTGCTCATATACAACAGCATCTTACATGCGGGCTACTTTCCTAAAGTCTGGAAGTCTGCTAGTATTATTATGATCCTGAAGTCGGGAAAACAGCCAACTGAGGTGAACTCCTATAGATCAATCAACCTTCTCCCTTCACTGGTCAAAATGATGGCGATACCAAAATACCAATTTGGATTCCGGATTCAGCATGGCACACCAGAACAACTGCATAGAGTAGTTAATTTTGCGCTAGAGGCCTTGGAAAAGAAAGAGTATGCGGTAGCTGTTTTCCTGGATATCCAGCAAGCCTTCGATAGAGTGTGGCACGCCGGGCTTCTGTACAAAGCCAAGAGCCGCCTAGCCCCACAGCTGTTCCAGCTCGTAGAGAGTTTACTGGTAGGTCGCACATTCTGCATGTCGGCCGATGGATGCAAGTACACTAGCTCCTGGACTCTTCTATGCCAACCAGGTGTATGGAATTGCAGCCAAAACGCACTTGAACAAACTGCGGGTTCTACAGGCAAAAACAATGAGTCTTCCTCAGTGTCCTTGGTACATGAGAACCAGAGACATAGAACGCAATCTCAAGGTGCCTAAAATTGGAGATAGAATCCAGGAGGTTGCCAATAAATACAATGAGAGGCTGAAATCTCATCCAAACAGCCTAGCTAGGCGACTGGATAATGCAGCCCTAAGAGCTGCTAGCCCCCGAACTCGAACGAGAAGAAGGCTCAAACGCCACCATCCTCAAGACCTGCTGGAGCGGGTCTTGGCTTAAATTCCCAAAAATATTGCCAAAGCTGCACCTTAATTATTAGTCACTAAATGTATGTACCTCTCCTATACTCTGTACATAACCTATGTAACTATAGCTGTAAATATGATCATTAATAAAAAAAAAAGCTCCTTGGCTGGTGTGTAACACGACCATCCTTCGTGATCTGGATATACCGACTATAATGGCTGAAATAGATCGTCATAGCTCAAGAAACAATGATCGGCTCCGCAATCGAATAAACCCGCTGGCTTCAGCTCTTGCTAACAATCCAAGAATATATAGAATATATATTCTGTCACGGTATCCCTTTTAGAACATAGATTAAGATATACCCACACAACCCTTGTAAATCCAAACAGGTTAAAATGTACTGGATTTTTTGGATGAAGTATTACAAAACTATTTTTTACCAATTATTTTAATACTTGGGAGTATTGAAGTCTTTTAAAAATGAAAATAGTCGACTAGGCCTAGGTTTTTTTTTTTATAAAGTTTCTGTATTACTGTATAATGTATAATGTTTTTTTTAATACTAAATTTTTCTACGTCCCGCAGCATTCTTTCTTGTTTTTGAAA
The DNA here is from genome assembly GCA_035044805.1 of Leucophenga maculata. Taxonomy (NCBI): domain Eukaryota; kingdom Metazoa; phylum Arthropoda; class Insecta; order Diptera; family Drosophilidae; genus Leucophenga; species Leucophenga maculata. The sequence goes on along the minus strand of JAWNNP010002698.1, from coordinate 94,678 downwards.
TATCATTCAACAACAGAAACATCAAAACTTTACCACACCAATATCAACATCTTCAAATTATGGAACACCCTATTTTTTTTTTTATTTTATTTTTTTTTTTTATTTAAAATTAAGTTTATTGAACCAATTTACATTTAAATTTTAACAAAAACGGATTCTATTATGAAGCATCGCCGTCTCCTTGGAGACAAGATTTGGGGCCATAAGCGGCGTTCCATTAGAGGAAGACATTACGCCTCCTCATTCTGTTAATCGGTCGCCTGTTTGGTAGAGTGCGAGCAAGTCTGTTGCAGTGTGCGGTCAGCCTTGTGTTGTACCGACTGGTATGGCGGCCAATTTGCTCCGCTATCGTTTCCACGTGAATGTCCCTATGGAGTGTGCTGTTTCGGACGAACCATGGGCAATCACTGATCATCCGCAGGGCTTTATTTTGCAACACCTGAATGCGCTTTTGATGTGTCTTGGAACAAATGCCCCATAGCTGGACTCCATACCTCCAAATGGAGGCAACAACAGAGCTGTAAACCGCTCTCTTGCAGCGCAGGGCCAGTTTACTTCGTTTATTTATGAGCCAGTAGAGTTGCCTCATTCTGAGACGACAACGGCTGACTAGGTTTCTGGTGTGCCGCGCAAACGTTAGCCTCTTATCCAGCATCAGCCCAAGGTATCTTATTTCATTAGCTTGCGTGAAAACGGCATTATTCAACCAGACATTAGGAGGGATCCTTCTCCTTAGTGAGAAGGTTGGTTGGGTTTAATTTAATATTCCACATTCGGGCCCAGTGTTCAAGCATGTGCAAATACTCCTGCACACCAGCTGCCGCTTCGTACTCACATTTTGAGTTGTACAAAATGGCAACATAGTCTGCATATGAAGCCAGCAGTACTTTGTCGGTGGCCATTATGTCTGCACAGGGCACAGGGAGATCAGCTGTGAAGAGCGAGTATAGTAACGGGCCCAACACGCTTCCTTGGGGGACACCAGATTTTATAACATGAATGCTGGACAGCTTATCTCTGACTTTCACCTGGAAATGGCGTTCATTAAGATATGACTGGAGCATAAGGATGAAGGGTGCCATGAGAAGCGCCTTGATTTTTGCCAAAAGTCCGGCATGCCACACTCAATCGAACGCTTCCTGCACATCAACAAATACCGCATTGCAATATTCCTTGTCATCGAAAGCCTGCAGCACGTGGTTGACTACCCTGTGGTCAATTGTGCCATGACCAGTTCTAAATCCGAATTGGTGGTCAGGCATAGCTGTTTGTAAGCCTACCAGCTCAGTAACTCGTGACGCAAAAAGTCGTTCCCATACCTTCGATAAAGAAGGTAGAAGACTTATTGGTCGATACGAGTTCGGATGATCCTCAGGTTTGCCGGGTTTGTGGATCATCGTTATTCTGGCTATCTTCCACTTGGAAGGAAAATGCTGCATCCTCAGCATAGCGTTAAAGATTACCGTTATGTGGGGAGCGCCCTCATTGTTGTCGTATCCTGGGGCTTTGTTTGCAGGAAGCTTCTTTATAGCGTTCGCTATTTCCTCCGGTCGAACTTGATTGGCAGGTCCATTTGCAGGGGAGTTTCAAGGGCCTGTAGCACATTATTTACGTCATTGCCATCTGCTACAGAGAATGGTGTAAACCTTTATTCTAAGTGTGTGGCAAATATGTTGGCCTGCTCCAATTCAGTCCTTGCAATTATACCGTTAGATTCCTTAACTGGAACTTGCCGTAAAGCCTGTCGTTTAGTCACCCTGGTGGCTTTCCACAACGAATAATTGCCGTCAGCTATGTAGTCCATCTGATTCAGTTTCTCCTCAAAAAACTCTGCCATTTGGAAGCGGCTCTTTGATATGCCGTTTTGTCCAGAGGTTGCTGCGTTCGGATGAACTTGCGGCGCAGTCTTCGCTTGGAACACCCTATACGTAGGTATACGTGCACGTTCGTGAATGATGTAATATATATATATATGTATAAGTAATTACGTATTCTTCCACGCAAGTGTATTAAGTATGCATTTAGATTAATTAGCCAATCAAACGTCAATACAATTGGCTAATAAAAACTTTAAATAGAAATTATTTTCAGAAATCGAATTCAATAAAGTTGTATAATTTTAGACTGCCTAATTACGTATTTTTCTGTTTGCTGTGTTTTAGGAATTTTTATTTTAATTTTTATGTCAGGTCAGGTTCCTAAATCAAAATTCTCTCGCAGCGAGTGTGTTAGACCCGTGCAGCTCGGATTACTCATTACAATAATTAATAAGAATTGTAATAAAAATGTCCAAATATTTCGATAGAAAATGGAATTTAAAAGTAGCCAGACTAGTCATAATGACGGTGATGATGACTTGGTGATTATTATGATTGGAATGGTGAATGCAATAAAAAAAAAAACAAATAGAAATGTTCTGTGAAACAAAATATCGATTTCACTCGACTCGACTCGGAGTACTCGATGTGAATGCTACACATTAAAGGGTCATAGCCACATGTGTCAAAGCGCAGCGCATAGAACAAATCAAAAGAAAATTTTAGTTATGGTTGCACCGAAACTTGAATACTCTTTTGCGTGGAACTAATAATAGTCTTTCTAACCTGTCTAGTGATGCAATGTGTACTTTCTAAATTTTGTTTAGTTTGCTAACTCAGATTGGTAGAAATATTTAATGAAATTTTAAAATTTTCTGCTCTTTGAATTAAATTAAAAATTAATTAAAAATTCGAGAAATAAAAAAAACTATGCAAAATTTTGTTTTGTTCTTCTACGGTGACAGGAGATATTAAATTTTCAGTTCGATGTTTCAGTAGTTTGAGAATAATCTGGTCGACGAAGCATTTACAATTTGTTTGATCTCCGCTACTTCACTTAATGCGTTACAAACTCATTAACAAAATAGTAATACAACATATATAACATATTAGTGTAGCGTATACAAACGCCCACGGCTCAGTTCAGCTCTGTTCTATTGAGACTAAAAGAACTCTGCAGGTCGCTTAAAAAGTAGTTAAACGACGTATTGACACTTCATAAGTTTTCAACGAAATTGACGATGTTTTTTGTTTTGATGCTTTGTTTTCCACACATCTTTCACGCAGAAGAGATTTAATCTCGGTTTCGGAAAGATTTTTATGGAGAATTCGCTGCTTCCCGCAGACTTTTTACACTGCACTTAGCATTCTGCCGGTTTCTCTTTTTTAAATGCCAACATATTCATATATGTATGTACCCTGCACATAAAGTGTGAATTAGTTATATGATTTTTCTTGGAATTTTTGAAGGAGACATATGAAAGCGTTTAAAATATTTATTTATTTAATTTGACAATTACATTACATTTAATTATGCTATTTATTTATATTTTATTCTTTATTATTTGTTAAAGTTTTGTTGTTGTTTGCTTATAGAATATCTTAAATTAATTTATCTTAGAGAATAATTATCAACAATCAAAACTACATTGATGGGATGAATAATCGACAGGGAGCGATCTTCTCATTCTTCTCGCCATTCTAACACCTCCTAGTCTGCGCTGTTGTAGCAGGCGCCTCGCAAGTTCGTTTGGTTGGCTTTCTAGCAGATCCAAATAATCTTTTTATTGCTGCATTATGACATCGCCAATTTTCTCCACATTCAAGTTTCTTTCTAGGTCGGAAACAACCAAGATACACCAGAAATCATGCGCAATATCTTGGCATGTAGTAGCCTAACTTTAGCCATAAACTTGCAAGTCGTACTGCCAAGTCGGAGCAATAATTGTCTTGTAACTGGGGACTCTATTCCTCAGCGAAAGTTAAATGCCTGTTTAATGACAAGTTATGCGGCAAGCACGTAGTCCTTTGCCTAGAATCCTTCAAGGATGAAATTTACAACCCTATTAAGCTGTTCAGTTGTTCCAGGGGATATACGGAATCGAAATTGACAGTGGGTATCCTTCTACTGATTTTAATCACGTCAATGAATTGTGTCAATAGACAGCGCTAAAATAGTTTAGAAACTATTTATAGGCCTTTACGAGTCCAAGTTAGAGAGCCTTATGCCAGCCATTTAAATTATGCAGGGCTTTGCCTTATTTCATTGCTTAGGAAAGTGTCCAAGCCTCAGCACAGCATTAAGGATGAGCATTAAAAAGCAATACTTTTGAAAAAAAGTTATCCAGCCCATCTTCTCCTGAAGCTTTTTTGCGTTTCAGTGCATTAATATGAGCAGAGACTTCTTTCACTGTTATGGGAATGAATGGAAGGCAAATTTGGCCGGGTCTATCGAGCACCGACTGGACCTTACGTGCTCTGGTCGTTGAGGTAAAACCAAACGGTTGTAAGAGATTTTCTAAGTCGTCAACACAATTCCTCCGTTCGTTCGCTTCGGAATTTAGGGCCCACCTGCTGTTTGTATTTCTTTTACAGCTTCCATAGAGATCGTTTCGTCAAATCATCCGGGGAGATATTCGCCAAGAACCGGTCAGTTTCACTTTGTTTGTGTATTGCCAGAAGTTTTTTCACCATATTTTCAGGCGGCAGGAAACGGAGCGGTATTAAATACAGCTACATGGGGAAACTGGTCAGATGATGTGCATCAGGATGAAACCCATTGTAAACGAAAAAGTTATTTGCAAGGCGTATGACCTGTCGCTAAAATTTGAACAGATAAATTCTCCACTGCATCTACTAGACTGATACCCCATGTGTCCGCTCCTATAAGGAACATATTTCACAGACCATGGAATAATTGCTCAAATTCTAAAGTTGTCCATGTGAGATTCGGAGGGAAATACAAGTACGAATTTTTAACTCACCCTTACTGGTGTCAACTTGAATGTTGGCCATTTAGTGTTTAGCCGTGTTCACATACTCATGTTGCAAATATGAAAACTCCCGTTTAATAAGCACAGCAGCACCACCTCTTGATCATTCCATTTGGTCGTAAATAAGTGTAAGTCCAAATAAAGTAAATTTTTTGACCCTTTTCAATTTTATTGTGCAATAGATGGAAATTCTAAATTCAGAATGAGGTTTAAATTGTATTGTACGCGTCAAGCAAACACCCACACACCGCCCACACACCACCCACCCTTTGAGAAAGGGGCTGGCGTGTTCATTGAATAGGAGTAATATAAAGAAAAAATAAAGGCATCTAAATATGTAAATTTAAGGGCTCTATCTCTTATAGTCTCCAAGATCTCGACTATAATATAAATATCTTGACTAAACTTGAGAAATGTTATATAACAAATTGTAGCCTTCCCATTTTATAAAAATTAATAAGAAATTTTTTGTTCCCCCTCACGACTTTTTTTACATTACGTAATACCCCAACCAAAAGTAACATTAAGTGGTGCGACAACAAATCTTGGGACAGTTTTTACGAATTACATTCTTAACTTTTTTAATGCAATACGAATGGATCTCTGCAGGAAATTCAAACATGTCTAAGGCACCAGGATTCAACGTTGGTAATCATTGAAAAGATATGCCTTCAAGACTGCGTTTACCAAGATCTCTGTCGTAGACTACATCGCTTGTACTTTATTCCAGTTGGATGTAGCAATTTTGCTCCAGATTTTTTGTGTGCTAGTACGACTAATACAGTCAGCAACCATTCTATTAATAAAAATTCTTTCGAATATTTTAGAGATGGACAGATGTAAACTAAATTTAACTATAAAAAAAGTCCATACATTATGATCCGCCATGCCAGACTTAGTGATCACAACGACAGTAGCACACTTCCACGGAAAAATCCAATTATTTGTCAGGGAGTGCTTTAGATGCTCTGCTCTCGTTGCCAGGAGATTTCTTGATTTTAAAGAAACCTTCCCGATGGGGTTGTTGTCACAATTTGCGTCGTGCAAAACATTAGATGTCTTGGCCACGTCGGCAGCCAGATTAAATAAGATGTGCCAGGAAAATCAAGACACTCTCTCACATTGAGCACTAAATGAAGCAGCATTCATGGTTGCATTTTCTTAGCTGTCTACAAAGCTCTCAAGCTGCAGTGGCATGTCGAGGCTCCATCGGGATCATCTTCAAAGAAAGTCTCCTCATCTGAAGGGTTAGTTTTTATACATTGGACTCCTACCATAGCATGTAACGTGTTAGAGTCATCAGTCGTATCTACGTTGACATATGTTGAATCAAAACCCAATGTTTTATATCACCTCCAGGGGTCTCTTGATGCGATCTTCTAATGAAGCATTGCACCAACTTCTACAAGCAGTGGGAACAAGTCTATTGTTAACTATTGCGTGAGCGATAGCACTAGTTTTAATTTTCCTGTTCTTACCGATCACAGAGTTTACTCGTTTTTTGGGATTCTAGAATGTCATTTTAAATATACTTCAGAAATTGATCCACTTAGGGCTAAGTATGAAGGGAATAAATTGCCGATATAATATCCTCGCGAAGAATGGAAGCGACAGCTTTCACTATTCAAAGTCACACTTCATTTTCATCTGCATTCTTTGAGTCATACCTGTATTTTGAAAGCATATTTCAGGTGGCTTATTTTTATTCCCTGCAATCTTTCTTGAATCATCTTCCGCACAGATCAACGATTTTTTTCATAAAATAAAAAAATTAATTACTAGAAGTGTACAATAGCACGTTTACCAACTACTGGTGTCAGCAAGAACTAAATGCGTATTATAACACTATGACAGGGCTATGAATGAAAATGCAACTTTAGATTAATAAAGATCATTAATGGTGATTCCAAATAAAAAAATGTTAAGAGAAACCTAAAAATGATTTTCAAAGACCTATCCAATGATACCTAAGACTTAACAGATAAACACATTAACCTTCTTTGCGTTACGCAGTCGGGTAATAAACTCATAAATATGAGTTTTATGTTTATTGATTTGATTGATTTTGTGTTCGGTGTGGCTTTAGGTTGGTTTGTTTCCTTCCTTCTTGGTGAAATAAGCGCCAGTCACAGCGTTTCTTTTACCAAATTCAATTTGAAGCTCATAAAGCCAGATAATACTCACTGTGTCAATTTTTTTTCGTTTTGTTCATCGTAAAAATGTTTGTTCACGCCTTCTTCCGTTTGGCCGTTAAGTCGGCTACAAACCGAATGTTTTACTTGTCCACGCGTTGTTTCGTGTTTTGGTTTCAATCCTTAAACATGTCCTGGGGCCACATTGGTTACATGCGAAAGCGCCAAATCGGTTCTTTTGAATTTCGTTGCCATATTATTATTATTTCGGGTTTTGAGTAATAAAGTTGTTCTTCAATTAGTTGTATGTTCCCTTTTTAATCGTTAAATTGAAATGTTTTTTTTTTTATTTTTTCTTTCTTTCTTAATTTTATTTATTCAATGAAAACAATAACTTCTGCAGTGGCGTAACAACTATAATTTAGGGCCCAAAAGCTGTGAAAAAGGATATTGTTAAAAAATATTCTTTCTATTCTTAATAAATATGTAGCTGAAATTTATCAGATGAGTCCAGTCTTCAGATATGTGCAAATGAACAGAGATGAAAACGGAAATCGATTTGATTTGAAAATCATTGAACCTTCTTTCGAATTTGAAAGAATCAATTATAATTGATTCTTTCAAACCATTCGCCAGCAAATTCTTCATTCGAGCTATATCAAAAAGTACAAAGATTTCGAATCAAACTGAGTACTGATTGGGGAGTCAGGATTTAGTTTGGAAATAGCCGGATGAAAAAAAAAATTGAGCTCGAAAATTTTATCAACAGGTCAAGCGTCTGACCGACTTAACTTTATGTGTGGAAAATCGGTTACAGATGCACAGAAATCAAGAATCAATAGTTTGAAATAAGGCAATGGCCCCACGGATGCATTGATTCAGTGTGGCTTCCGACCAAAATGGTCGACCAGTGACCAAATATTCACATTACGTCAAATCTTGGAAAAGACCCATGAGTTCAACAAAGACACATACCACCTATTTGTCGACAATAAAGGAGCTTTCGGCAAGCCGATACGAACGAAGTTTTTCGACACCCTGTGAACACTATGTATCTAAATATCTCTAGATGTAAATGCGTAACATGCCATCGCAGCAAACCTTGTGTTATGACCTACTTTCTGGGAGTTCATTACCTTACTAGGGAAATTTGTATAAACGATTTAGGTGTTCTTACGGACCCTAAATTAAGCTACAACAATCATATTGTGTGTATGGTAAATAAAGCTAAAGGTGTTCTTGGCTTTATAAAGCAGTGGTCTAAGGAATTTAATGACCCTTATACTACTAAACTTCTATACACATCACTTGTTTGTCCGATCTCGGAATTTGCATTATATGCTTAGAACCCACATTATGTAGTTCTGTTAGAAACCAGAAACAGGCTTCTGATATACATCTACATCCATAAATGAATCGATTGAAACTTATTGATCTTCCGTCTCTATCAACTCGACGGTCAATCAATAAGTAAAAAATAAATAAATCCGTCTTTGCATGATGACGTTTCACACTTGTCAGGATGATGCGCTGTCGTGCGATTTCTCCAACCTGCTGATGCATTACATCCTACGCCAGTGCCCGTACATACAGAGTATGTCGGGTTCTATCTTCCAAAAGGAAGTGATGCTGCTCGCTTACGCCGATGACATCGATATCATCGGTACGCAGGAACGGCGAGTCAGCAAGGCGTTCTCGAAGATTGACAAACAGTCTCGGCTCATGGGTCTAGCGGTGAATGATGACAAGACGAAGTACTTGGTGTTTTCTCGCACGCCGTCATCCCGTCTTGAGCGATAGAGAATTTCAACTTCAATGTTGTAGAAAACTTCGTTTATCTTGGCTATCCGAAATAGCCAGCAACAACAACACCAGCCTGAAGATCAGACAAGGACTTACGCTTCCAAATATAGGATCTATTTGCCTTCTCTAGAAAGACGAAAATCAAGATTTATAAAACGCTATTGTATGGCGCAGAGGCACGGACCGTGGTTGAGTCGGACGAAACAGAGTTAAAACTCTAAGAGGAAGATTCTCCGCAGGATTTTTGGTCCTATTAGAGTCGGCGACAAGTTCAGGTCCCGTCTGAACGGCGAGCTGTACGAGCTATTCGATGAGGTTGACATAGTCCAGCGCATAAAATTCCAGCGGCTGCACTGGGCTGGGCACCTCATTCAAATGAATGAAAGAGCTCCAGCACGCATAGTGTACATGGGGGGCCCAAACATGATTGGACCACGCCGAAATAGAGGACAACCGGGCACGCGATCTCAGCGTACTTGGCGTTCAATGACAGAACGACGGTTGGAGACCATCTAAGCAAGACATGACATCAGACGAATGGGTTTTTTTTTTAACTATTTATCTCCTCATCAAATGTCGCTGCCGACAACTACTGTCACCTTGATGGAGGTAAGGTAGCAAACTAGAAAGTTAAAGGCTAAGAAATCACAAGTTGCAGATCTTTTGCATAACAAAACGCTAATACTAGTCCCTACTCTAAGACAGGGATATTTTTCAAGGATGTCGAAATCCGCCTTAATTACTATGAGCCCTAAGTCCGTGATGCAGTATACCGAAGTTGACACATATTGACTGATTCTCTTCCTTCCTGTCCTAAGAAAGATGATGAAAAGAATATTTTGAGCCAAATGCTGCAACTAGAAAGCGTTACTCAGAAAATCCCAATGTGGCAGTTTGGATTTTTTAAAAGACAGCGCACAACTTCACCTTGTTGTCAACTTCGCTCTTGAAGTGATGCATAAGAAATATTCTGTGGCTGTGTTCATGGATATTTAGCAAGTTTTTGACAGGTTGTGGTATTTCGGTCCTCTGAGCATCTCCATTTTGAAACATGTGAGTGCGTACAAATACCTTGGCGTCATACTGCATAGAAGGCTTACGTTCGTGAAATACGTCACAATGGTGAAGCAAAAAAGCTTATCCAAATGGCGTAGCTGTTGGTCACAAGAAATAAGTTATCTTTACCCTACAAAGTGATCATTTACAAATCCATTCTGAGTCCTGTATCTCGTTAAAGCCAATGTTTTCAAATTTTAAAGTGCATGTGGTCCTCAAATTATGTATAAGTTAACCAGCCTAGTTACAGAGGGTCAAAGTTCCACTCCTTAACGAGATATGTCTTTATTAAAAATATATTCATTCATAGGAGATGCTAGGGGGTAAGATATACGTGTACATTATCAAACTTTCTGTCAGGAGCAATTGCTAAGAGTCGTCCGTAAATTACTTGTTCCATTTAAATTAATGTTTTATTATTTAGTTAAATGGATCTCACGAATGTTATTGAATTTTCAGCAAAAAATCTGCAAAATATAAAATATATAAAAATAGTTTTCACTATCGAAAGCGCAAAATAATTTTTGAATTATTCCTAATTCAAGGTTTTTGATTTAATAAAATTAATTCACATATGCCAAAATGCCTTGGTCATATCAAAGCCACTTTCAGAAATGTTTTATTTTTGATTCTAAAACATCTTTATTCAATACTCTTGATCTGATATCTCCCATATTTAATTACTATAATAGTTTGCGATGTAAAAGACATACGAACATTGCTAGCACGTCACACCTTTTTTAATGTTATACAACTTCATGGAGTATCTCATGTGCGAAGCGTATTTATGCAAAGAAAAAGTGTAATTCACTTTTCATAATCAAAAAACTCCAACAATATTTACATACATCACAAATTTTCCGCTGTCAATTCGCCAATTCGCACTTAAAATATTACATCATTCCCCAGCTACACTTCAACTAAACAATTACAGCAAATCAAATAAATCAAAACCAGGTGAAGCGAAAAGTTCTATGGTAATTTGAACTTACTCGGTGCACAAGGAATGTGAATGCCTGCTAGAAAGCGAAATTCCAACAACAAGAACACCAACAACCACAATTGGGTGACTACTTCATTAACTGTTGGATGAGCCGTCAATTCTTAAATCTTCAGACTAGAATCTTCGCACTGCGCTGCTTGACCTGCTGTGGCCTTTTTAACGAGTTGCTACATTGAAAACCGCAACAAATGCAGTAGAGAGTAGATATTGTGCAATACATATTTATGTGATATGATCAAATTGTAGCTGCAGGCGACAGAACTGCAAAGGATCCTGTTTAGTCAAATAATGCAGTGGGAGTGAAATAATAAACAAAGCGTATTGGCGTTGATTGGCAAGAGGTTAAGCGCTACCACTCGTTTGCTACACCAACGCAATTCTTTTTTAAATCTTAAACAAGTTTAACTTTAAACTTATAACTTTCTGCTACAAATGCATATACATTGCTAGTTTAAATGCAACTTTTTAATTTAGAATAGTTTTTATTTTATTAACATCCGGTGTGCTTTTTTTATGCGCTGAACGCGCGTTGCCATATACATTGTTGAGCATTGCTATGTTTTGTCGCACTTGCACACACAGCACATATTCTTAGCTGTACAAATGTTGTCGTGCAGTTGTGTTTCGCATAAATAGTAAAATTGTTCGGCTATGGCAAAATTAACAAGATCGGTCGCGCTATTTTCCAGGCAAAATCTGCCTTTAATCAGTCGAAATTTTAGTAATTATCAAAATACAAATCGTCGTCTACCAAAGAACCTCAGCAAATACATATGGATTGGCATGGGCAGCGTTGCGGCGCTGACTTGTGGCACGCTGTTGAAAATGCACATAAATTCCGTTCAGGCGGAGAGTTTGCGAAAAAGAATGGTAGGTCATAGTTATGAATGGATTTTATTCGTAATTTCTAAATTATAAAATATGGCAGTGCATAACAATTCGTGGAAAAATATGTCGCAAACCAACAAGTCGCCACTCAATTTGCTCGCTTATGGAAAAGTCAATAAATGGGACAAATTGTGTTTTGCGCGAACTATTTTTAGCTGAAAATTCTTATTCGCGTTCCGTTGCGCTGCCACCCTCTCCAATAAGCGCCTTGTGGTAGGGTGTTTGCGTGAGTCAGCTGTTTATGTTTTGGTTTGCGCATTCGCATTTGTTTACCTGTTTATCTTAACTGAAATCGTCTTTATTTTATTTTGTAATCAAATTTTAAACTAATTTAATTAAAAATGCCGGCAGTTGACGCAATTTTCAGTTTATGCGTCATTGTCATTGCAAACAAGTTGATTTAAAAAATTCCATGTTCAAGTTCAATGCGAACTGGTGATAAGCGCCGATTTCCATTTTGCGTTGGCATACTTTTCTACCTTATCGGAATAACCACTTAAATGTGTATTTAATTTTGTTCGGGCAAATGTGTATTAATTGTAAACATAAAAGCAATGCTTTGTTTATTTATATGTTGTAGTTTTAATTTAATATTTGCATTCAGTAATGCTTCTAAATTAGTTTACAAAATTTGTTGACAAATAATAATAGTAATTAAAAATTTCTGTATAGGTTTTCAAAATAAGCTTAGGTTATTGTAGACCAATTCGAATCATTGCCAAAAATATGTTTGTGTAAGATTTAAAAATTTAACTCCTACTAAAATTAAAGATTAAAGATACTTTATCGTAATCAAATTACACAAGGTGTAAATAAGGATTTATAAAATAAATACTGTGGACGGCAGTCTACTATACACCTTTAAAACGGGAAATAGTTTTAAATGGTTCATATTTGATAAGATTTCGCACTTAAACTGTTCTCATTTTATATAAAAGGGTACACGCAGGTTGCACAGTTACAAAAAGTCCTTTAGCAACTTCAGTGAAGACACCTAAAATATTGCACTACTAAATTGCAAGCTTACATCAAAAGGACGAACATAAGGCAAAAACCTTCAAAACAATGACTTTTAAATTTGTTTCATATTTTTCGGATACTTAGGTAGTCGTAAACCGACGTTCGGTCATGACCGCATTTAGGAAGGAGCAACAGCTTCTGTAGTCTTCTGCTCACTGGCGCCAGTTGTTTTGAATGCCAAGTATGCTGTGATCTCTCCATACCTGATCGTTACATCAATCCCTCGTCTATTCGAATGAGGTGACCAGCCGCTGGAATTTTTTGTACAGGACTATGTCAATCTCATCTAATAGCTCAAACAGCTCGCGATTTATAGGGAATTTAAACTCGTTGCCGACTGTAATAGACAATATAGACGAAGTTTTCTATAACACTGATGTAGAAATTCTCCATCGTTACTGACCGTCCAAGACGCGATGATGGCGTGCAAGAAGGCACCAAGTACTTCGTCTTGTCCTAATGCACCATGCTGAGTCGCCGTTGTTGTTTACCGATAATATCAATATCATCCATCACTTCCTTTTGAAAGATCGAGCCCGACATATTCTGTCAGTACGGGCACTTTCGTAATATGTATTCTATCAGAAGACTTTTACAAATCGCACAGCAGCACATTACCATGCCTGAAACCTCTTTTAGATTCAAATGGCTCAGAGAGGTTCTTTCCTACAATGACAACGATTTGTGTGTGTGATAGGTCATTTATAATGCAATGACGACAGATCTTTTTCGGAATACCAAGTGCAGGCAGGGCGTCGAAAAACTTCGTTCATATCGGCTTGTCAAAAGCGGGTTTGTTATCAACAAATAGTCTGTGTGTGTTTATGTAAAACCTTTGGGTCTTTTCCAGTATTTATCGTAATGTGAATTTTTGGTCTCTGAAGCAACCTATCAGATAATCCGTATATGGCTTCAGCTTTGTACACAGTAGCACGACAGAATCTTATATTCAATTGAAAGTAGACTAATTCCGCGATAGTTGGCGCAACATCGGACCATATCTTGCATAAACGTTGGTGCATACTCCTAACCAACTCTTTTCCGTTTTTAATAACTCCACTGACAGCCCATCAGAGTCTGCCGCTTTGTTGTTTTTTAGCTTTTTAATAACCAAATTGACCTCGTTATAGTCCGGTGGCTCTACAATAATGCTGTCATTAACTGGTGGTTCCGATATCATTTCTTTAACAGCGCTTCATCGCCTTCAAATTTCCTCTCCGTTTCTCTCGCAGTAGCATTGCGACACTCCTCGTCGTACCAAGAATTAGTCGCAGGTTTTGTGTAACCAATGACCTCCTTGGCAGCCCTGTCCATGGAGCGGATGATATGTTTCCACTGCTCACGTATAGTCGGGAGAGTGTGTTTAAAAAGGCTTCGGAGGCCTGTTCTGATTGCAGCTTGCCGACGTCTAGCTTTAGTTGCATGTTGGAACGTGCGGCTTGCACTACGCTGAGCCTAGTGCGTACCTTGGCTGCGACAAGATAGTGGTCCGAGTCAATGTTGGGATCACGTAACGTTCTCACGTCCATCACGCTCGATGCTTGCCTTCCGTCAATCAAAACATGATCAATTTGGTTGCGTGTTTTTTGATCTGGAGTCAGCCATGTAGCCTTGTGGATGTTAAGGTGTTGAAATCTGGTACTACTAACTACCATGTTCCGTCCTGCGGCGAATGCAATTAGCCTATTTCCCTTATTGGAGGTAGTGTCGTGAAGGCTAAATTTTCCAACGGTTGTGCCAAAGATTCCTTTCTTCCCAGTTTTTGCGTTGAAATCGCCAAGAACGATTTTGATATGGTGTTTGGGACGCTCCAAGCGCTCCTAAAATTCCTGTTTAGTATCGTCGTCTTTCTCTTCCGTCGGGGCGTGCGCACAATTCAGGCTTATATTAAAATATTTAGACTAGATGCGTATCGCGGCTAGGTGCTCGTCAACAGATGTGAATCTGGAGACGAGGCTACGTAGTTTCCTAATTACCACGAAACCAAATTCGTGCTTACTCTCATATAGATGAAACAAGGAGCTTTTTTAGAGCAGCTCTGTCCTATCCGTCATATTTCCTGGATTGCAGTGATGTGAGCCTTGAATCTTTTGATGACATCAACCAGCTGGCTATTTGCATCATCCCTATTAAGGGTGCGGACATTCCAAATGAATATCTTTATTTTGTGGTCCTTACATAGTTTGCGGGCGTCGTCATAGGGTTCCATAATAGGCTTCCTTTTTGTTTTAATTTGAGTTATTTTTTATGGCCCAGCTCACCTCCGAACTTCTGTTCAGAGGCTACCCAAGCGATTCGTGTCCTAGCCTACGTTGTGAGCTGCTCGTTTCCCCAAGAATCATTGTTGTTGGTCATTCTCAAGCGAATGACTGTCAACAAATTTTCTCACAATGGGAACTTCTGCAAACGACTCAATCTCTCAATCGAACATGCGGTTTGAATATAAATTGACCAAGCTTATGCTATGGCTTGGGTTAGTTCATGCATATTCAAATATTGTTGTACTGATATAAATATTTTCGATGCAATTAAAATCCGGTGAGTAGGATGCCTACCTTAGTAGCTCTACATTATTTAATTAAACGAGTATTAAGAGTATTAAGTCTATAAATTCCTGGTTTTCATTTTTTCAAAGCTTTATATTACACACTCTTACTTTTATATGGTTTGTAACTTAGCTTTGTAAGCTAATTTTTTGACCAAAGGTTATATTTTTTTTCTCACAGATAATCTCAAAACAATATTTAAAAAGATTTGTAAAATTGCTGCAGTCAAAAAATGTGTATTCCCACATAAATTTTGATCATTATTTAATGACAAATCATATAAAACAATAATTGTTATTCATCTCCAATAAAAATCGAGATTAAAAGATGCTTTTGATAATTGTGCAAAGAATTAAACCAAATATTCATTGTCAGATTTTTTTTTTTTTGATATAAGAAAAAATCACAAATCAGCTCAATGTCAGCTTAGCCATTTATACAATATATGCAGTTCTTAGAAATTATTAAAATATAATGAATATATATGACTGGTCGTACCTATTGAGCCAAATGCCACACATCTTGCGTTCTATGTGGCGATGGCAAATGCAAAGCCGCGAGACACCCACGCACTTGTTACGTTTCACATGCAACACATGAAT
Organism: Leucophenga maculata; assembly: GCA_035044805.1. Lineage (NCBI taxonomy): Eukaryota > Metazoa > Arthropoda > Insecta > Diptera > Drosophilidae > Leucophenga > Leucophenga maculata. Next base: position 78,818 of record JAWNNP010002698.1, on the reverse strand, counting down.
AAATTTTATGCGCTAACATTTCGATCGTTACTGGAAATTTATCTATTGATCTCCCTACTGATTTCCACTGTATCCACCTACAAACCGAGCTGCTGTCGCTGCTGCCGTTTTCAATGCCAACTCGAAGCAAATCAAATCGGCACAATAGGTGGAGTCAGGCAGTCACTACTGAACGATATTCAAATTCAAATTTCTGAGCAACGACGCCGACGACGATGATGAATGAGTTTTGGGCTTTAATTGTTGTCTACAAATCGAGTGTGTTATATACTGATATGCGTTTGCGTCTGGGTTATGATCTATATCGCGATTGCACGATCTGAGATTGCGCTCTAAGGATGATGTCAGTCAATTATGAAGAATTATCACTCTCGATGCGAGTCAATTGCATGGTGTGGGTGGATCATAAATCCGTTTGCTTTGAAAGCATGCCCCTGCGAGCATGCTTGCTGAATACGCAGACGCGACATTGGCTGACATTCATAAAAACAAAAGAGTTATGACTGTTGCTACATTGATTCAAATTATTTTTACTTCATTTTTTGGTATTGGCTCGTTTGAGAATGCTCAGCATTTATTTTTTGCATTAAATTTTGATTGTTTGTGCCTGCGAAAATTTCTTGAATTGGGTGAGTCTGTTCATTTTGTTTGGTTCGAGGCGTTAAATGTCAGATTTATGGCTGCTAAGTAGACTTATTTATCAAATGCGCATGGCGGACTGCCAGTCTCTGTCGGATTTCTCATTTCGCGGCATCTAATTGTGTTGAAAATAAAATTATTTAAATTATTGTATCAATTTTTTTGACTGCCATATTTTTTGTGGAGTGCCAATGATGTAAGCGTCTGTACTGTAGAATTTCTAATTGGACCAATAATGTGCAAAATATATGTATCTGACTATAAGAACGAACTACTGCGCCCAAAAAATATAAATTTGTTTAATAATAACTCATTGCATATCAACTTTAGGTATACAAAGCAGTTAAAGATAAATTTCACTTCATTACTGATTTATTTCGATTGTTTTTCTACCATATTCGGTTTGTTCTCTTTTTTACATTATTCAATCGCAATATTAAATTTCAATGTAATAAATAATTAATTTTCACATTTGTCATTTTTCTGCACAGCAACGTGAAGAAACCGAACAAAGTATCCGCCTGACAGCGCGTGAGCGTCGTTTTATTAAATTCGCTTCCGTAGAGTATGACGAACAGTTGTATATGACACCGCAGGATTTCCTGGACTCTGTGGTGGAACAAGAACCCAGACGTAAATATTTTGAAATATATTGCATAAGTTTAATTTAATATATTTTTTTTCCCCTTGCAGCACGTTTAAAACGTCGCACAATGACTTCCAGTGAAGTAAATAAGATACGCGACTACACACCACCACTGGAAAAAGGATCCGTTAAACTATTTCGTAATCTTAGAGACAAAGGTACTGTACAGTACTGTAAAATTTATTTGAAGAAAATTGATTTACTTACAAGTACTATTTGCAGGCATAATATCTTACACGGAATACCTGTTTCTGCTGTCAGTATTGACCAGTAAGTAGTAATCTTTAATATTGTGATCCGAACATAAAACTGTACACATAACTGCTAAAGTTGCCGATTTGGGTATATAAAAAAAATCGTTACCTAATATTATTATTGTAACACATACTCAAGGCGAAGTCAATGAACTCAAAGACTTAATTTGTGCTTTTGTACAGTGTATAAAGTAGGGCATAGCATACAAGTGTATACTAATATTGTGCAACTGTATGTTACAGCCAGAAGGAGGCGAGATAGACCTTCTGGAGTAAATATATTCTGCATCAGCATCAAAATACAGGAAGAGATGATCATCCATCTGTCTATCTGGCTGACCATATGAAAACCGAGTACTTAGACAGTATAAGAGATAATGCGTTTAAATTTGAATATTTAGATTCTCCTATTTCTCCTTCAGATCACTTCAATTCAATGAAGTGACAATTTCGTTGGTTGCCTCTTACCATGCAAACCTAATTCTTATTCAGAGTATGAACAAAACTTACTTGATTTGATCTATCTTACCTTAATCTTTATATAATATTCCAATTAGGTTCAGATCGGACCACTAAAAGGGGTAGCCCTTACAAAAGATAGAAATGTCCCTTTATCTGGTTGTCCGTATGAACATAAATAACTTGGAGTCTATAAAAGCTAGAGGTTGAATAAATAAAGTCACCAATTCCCTTTTCGGATAACTAGTTATCAATGAACGTGCTAACACCACTCTAAAGAGTACTATACATAAAGAGCCTGGTTCTCCTTTCCCAGTTTTTCTATGAACAAATTTGTTGCTTGTAATTATAGCTAAAAACTTCACATTTGGTGCATCTTACTTCGATTCTAATAAAACATTTTAAAAGTCCATATCGCACTCATACAAATCAGTCCCCTTGCTTGGTATTTGTATGAAAAACATTTTGTTATATTTTAGGTGTATTTTACACTAATCTTAAATAACCCACGCAGATCCATGTACGAATTTATCGCCCATACAAATTTTAGGTTCAATGGTGGCACAGTCTATCTTAACTGCAACATTTTCTCTTGCTGTTTCATATCCAATGTAACTTCACAATAGTACTCCTCAAAATAATAGAATAATGAAGTAGGTATTCTCAAATATATATTTCTAGAATGCGCAAAGCAGCAAGTAACTCTCAATACATTCTGATAAAATCACTCCATTACGTAAAGTCTTCTTTACACATTCCAAAAGCTTTTTTAAATAATGTTCACAGATTAAAACAAAAGCAAGTGTAATATATTTCTGGAAGTTCCTTAATATTCATGCATCTAGTAATAGAAATTAGCCAATGTACAGTTATAGAGGATGGCTCCGCTGTATGGCACAGAAGCATGGACGAATTCTTTAGAAAATGTTTGGATATATTAGAGCTGTCGACCTGTATAAGCTGTTCAATGAGATTTAAATAGTCCTGCACATAAAATTCCATCTCCATGATACAAAAACGAAAGAAAGAAAGAAAATTAGAACTAAGACCCTCTCTCGAATGACGAAAATTAAAATCTTTAAGACGCTGCTATATTGCGCAGAAGCTTGTACCTTAATTAAATCGGGTGAAAAGGTCTTTGCACGCATTCTTCAAAGAGAAAGATTATTCGCAAGATTTTGAGACCATTTAAAATTGGAGGCCATTTTCCGTCCCTATTAAGAATATATATTATTTATTATTATCGATACAGCCAAGTCCGTCTGTCTGGCTGGCAGTATGAAAATCGAGATATTGAAGACTATGAGAGATGAGTCTTCAATATAACTTGTATTTAATGAACACGCTAAGCTCCACAACCTTACGTTAATACGTAATAAATAATCCATGTCGGTTCATATCGGACCATTAAAAGAGTTAGCCCCCATACAAATCTATCCCGCTTCTTTGGAGTTTTTAAGGAAAAATGGTTGTGGTTTAGTTTACTACATAGTTTGAAACGAAAAATTTGGTTATTTTGTATTAACACACGGATCAATATATGTCCCATACAAATTTACAGGGTATTTCGACCGGTGCATTTTTTCTTGTTATGTTTAATGTTACAAGTTCTTAAGCAGTCGATATATACGTTTCATTACTGTTGGTCAAGTACATCTGAACTAATTATTAGTTTTTTATTTTCTAGAATTTGGTAATCACATATCTTATAACAATATCATATTCAAAATCTTTATTTTCTTTGATAACAAGTTTAATTTAAATTGTATTTTCTATTTTCCAGAACCACTTTCCGGTTTTCGCATTGCATTTAACATGTTCGATACGGATGGCAATCAGCGCGTTGATAAAAACGAGTTTTTAGTTGTAAGTGCACATCAAAAGCTCAGTAAACAGATTGTATATATGAATATGTAAATTTATATAAATATATACACGTGTACAGATTCCATTTAATTAATTTTTCAATTGCAAATTCTATTTTTACTATACACTTTGTTTGATATTGGAATCTGGCAATGCCTGGTGTGAATATTTTTTAAATCTATATTTCTATATTTATTTTTATTCTTTACTTATTTTATTCTATTTCTATATTTTTGATTTGAAAACAATTTGTTTTTGTGTATTCAAATCCTGCAACAACAAACACACACAAACACCGCACATACCCGCTCTTGTCCAGATCATTTCCATACTCGCAGGCGCATTCAAGCATCAAACAGTTGATGAGCAGACACGCAAAATTGTAAGCAAATTTCTTTATTTTATATAATTTTGAAATTAAAAGCGAAAAATTCTTTTGAAAACAAAAATCAGCTAACAGAAGAAAAAACATTTGTATTAGCTATAAAAATTATATTTTTTTGTTAAAAACTTTATAATTTAAGTTAAACTTTTGTATTTAGTTGATGAAATTAATTTCATGTCAAGATCATGCTAAATTTTTGAGTCAAGTAAAAATTGGAGAACCCGCAACAAGGAAGTCAGGCTTAGTAAGTGCATACTGCAGAGAAATGAGTATTTCGCTGTGCCTAATTGGTTATATTCTGTTTTTAATTTATTTTATATGCGAACCCAAAAATGCTTTTCGTTATTTTTTACTGCTGCTTTGAAAAATGGGTATTCAATAAAATATCAGACAAAATATTCGCTGATGATCCCACGGCGGCTGTATATACTCGTTGTATGCAGCTTAAAATGCTTTTTATTTTCTAGTTTATTCAGCTTGCCGTAATGAAATCGAGCGCTGCATTTGTCAAAATATAAATCAGACTCTTAGTATAAAATGAGGCGGTTTCTACTTTAGTAAGTGGATACAATACACGACTGCACTTTTATTATACGAATTTCTTTGTCTGTTGCTTAAGTTCTTTGTTATTGTTTGTTGTTAAAAGTTATTTGTTTTTTGTTAAATTTATTTGCTTTTTTTATATTTTTAATCAAAATACCGAATCAAACCAAAATTGCTACTAAAATTCTACTGTTTCTAACTTTCCTATATCCGCAACAAAACCACAAAACCCGAATCCAAATTGTTGTAACTAACATCAACCAAAACTAAGATGGAACGCATATTCAGTGGCGCTTGGAAGGAGAAACGTGGTCAAGCGCTTGATGAAGAAGAGAACGAAGATGCGCCAAAAGAACCTCAGGTGAGATCGAAACTGCTTAAAAACTGTTTATAAATGATGCTGTGTGCAGCAACTAGTCTGTTGGCATGTGTGTCTATCGTCGTGGTTTGAATTTATGTGTTCCCCTATATAGATTATAATTTTACTACAAATCATTTACTTTTCTGCCATCTAACAGAATCTCGCCTATGTCGATGATGAGGAAGGTCTACAGCGTCGTCATAATGTTGACACCACCATACAAGTGCATTTCTTTGGCAAACGCGGCACTGGTGTCATCACCTATGATAAATTTCACAAATTCATGGATAATCTGCAGACCGAAGTGCTCGAACTCGAATTTAATGAATTCTCAAAGGGTAATAATATCATAAGTGAAATGGATTTTGCCAAGATAATGTTGCGTTATACATATTTGGCAACGGATGAGTATGATGTCTTTCTGGAGCGTTTGTTGGATCGCGTGAAAGATCAAGATGGCATAACGTTCAAAGATTTTTGTGATTTCTGTCGTTTTTTGAATAATCTGGATGATTTTACGATTGCAATGCGTATGTATACATTGGCGGATCGTGCCATATCGAAGGGTAAGCATGTTTAAATTGTTTTACAGAATTTATGCACTTTAATCTCAAATTTCTTTCAGATGAATTCTCACGCGCTGTCAAAATTTGCACCGGCTATGAGCTGAGTCGACATTTAATCGATACCGTGTTTGCCATATTTGATGAGGATGGTGATGGTCTGCTATCCTACAAGGAATTCATTGCCATTATGCGTGATCGTCTGCATCGTGGCTTTAAAGTAAGTGGTCACATGCTCGAATACAATGAAGAGCTGAATGACTATAATGAACCCGAGTATCCAATGTTTTCCATGTGGCGCAATCGTGTTTGTCGTCATTTAGATCACTTTGAAGACAGTGATAGTTTATTTCACTGACACCACCGTACAATTACACTTAACAATACATGAAACATAAGTTTACTTTTAATTTTAAGTTGCACCTTTGATGCCACCATGACGCATACAAAACAACAAAAGCTATGTTACACATTAATAGTTTATGTCCTTGGCGCATTCCATTTCAATTTTGATTTAATAATTTATTATTTATAATACACTTCACATATAGTTTGAATATGAAATAATTAGTTTGCAATAATGCATTGAAGAAGACAGCTTAGACCTCATTTGTAGACTAGCACGGTGCAACGAGCCAATCTAGCCATGTCATCCGTCGGTTTGATTGTTGTTATGCATTGTTTCTGCATCAAATTTTTTAAATGAAACTCAGTGCCAACGCTGCTTCTTTGTATATGCAGATAGTTTATCTATATAAAGGTGCCATACTTACTAAATAACGATAAGAATATGTCAAATTACAGCAAATCTCTTTAGTAAACATTCTGGTCCAATGCATTCAGTCATCAGTGCAATGCTTTCTGGCATTAATTCCTTCACCAAGTTCATGCTTGAATGAAATATATTCTCGATTAAAATTTGTAAGAACAACCAATATGCATGCTTTTCGAATATAAGTTCAGTGCTGACTAAATCCACAGCGAGGACCTACATACAATTTTCAGATGGTTTTTCTTCATAAGTGTAGCTCCTTCTTTAAATATAAAAGGAAATTTACAATAATGCTTTAAAATTCCATGTGAAGTTTCGGTTACACCGAAGTTACCTTTTTTCCATTTTACTTTTTAGTTTTATTTATTTAATTTATATATTTTAAGTTTAACTCGCCTTAGCTGCCTCAGAATTGTCATTTATATTTAAAATCTTAAAAAAAGAAATAATTTACTATGCTAAGCTAAAAAAAAAATTAAATAAAATTTAATTTCGTTTTGTACGCAAAATAAAAACAAAAATTTTTATTGGCTTTTAATTTGTTGCTGCTTTTCAATGTTTTCTGACTGTTTTTGTTATGTGACTAATATTTTGTTTGTTCGATTTTATATGGATTATTTATTAATTAACACATTTATATTCAGATACTCTAATTTGCACTTCATCCATCTGAGTCACTCTCGCACACACACATACACACGTTCTATTTTACTATTATATTAGTATTATAGTAGTAAAAATTTGAACAGGTTCATTCAACTCTGCCCACATATTCCTATGCGAACTAGTCAAGATTAATATTTTATTCAATATTTTCCAGTCTCATTTTATATATATATTATACATATATACAAAAAATTTTGGCAGTGTTGCTCATTCATGCTTTTGCATAGTGAAAGCGTACACATTTGACCAACTATGTTCTTTAGTTACTTAATTATTATTCTTAATTATTGAATATGTGTCAACTAATATTTGGGAAGCTATAGCTGCAGAGAAATTAAGCTTTTGTATTTTTATGAATTTAAGACTTTTAATTCTTAATTAGGGCCTAACTATTACTACTACTGGATAATATGAATTATTTTTAAGTGTTTGCGCTCAGCGTTTCTTAGAAAACTGTCAACATGCCGAAGCGCAATAAACTTTTGAGCTTTTTGCAGTTGTCTTCAGCATAGTCTTAGTCCTTTTATGTCTGGTTTAGTCTTCATTGTACCTACCCTTTCTTAAGGATCGGCATTTGATCGCATTACCACCAAATCGAGAACCACCATAAAAAGTGTGACGACTATATACAGCATTGACGATCAACTCATTTTATAGTGAAATTGTTACTATTATTTACGGGTCTTAAAATTAAATCCAAAAGAAGTAATTAAAAGTGTCTGTGAGCAAGAAAAAAAGTAAGACATAGCACTGGAGTACGCTCATATTGAGGTCGCTGAGATCACTGACTCTTCAAGGGCAGCATATAAGCTTCCTCTTGGACAGTCTCAGACAGGATTTACGGGAAACTTTGTTTAATAAATGTTTGAGAAGTATTTGCTGTATCTGCTTTTACGGTGCAGTCTAGAACAACGAGAAATGAAGGAAGACCATAGTAAATTATAGAAGTCATTGTCGTGTATTATGCTATGGACGATGGTCTAATATGTATATTTGTAAAAAAACAAAATAAATAAAGGGCGAAGCATGCCCAGAAAGAAAAAGGTGCGTGCTGTAACATATATTTTTCGAGTGGCGTTTTTTAACAGTTATGTAGGTTCTTCTAAACACAACAAGCACAGACACCCCTCGAAAACTCGTCTTGTAGTGGCTACCACTCAGTACTGCCAACATTGGATAAAAATATTTCATATCACGAGAAGATGATAAAAATCTTAACTTCTGAACTTGCCTTTTATAATCTATAATCTTGAGTCAATATAACTGTTTAGAAAAAGCGATGACACAACGGTATACAACGTAACGCGGGGTGAAGATTCCAACTAAATGTTCTCATATAAAAACAACTTAAAAGACTTTCGGATTAATCAAATATGACCACTTAATAAGGATGCATTCTCTAAACCCAACGAACAAGATTATTAATTAATTCTTAGGAAGAGTATACATAGTACAGTACATCGTTGTAAAGATTTTACAGCTCTGTTTATAAATAATAGTGTTATCAAATTTTATTTCACCATAGATATTTTTAAGTATACATATTTTAAAAAACATAAATGGTATTTCGATAGAGTTGCATCGCTAGAACTACGTTCCGTTAATATCTAGCTGCCATATTTACCTATATGTGATTTTTTTTTTTAATACAATTTGTTCTTGTAGATATGTATATCTAATTTTTATATATATATTTACTTAAGGTATAACACATACCCACGAAAACAAATTTTTTCCGGTTGTCTGAATACGAATCCGAGGTCGGAATGTACAATTTGGTTCTTCATTTTTTCTTATTTCGAAAATCAAACTTTTTTGAATTAATGTCCTCAGTTTTGGAGGCAGCCCTCATACAAACTTCCAGCCACTTATGTCATTTTGTATGACACCATCAATTAGTCAATATTCGTTTTGAAAAATTGATATACGGTCTTTATTTTTTTTTTTTTTAACTGACGTGCATTTACATACATTCACTAATAATCGCCATCCCTACTTTTTGTGGTAGCTGCATTATTACATGTTTGTAATAACTCCACCTTTACAAATCGCCGGAAAAAAAAACTCGAAACAATCGAAATTTCGGGTGGATACTGCCAGTCCATAATCTTTTGATGTTTATTAATAAGAAGAAGTAAGATGATGTTGAAATATGCAGATTTTTTTTTTTTTTTTTTTGCAAATGAGGAGGTTTTGCAAGCACATGGTTCCTTACAGCAGTTACTAAAATGGCATTAGTCTGATCTGGACCTATATGAATTATTTAGTTAGAATCTACGTACTTCACACCAGCCTAGCTTTGTATGGGCTTTTGTTTATATTTTGCCCATGGTTACAGGGTATAAATTTTGGATGCTTGAAATCGGTCTATAATAAGCAAATCTATGTGCAATTAATATTTCTCAATTTAATAACTGCATTCAAATGTTAATAGGTTACAAATTGCTGATAGTACTCGTAATATCGTCTATTCATTCAGTAAAAAAAATTTGAAACGGTCTGTTGATTAACCCATTAGGGTTCAAATTATCTTTTAGTGTTCTAAATACTTTTCTGTCTCTATCAGATGTTAAATTTTAATCACAGATAAACATTTTTAACATATCAGTCACTACCATATAACTTTTTATAAGTTTTGAAGTATTTAATGGATTGCACCCCCTTTTTTGCTCGTCAAATCATTCGAGCTCTAATTATTCTAGTCAGATGTTATATGATTGCCCGAGTCAGTTTTTTCGTTTATCATTCGAACATATTGTAATACTGCTTCTGTAGTGGCGCTTGACTTGTAAACATTCCCTTCAAAGTACCCAGCTTTTTCCTGTCTTGTCTCCGGCGTTTGTCGCTGGTTTGGTTTGGTGGTTCCTAAAGTTTTTTTTTACTTTCGCTAAATTCGTGCTTCTAATTTGCTATGCCAGTGAATAGTTTTGTAACACCTAATCCAAATTGTAAAATGGTTTCGCTCGCGTCGTCTAGGACTTCCCTACATGATCTTTCATCTTATGTATATATTATGTTTTGGTCTCCATGTAAAGTTGATGCCATTTAGTACTGATTATTTTTTGCGCTGTCGTGCATAGGGTCTGAAAGTGTCAAAGTTCACCTTCTACGCGCTTAGTATTTTAATTACAGATAAGCTACCAATGTTAAATTTTATTTTATAGTTCCTTCCGTCTCCACTCATTTATAGTAGATATATTGGGCGAATATAAATAATGTTTAATATATTGAAAGACGCAAGACACATCGCCGTAAAGAAATGTTATGAAATTTCATTTCTTACTTGTCACTGTATATCATACAACACAGATCAGATTGGTTCAGACAACGCTTGTACAGAGTCAATATACAATTGTGGGCTTGAGTTCTAAACGTCCAGGAGTAACCGTTTATCTAAAATATATGTTCTCAAGTCTTTTAATTTTGGTTCGCTATATAGAAATATAGGAATACTTTTTCGGAGAACAATTTATTGAAAATATCTCTTTGAAGCTTCAAAATTTTTAAAAATGTCAATGTGCGGCAATAAACTTCTTTCAGCGTCTGTAACACGATTTGAAAGATGTCCGATAATTAGATTCCGGAATATCCTTTAAAGCAAGCAGATAATCCTGTTGCACTTCCTAATTAATTAATTAATTTTTTGAGAACATTTTTTACTCTACGTAACAGTAAAACATGGACTGAGGCCATGTGGAATCTGCATGGGAGGTTGAGAAACGTTGTGACATAGTTCGTACTTGTGTTCGTCTGTCAAAACTTTCGGAAAATGCTTAAAGTAGCTCATTCTCATACCTAAGTACAGTTAAATTATTCATTCTTAATTCATTTGCGATCTTTCGAACACCTAATCGCCGGTCAGACTTCAACACATCACTTACAATTTGTCGTCGGATCTTGACGTTAACATTTGTTCGCGAGGTTCCCTATACTCCGCCGACCATCTCTGAATATAAGCTACCACTCCCGAACTTACTGAATCATGCCCAAAGGCTTTATACCCGATTTTTCAGCTCCAATTACCCGCATGGTTCCTCGCTGGCATCTAACGCTTAGTACGTATAGAAGCTGAAACGCCTAAAAGGCCGTAACATTAAAAAAAATTTTTCCCGATGCTACCATATTCTGCCATGTATAAACTTTTCAGCTCAGCTTCCCATCTAGAATGATTTCCAGTTTGCAAATTCAGAGATCTGTTATCGAAAACGCTTGATATACGTGGGTCTTTTACTTTCTGTTCAAGAGATAAATCGCCGTTTTATTTGTGTTCATATATAAGCTCTTTGCTTCGTTCAATAGATTAAGGTTTTGAGAGAATTCGCATGAGCTATGTGACTAATCGACCGAATAAGATCATTTCTCTTTTCATCACTTTTCGATGTAGTTCATAATTTTTTTTTTTTATCTTTTGTAGACCCCAATCGAAGAGGTTTCATTGTGTCAAATGATCCAAAGGTTTCAGAAGGTGGAAGATGTGATGGTGTTTTAGAGAATTTTTTGTGAACGGCGAGGATTCGATAGAATAAGTTCATTTCGGATTGAAGCACGTACGGCTTTTCAGTACTTTGATCTGATATAGAAACATTCAATAGCGAATATGTTGACTCGACTGTTTAGCCACTAAAGCAAGCATAGCTTGCCTGGATGATTGCATCAACCGAAAATTGAAGAGCTCTTAAAATTTGGTACTAATATTTATTAGTTTCCAAGGATGTTGACTGAAGTTGTCCGATCCGGAAAGAATTCTAGAATTGCTCCCGAAAGCATTATTAGGTCGCATTCATTAAAATTTACAATGTTACAACCAGCAGAGTGATGAATATTTGTATTTAAAACTGAAACAATTGTTTTCGTAGCTCTTTACAGTATTTGTAATCAAACATTTTGTAATTTTTCTCACATCATCACAAAACTATCTTATTTCAGCTAACAAATCGCTCTATCATAAAAAAATTACATTATAAAACTTTTCTTTGCAGTCTGTGGCCAAAGCTGAGGGCTGGGACGCCTTTAAATACTGCGTACGACAGGAGATGAAGATGATGCGCAAGTCAGCTAATATATAAATCAAATTATTTGTTACAACGAACTCTTCCTACTACGCTCCTTAGAAATTTTATACAGCGCGACCGTTTTTTTTTAGAAAAAAAAATGCAAAACATTATTAGAAAAACTTCTTTAGCCAATTTAATCGAATCAAATGTGCAAAACAAAAATTAGACCAAAAACTATATTTAAATTATTTTGTTATTGTTAAATTTATAAACGAAACATTTGTTAAATAGTTTAAGAATGCGCACAAAAAGATCTTTACTTAAAATACTTGTTGAATTTTTGTTAAAAATATATATTTTTGTTATATATTTATATATTATTTATTTATTTATAATTTTTTTTCTATTTAAGTTTATGTTTTCGTTGTATTTATGAGCCAAATCAGCTAATAAACTTTATAAGCCAAGAAACCTATCCACAATATATAAATATTTTTTTTTCTGCTAGAATTAAACATTTTGTTATGCATTTTCAAAAAATTTTATTTAGTTTTATTTATATACACATCAAGTAATCTACTTGTGTTGAAAATTAGTTTCACATGAATATTTCTGTTGAATATTTTAAACTTGTTAAATCTACACATATATATATATTTCTATACTATATATAACTTTGACTACATTATTATTCTCATAAACATTTATGTATTTCCGTTTTTGGAATTTTAACATATATACTAGACAGTGCATACACATAGTAAAATATATCGTACGCTCGTTATTGTTGCTTAAACATTTCTTCTAAAAATACACATCTAAATATGAAGTTACTTAATATTTAAACAAAAAATTATCACAGACGATTTGCGTGCATTCGACAGACACATAAAATATTTCTCTTTAAATTGTATACTTTTTTTTTCTTTATCGCTTATTGAATTTATATAAAATTTTTAATAAATTTGACAAAAAAAAAAAAAAAAATTTTCAGTACTTCTATCAAATACGCGATTTCTTATTAAAATACTAAATAAATTTAAATATAAATATATAAAAAAATACATAAATTGTCTCTACTATTACGTTTTAAGATCAGAGTAAATACATATTATAAATAAAATAGTTGGATAAAAAATCGTGCCAACAATATTTTTTGTTTTTTTCTAGAAAATATTGCACAATAATAAATTCAAATTGGACATAAAAACCTTACATACTAATGGTTATGAATTTGAATATAAAGCATAATTAATGAGAAAGTAAGAAGAAGAAAATTAAATAATGTATCTATTCCTCTGCATTTTGCATCGTATTCTGTGTCAATGTCCACTGCACATTTTTGTCCTTATCATCTTTATAATTATTGTAATTGCTGCGATTCGACGCCTTCTGATTGCGTCGAAATTTAAAGTTCGCGAAAAGATCGCGTTTGGCATCTGTTCCTGTATACTCAGCAGCTACTTCGCCGGCTGACTCTAAATTACGTTGCAAACCAACGCCAGGTGTATTGATATCCTCAATCTGTTGCTTGCGGAAATTATAGATACCCTTGCGTTGTTTCAACTGTTGCTGCTGCTGCTGTTGGGTAAACTTCTCCGGCGAACGATTCATATTAGATTTTTTGGGACTGCCAATTGCGCCACCACCTTGCTTAGGTATAGGCTTCGGATTACGCATCAGCACTGGAAATAGTGCATCATCCGCATCGAAATACCATGGACGTGTAAAATGATAGTCCGTATTGTAGTACGGCTTAAAGAGCGGTTCATTTGAGCAAATACTGAACGCATGATAGGCATGCGATATTAATTGTGGAAATTTTTCGATCCAGTAATTGGTGAAATCATTTGGAATGCACCCAAGTATGTTTTGAACTTCCTCGGAGAGTTCGTGATAGTGATGTTTCTGTTGAATAATCATAGAAATTTGTTAAGTTAAAAAAATAATTAACAAGAAATAAAATAAGTTACCGAAACTTAAATTCCCTTCATACGAATTTTTGAGTTGTATTAAAAGCTGAAGGCATCAATCATTATGTACGAAATAAAACGCCCCGGGCGAGGGCTGTTGTACGCACAATACACAACGCTACAGCTAGCTTCACTACGCTACGATTGGCTTGAACGTGCTGAATATCTAATAAGATAAAAGCTAAGCACCCCCGGACAACGTCTCACACTGCTACAGCTAGTTTCGCTATATGTATGTAGTTGCATAATGTTACAAAAAATATAATTTTTATATGAAACTAATTTACACAACGTAACAACAATGAAGTGACGGATGATATTGGATAGATATTACTTGCCAAGGACTAGCTATGAAGGAAGACCACCATCCGTCAGTCTACAACTTGAGCGGATATAGAAGTTTAGGTATTTATATACCATATATAAAATGAAATGTTCTATCTATGTATATAGCTGTATATCAATAGGCCAGAATACGAGTCCTGTTAAGTTTGTTCAAAATTGGAAGAGACAATAGACCGCTCTCCAAATAAGCGACAAACAAAATTCATCATATCTTTACATCCATTTTGGCGCTCTTCACCCTTTCAACCCATTCTGAGTTTTACGGCCAATAGGAGATGTACAGACATGTTTATAACGACAAGCCTGATCAAGAATATATACATATATATCTTATATATCTAACATTCAAATACGTGTAAAGAGAGTCTAAAATTAAATTCAAAAATTACCTTATTCCTAAGTGCACGCAGCAAATCGCGCACACTGGCGCCCATATAGCCACGATATTTGCGCAGATCCTCTGTAATGAGTGGATCCAAGTGTAAATTCCAATCATCCAAGACAACAATGCTGCCATTTTTCTCTAGCGACTTAAGTGGTTCCACATTAAATTGCAACTTTTCGACACGATCACTGACATCTTGCAGAAATGCTAATATTTTTGGCTCCGACCAGAATAGTGGATGATTGCCGATGCAGCGCGCAGGCGGACGACACTGTGGATCTTTATGTATCATATCAGCAATCAGTTGTTCAGCAAGTACCTATAAAAAATACAAACAATTTAGTTTCAAGTTTACGCTACAATAAATTTAAACAACTTACAATTTTACTATTTTCTGTATGGGTTTCGTTGCTCAATTTGGACAGATTGAACTCATTAGAGAGTATGTTCATCTGACGCTTTAGAGTATCGCCAAATGCATGATGTCCACCACTGAGCACATAATAATAAACACATCCCAATGAAAATACATCTACAGATGTGGTCTGCAAGCGGAATACAGTAATTGTTTAATAGTAATGCTTAAATTTTCTTTACTTACAGTACGCTGTGCACGCATCATTTCAGGTGCAATCCAGCCATCGGTGCCGGTAACACCAGAGCGACGTGAGAAGCTAGCCTTGCCAATATTTAGTTTCTTACATAGCCCAAAATCGGAAATCATAACGCGCACACTGCCCCTGACATCGGGCAGTGAGAGCAACACATTCTGCGGCTTTATATCGCGGTGCACTAATCGAAATAAAAATTATAAAAAATAATTAATTATCTGCTTTATAACTTTTATCATTGTTCACTCACCTATATTAAGCGCATGCAAATGATTTAATCCCGACGCAGCCTGTAGCAGCACTTGCCATACATCTATTTGTTCGCGCAGGTCCAAAGCACGTTCACCTTCCGTATAATCCTGCAAAGTAGCCGCACATAGCTCTACAGCAATATAGCGAAATTGACGATCCTGCTCCGTGCAGAAATAGCGCACCACATTTTCATGTGCATCGGATTCACGCAACAATGCAACTTCACGATCAGCAAATGTAAAACATTCGGGCAGCAAACGCTTCACTGCAACAAATCTCTCCTCGAATGTACCTTTGAAGACAAATGTGCCCTCACAACCCTTGCCCAGTACTTCATTCGAATTAAACGAAATCTTGCCAACACGCACATGTCCATTGCCCAAATCCACAAGATCATGTGCGCTGACATTACTATTGTTACTGCCTTTACTGGAGTTCTGCGTGTATGTCTTCGAACCATTTTCACTCTGATTCTTTAGCTCACGCATGGTGCTGCATGTGTACCAGAAGAGCGCTACCATGCCCAATACTATGACAATAAGTATTTGATGAACTTTGCCACTTGGATGCTCCATAAACCATTCGTTTATGAATTGTTGCAATCTATTGCCGTTGGCTATAATAATTTTTTTCGTTTTGTTGAAAGCATTAGTTGTGCCGGATCCCATGATGCCAAACTCAAGTATTGGCGGATCCGTTTGCACACTAGCATCTGCTGAGTTTTTATCATTATTCGAAAGCAAACCGTAACCATCGTTATATTTATGTATGGTTGCAAGATCATGTACATCCTTTGCAGTTGTTGGTGGTGTCGGCGATATTTGCATTTTCACATCATTTGGCATATTGTAGTGACCCAGCACAATACCCGGCTGCAACATATTATTAATATATACAGTCTGGGGATCACCTTTGTTGCCTGAGGAATTGGGACCATCAAGTAGCTTAATAGGAGGTGCCGTCGATATGCGTGGCGTGTGCTTGTCGACCAATGAAGGTAGTGCATACAATCCCTTTAGATGTTCACCGATGTAAAGCGATTGACTGTAAGGAATAGAAAATTAAAGAATTGTTTATTGGTACATTTTAAAAGTAAAAAGTTCATTGTATTTTAAAATATGTATGACTATTAAATAGAATTGGAGGTTCAAATATGGCGAACCAAAAAATGTACGCAATTTTAAATGTGAATGTTCTGTGTACATCTTTTTCTTGTACTCAGTTACAAATTTAATTTTTCAACATTGTAGAACCATATCTTTATTTTCGATCAGAGAAAAAAGATCTTACCACATAACTTTTCACTACTTGGAGTTAGCATTTCCCAAATGGATCAAACACGTCTTTAATTATTTGTTTTGTGGAGTCTAGGAACGAAGCTTTTGAAAACAGATATTCACGCTTTATTGGTGTAATATCTCTAACTCGTATTTAAAAACTATAGAATGTTTTACCAATGTTTGCCCCCCATTTAGAACTACCCAAAACTGAGAACACTTGTTTAATTCAAAACAAAGATTAATAGAGGTCCCAAATTTAGCATTTTACAAGAAGCGTATTCTAGCATTATGAAAAATGGATGACTTACAATAGTTTGACAGTATTCACATTGCCCGTTTTAGACTCTTCCAGAATTGCAACAAATGCCTCATCTGAGAGCGTTGTAAATGGCACACTCAAAAGTCCATCTGGACCAAGCAAGAAGGCAGCGACAACTGGACTAGTTAAATCATGCTGCCACAAAAACTTTCCGGACTTTCGATCTAGCGTTACTATATTGCCATTAGCAGTAGTAGTCAAATGTATATATTCTGTAAAAATGATATATCAGAATAATAAAGTGCTTGTTTAAAATATATTCATTCAATCAAATACCATATTCCTTTGCCAACTCCGGCGGTGCTGAGAGCGCATTGTAATCATAAAATGTTATATTCCAAGGCTTTGCATTTTTATCCTTTGCCAAGCTATCGTACATCATGACCGTATACTGTGTGCGTCCCAAATAAATGGCACGCGATGTTGCCCAGCCAATTTTCTCACGTTCCGCACTGCTATCTGTCATTGCATCACCGAAACCCATAACTTTTTCACGTTTGCCCGATTTCGGATCAATCATATACCATGTGTCACTTTTTTTGCCAGAATAGAGAATACCATCAGACGAGCGACATGGAGCATTGGCAACCAGTTGGGGTATGGTATATGGCAATTTCTTCAAACCCATATTACCCAATTGATAGATGCTGCCATCACGTGGATCGGGCAGATATTGTGGTACCTGTACATTTTGTTGTTGGTCGGCAACAATGGGCGGATCTGTAAGCAAAACAAAAATGCTTTATATTAATCTGTAAAATAACTTAAAACTTTTGAAATTAGTCCACAAGTCTGTGCAATAAAATTTTAAAGCTATGGTCACATTTTTTAAATTTTATGTATTTTAGTTTATTAAAAACTAAATCGAATGTAATAAATTATTACTTATCAACAACGGCAACAAAGTTGGAGCATTCAATTCTTTGACTGCAGTGCAATTAGTATTTGAAATATTATCTTTAACAGTCGCAAGTGTTTACGTGATTTCAAATGCACGGCGACATGTAACACATATCGATGGGACTCTGAACTCGTGGTGTTTTATATTTTGTCCACCTTATCTCGTAATGCATAGAGTCGTACATAGAGTTTTTCTATTTAATACAAGGTATGAACACATTTAGATAATGGGTTGTGTATAACTTTAAAGTTAATAAAAAATTTAAATGAACTAAAATGGGCTACGCATTATGTACAAAAATAATGAGTTAGCCAGTCTTTGCGTGACCCTAATATGATATGATATGGGAATAGTCTTCTAATTTAAATTATTTACTGCGTTTACAACGTGTTAGAGAATGCATCGATTGCGCATATTCTTCAACTTGACGAAGCAAGTCTTTCTACTTATGTTCGCCTGAATGACAAAGAGACTGAATAATTTAGATACTCGTATAGTCTTCATACAAACCAATTACTCGCTTTTGAGGTTTCATTTGCAGAAGTCCACATTGGTGGAAATGGCCAAGAACTGTTATTTTGCAGAAGGCTGAAGCAGCTTACAAACGTTTAGCTCACATATCCCCACGGTAACCACAGAACAGTCGTTCCACGGTCAGCGGCCCTTTAATAAGGGGTTGTTGTGCTGACAAACAATAACCTCCATTAAAACACAAGATAAGCCTCTAATACGACTCCTTATTAGGATGACGATTTGTACCTGGAATGCCCGCAAAAATAGTCAAGGAACACATATCAATATAAGACTGCCATAACAGCAATATACGAAATACTTCGGATATGATAGGGTTGCCCTAAAAATTCATTCAGTGACATTTACTATCGCACCATGTATATGGCTGCCATGTATGTTATTGGATACACCAGACCAATGACTAACTTTTGGTATGAGTAGAATAGTCGCAATGCTACTGTAGAGAACAACGTCGCCTATCAAAGAACTCTGCAGACCTGTGACAACTCGAGCTGTTAGAGAGCAATATCGAAAGAAACAGAAAGAAGATAAACGCCTTTTCGGATGCAACAAAAGAGTTCGTTTGTAGATGTTAAGACCTATTACGATAGAAATGAAGCTTGAAACGTCTGTCAAGAAGAAGCATATGATCGAAGGTTTAAACCCGGAGTTCCATTTAACCTTATGTCATCAGGTTTTTTAAATATAAAAAAAAAAAACATTATGATGGATGCTTTTTGGAAAAATTAATCGGATTAGCTTTAAACTCGTTACTTGAGGGTTTTTGAGGTCGCTGTTTACGAAAGTCAGTTTTCAAAAATTCAAAATGCCAGATCCAATTTGGCGGATAAAATTTTATAAAATTGCTAAAATTTTCTTGAAACTCCTTACTTGGGGCATTTTGTCTGTGAGTCTGTGAATACAAATTTGATGCCCGTATTCTTAAATTCATTCATTTACTGGACACACTTAAAACGAAAAACTCTCCGACCTTACTACATCAATATGAGTCTTTTTAGGGGTTTATATACACTAATTACATTTTAATTGCGTCTGCATCCAGGGCACATCTACGTATGGACGGTGGGAAACGGAGAATGTTCGCTATCCGGCTAAGATAGATTATGCTGATGAAAGCGAAACTGAATCTTTTCTAAATACCAAAAAATCAGATCCAATGCTGGTTTTACAACCCATATTGAACGATCTCATGCGTAATTTGGTCTTGGCGGAGGACATTGCAGAGTATTTAGCATCGTTTATGAAGCAAAGAAATTACCTAGAACCACGTATGTAGGTTTCTGAGTATTCGAAATCGAGAATCAGACTTTCGGAAATATTTTTCTGCGGATCAAGATCTGGAATTTTGCACTGACAAACAAACTTATGAATGAAATAAGAGAAAATTGCCTCAAAGCAACAGATTGGCGACCTTTTATCGATTCATCGAAAAAAAATATGAGAACATGCTGCTACTTTTGAAAAATTTTAATTACGAGCAATGCAAATGGCAGATCTGTGGAGATTTAAAGATAACAATGTTTCTTGGACAACAGTCTGGCTTTACAAAGTTCCCTAGCTACTCTTGTTTGTGGAATAGTAGAGTTAGACATCAGCATTACAATGTAAAATTTTGGCCAACTAGAACGTCCTTCACACCTTGGTCGCTTAATGTCATTCATTAATCCTATTGTAAATCCATCAAAGATCCTGTCTCCTTATATGAATATCAAGCTTAGTCTTATGAAACAGTTTGTCAAAGCACTTGATAAAAGGGGTAAATATTTCAACTATGTATTTACAAAAAGTATTTCCTAAACTTTCTGATGCCAAAATAAAAGAGGGTGTATTTGATGTACCTAAAATTAGAAAATTGTTTAAGGATAAAGTCTTGGGTGAGTCTGAGATGTTGCTTAAAACTAGGAAACGAAAAAAGTCCACAATACAAAGAAATAATTGCTAAGTTAATAATGAATTATGAGACACTAGGATGTTTAATTAATTTAAAGTTGCATTTCCTAGACTGTCATCTGAACAAATTTCCTGAAAACCTAGGACACTTCAGTGAAAAACAAGGTAAACGTTTACATCAAGATATGAAAGTAATCGAAACTCGCTATCAGGGAAGGTAGGACGTAAACATGATGTCAGATTTCTTACTGAATGCTGAAAAGAAAAAACACTTGATGCAAACAAGAATCACCAATGAAATCCTTTACATAGATATATTGAAGAAAAAATAACACGATACAGCTCAAAACAATTAAAATTAGTATACGACTTGCACAATCCGATCGGGCAACTTCCCCGCGGTGTACAATGCCGACGGTACAATAATTTGGGAAACCAACTTTATGTGATTTAACCTTAAATATTACTTTAAGTTCGTAACCAGCGTTCCCAGAAACCTCCCTGGAATTTCAAACGAATCCTGATTCACAATTTTGAAAACTGAAAAAAATTCATAATCAGCGACCCCAAAAACCTCCGAGAAACGAGTTAAAAGCAAACTCAATAAATTTTAAAAAATTTTATCCGTCATATAGGCGGGCAACATTTTGAATTTTTATTATTTTGTTTATAAAAATCCCTGATGATATGGGGTTATTTGGAACTCGGAATCGTGTTCAGAATCGGATGGTTTTTGGAGTTTTCAAGAGAAAAATTATTCATGAACGTCTTAGAATATTGCAGGGCCATCTAAGTAAGTTAGATGTATATAACAGACAGAAGAAGGCCTAAAAGACCTGGTAAAATAAAAATTCATGGCCAGCATTGAAAGCTGAGTCTATATAGAAATATTCTTGGAACTATAAAAAAATAAAACAGATCTCACTTTCTTCACCTAACTGATTCAGGCTAGTTTAAATAAGGCTTTAAATGTTTTAAGCGAAGCATTTGAACGTTTCTGGCTCAGTGAACGGGTAAATTGGTTTGTTGAAGATAATTATGAAACGTTCAAGTTGGAATAAATTGGCTAATATCACAACATACGTATCAGGAAGATATAAAAGAATACTGTTTAGCTAGTCTAATTTTTGGTTACCTATTTCTTTGATTTTTTGTTTTTAAGTTAAAATTCCCAGTGTCTCTGAGGTGCAATGAGAAATTCGAAAGAAATTATATACTCGTAGAAGTTTATTAATTTATAAACGCTAACAAATATTAATTGGTATATAAACGAAAAACAAAAAACAACTTTTATGAGTAAGACTCTATTTTCAAGCACGAAAAACAGAAATGCATATTTGAAATAAATATATATAAAGTGTAAAATCTAATTTAAAATATGCATATCGATAACTAAATCTTTATGGGGCGTACTGTCTAATATTTAATTTTGTATACCTCTCTCACTTTCGCATTAGCTACGCTTCATTACGTTCAAAACATGTGCTTCTCTGGAAAAATTTATTCAGAAAATCAAATCAGAATTTCATACCGAACGAATAATAAATTATTCTAAGTGAAAAACAGGCCCGTTTTTTAAGGCGTTACTATGAGTCCCAAGAAAAACTGTAAAAATTGTTAAACATCAATGATTAACTACATTTTTCTTATCTATTGAAGCTAAATTAAATAAAAATTTATATTTTATTGAAACACACATTAAGAAACATAATAAAATTTGGGCCGCTACAAACTAGAAACGTTCCTGTATATATGTGTACACACGATGTATGTATGTACAAGTTTATTGTAAACAGAAATTAATAGTAATTTATTAGAATTCAAAAGTTTAAAAGTTAAATACAAGTTATTATCAGAGACTCACTCATCAGAAATAAAGTTTAGAATGCAATGCAACCAAAGTGTTGAGAAAAAAAGCTTAACCAACGTATTCCATGCCGGTATTATATATATATACACTTCTATATAAAATTTAATAAATGATTCAGTATAAATGTTATACATAACGCATAAAGATGAGTATAAAAATAGGAAATACCCATAGCAATACTTATATGTCTTAAGAAGATTTTTGAGATTATAAAAATTAGATGCTTCAAATTTATATATTTCGTCTATCCTATTCCCTTTTCAGTTAAAGTGCATTAAATGAATGTGCCCTATACTGTGGAACAGAACTTGGCCTTGTGTCGTTGGCTGTTTGTTAGCATGCTAGCCATTTCCAAAGTAATTATTAATAAATAAGAGTATAACAGGTTATCTTGAAGTCAAACATATGCGACTGTCTCACTATTTCATATTAATTGAAACTTACTAAATTCTGCGAAAAATAAAACGAAAAAGCTCAAACGTATTAAATGTTGGGAAATATAATTATAATCTAATATAATAAAATCGTAGACAAATTTTTGTTTATTTGTGCGTGCATCACGCCCAAACCGCTAAACCAATTTGTATGTATTTTTAAAGAGAGAAATAAATGGTACGTTGGAAATAAACATGGGCTACTTTTTGTTAAAATCGGAGGGAGCGATACCCCATCACCATATAAGCGATAAACCAAATTGCTTATATATTTGCATCCGTTTGAGGTACAGAGATGAAAATTGGTATTGTATATGTTAATGGGAACATGATAGTTAGTAGTACCAGATTTTACACCTTAACATCCACAAGGCAACATGGCTGAGTCCAGATCAAATATCACGCAACCAAATTGATCATGTTCTGATTGACGGAAGGCACGCATCGAGCGTGTTGGACGTGCGAAAGTTACGTGGTCACAACATTGTCTCGGACTACTATCTTGTTGCAACCAAGGTACGCACTAGGCTCAGCGTAGTGCACGCCGCACGTTTCAATATGCAACGAAGGCGAGACGTCGGTAAACTGCAATCAGAACAGACCGCCGCAGCCTTTTCAAACACACTCTCCCGACTGCTTTGGGAAACCTCTGTCTTCTCGAGATATATGTGAGCAGTGGAAACATATCACCCGCTCCATAGATAGGGCTAACCTGTGAAGAATTCTTGGTACGACGAGAAGTGTCGCAATGCTACTGCAGAGAAGAAAGCTTCCTATCAGCGAACTCTTCATTCGGTAGCAACGCGAGCTGTTAGAGAGCGATATCGAGAGAAACGGATGGAGGAGAAAAGCCTTTTCAGACGCAACAAAAAGGAGCAAGAAAGGCGGGAGTTTGAGGATGTTGAGATGTTACGTGACATAAATGAAGCTCGAATATTCTATCAAAGGGTTAAGCGTCTGACTGAAGGTTTTATACCAGAAATTCTGGTAACGGATGAACAGGAATCACTGAGATTATGGACGAGTCATTTCTTCAACCTACTCGGAGCCGATAGAGAAATGACACCGGAACCACCAGTTAATGGTGGCACTATTGTAGAGCCACCGGACTATAACGAGGTCGACTCGGTTATCAAAAAGCTGAAAAATAACAAAGCGG
Source organism: Leucophenga maculata (assembly GCA_035044805.1). Taxonomy (NCBI): domain Eukaryota; kingdom Metazoa; phylum Arthropoda; class Insecta; order Diptera; family Drosophilidae; genus Leucophenga; species Leucophenga maculata. Next base: position 54,717 of record JAWNNP010002698.1, on the reverse strand, counting down.
CTCTGATGGGCTGCCAGCTGAATTATTTAAGACCGGCGGCGAAGAGTTGATTAGGAGTATGCACCAACTTTTATGCAAGATATGGTGCGATGAACGCATGCCCAATGACTGGAATCTCAGTGTTCTCTGTCCTATCTTTAAGAAAGGACACCCCGCTGTTTGCGCCAACTACCGCGGAATAAGTCTCCTTTCCATCGGGTATACGGTTCTGTCGCGCTTATTGTGTAATAGGCTGAAGACATATACGGATTCACTGATAGGACGATATCAGTGTGGCTTCAGACCAAAAAGGTCGACCAGTGACCAATTATTCACACTACGCCAAATCTTGGAAAAGGCCCGTGAGTTCAACAAAGACACTCACCACCTCAAATGATTTGTCGATTATAAAGTTGCTTTCGACACGCCGATACGATCGAAGTTTTTCGACGCCCTGGCTGCATTAGGTATCCCGGCAAAGATTGTTCTTCTTTGCATGACGACGCTATCTAACACATAAAGCTTTGATACCAAGAGATGTTTCAGGCAGGGCAATGCTCGGTCGTGCGACAGTGCCCGTACATACAGAGTATGTCAGGCTCGATCTTCCAAAAGGAAGTAACGCTGCTCGCTTACGCCGATGACATCGATATCATCGGCAAGGAGTTCTCAGAGATTGAAAAACACTCTCGGTTCATGGGTCTAGCGGTGATTGAGGACAAGAAGAAGAACTTGGTGTCTTGGTCTATCTTGGAACAGAGATAACCAGTAACACCAACGTCAGCCTGGAGATCAGGCGAAGAATCACGCTTGCAAACAGATGCTTTTTTGGGCTGCGCAAGCAAATGAGAAGTAAAGCCATCTCTCGAAAGACGAAAATCAAGATCTATAAGACGCTGATACTCCCGGTCCTATTGTATGGTGCAGAGGCATGGACCTTGATTGAGTCGGATGAGACAGCGTTGAAAGTCTTCGAGAGAAAGATTCTTCACAGGATTTTCGGTCCTATTAGAGTCAGCGACGAGTTTAGGTCCCGTATGAACCGCGAACTGTATGGATAAAAGAGCTTAAGCACGCATGGCTTACATGGCGGGCCCAAACTTGATTGATGGACGTCGAAATAGAGGGCGACCAGGCACTCGATGGAATGACCAGGTATGGAGAGATCTTTCATTACTTGGCATTCAAAACGACTGGCGTTCCTAGACGCGGCCATGACCGGTAGACGGTTGACGGCCATTTAAGTAAGTTAATGGCATCGAGAGAAGTTAATTAATTTTGTTCCAAATCAGAAGGGACTATACCCCACCACTATATAAGCGATATACAAAATGAATCTTTTCTTTGCATCTGTTTGAAGTACAGGAATAAAATTTGGTATAATGGAATCGGGAGGAGTAAGATTCATTAGATTCATTAGTGTACAGTTTAGTTTAACTGAGCTCGAAGAAGCGGGAGGAGTGACTAACTGTAAGCGGCACGCATTTATAAGTCCAGTAAACACTACTGTCATAACGAATTTTTTGTATTTGTGTTTAAGTAAGTATTTTCCTATGTAAGTCGAGCTCTTTAACATGTCAGCAAATATCTCTCAAATGGATACAAAGAATTTTGTTTATCGCTCATACAATGGTGAGTGAATGATCCAGCAGTTATGGAGTTTAGCCAGAACAAACAGACCGGCAAACATTTTTTAAATTATTTTTTTTTTTGTGGAATTGGTTTTCAAAGTTAGTATGTAGACTTTAAATCCAAGAGCAACAAACTGCGATATGGCCTCTAGAGAGTACCGCTCACATACAAAACAAATTAAACAATTTTTTTAAATGAAAACATTTAAAATATGTACAATAAAAAAATTATATAATTGTTTTTCGGCCAATCAATCTCCTACCGTCGCTGTAGAAGATATGCGAACGACTGACTGCTGCCAGAAATATGAACACCGCCGAGTACAGGAATCTTATCCCGGACTTTCAGTTTGGATTTCGCACTGGCCATGGCACTATTGAACAGTTGCACAGGGTTGTAAACCACGCACTAGAGGCTTTTTAACAAAAAATGTATTATAACGATGTATTTGTGGACGTTGCTTATGCTTTCGATCGAGTGTGGCATCTAGGTCTGCTCACTAAAGTCAAAATTGGATTAGATCTAACTCTGGCCAGCCACATCAAAAAGAAAATTCTCGCCTGTAAGATTTGACTGTATGTTGAATAGTCGAAGCAAGCTTCCCCTTATATATAAAAAAAGAGATACACTATACAAATCTGGGGTATGGCCGCATACACAAACCGGAGAAAAATATAAATCTTGCAAAATTACGCCATGCGAAAAATGACAGGCTGTATCTGTGAAGTCCGAAATTCGCCACTTTAAAGAGAAATGCAACTGCCAGAAATTGAAGAGCAGATTTCTTTTCATAGCAAACGATACAACGACCGACTGTTGGCGCACCACAACCGTCTTGTAATCTTGCAGTTTACGGAGACGTAATTATGGACGTCTGCTGATGATATATCATCACATTCCCCTGCAGTGACAACAACACTCCACTTAGATTACAACAATAAAATTTATTTTATAGATTAGATTATTACTTTTCTATATATAAAGTCTGATACAACTTGTGCACAAACTTGGCGAAATTTTTAAAGACTCAAACTCGCTTATAAATAACATCTTGATATCTTTTTTGCGCCTTATTAAATAAAAAAAAAAAAAAAAAAATTTTTGAATTGAAACTGAATTAGGTTTGACACTAAGTTTCAATCATATCAGGTAATGTTGTATAAAAGAGTTGAGGCCTAGATAACTTAACTGACTAACAAACTTGCTAATGGTATACTATTTGTTTGTATGATAAATTTAGAAATGATAAATTTAGACAAATTTTCACTAATCCCAATAAAATATAAACACGTATGTGGCGTTCAATGAATTAATGTTGCTTAAAACCAGTTCGTAGGACCATTCATTAATTCGATGGAACACCACTTTTATCGCGGATTTGGTTTTTTTATCTTAGTCTTTTAATGTTATTTCCAAATGAATAAAATTATAATTGACAGACTTTTGCTAGGATTAGGAAGAAGATAAGCAATTATTGTTTAAGACAGTTTTCCATTTGGATATATTGATTTCATCGATACACAACAATGGCGAGACAAGGCAAGGCTTCTCTAACATTGAAACACAATCTTGCTTCATGGGTCTAGGGGTGAACGAGGACAAGAAGAATTAATTAAATTAATTAATAGTCTGTGACGATAGAGAATTTTAACTTTAATGTTGGAGCAAACTTTATCTACCTTGGTTTTGAAATAACCAGCTACAAAAACGCAAGCCTGATGAGACTGCGTTGAAAGTCTTCGAGAGGAAGTTTCTTCGCATGATTTTTGGTAAGCTATTCAATTGGGTAGACATAGAATTTCAACTGATGCATTGGGCTGTTCACCTCATTCCAGTGTACGCGATAGGCCCAGCATGAATGGTAAATGGTGGTAGTAGTTGAGATGTCCAGGTATGCAGATCCGCTTGTGCGCCTTCTTATATGCAGCCATAAGCGAACGACGGTTGAAAGTCATTTAAACTGAAGTAGTCCATTTAAACATCCTACTAATATTATAAATGCGAAAGTTTGTATGTATGTATGGATGTATGTATGTATGTTCCTCTCTTACGGCTAAACCGATCAACCAATTCGTCTGAATTTTGGACAAGAGATAGATGGGATGATGGAAAAGAACATAGGCTATGTTTTGACAAAATCGGTGGGGGCGTTGCCCCACCCCCCATATAAGCGATATTTAAAATTGGTCATATCTTTGCATCCATTTAAGGTACAGAGATGAAATTTGGTATACATGTCAAGAGGATGAGGAGAAGTCAACCTGTTGAGTGTGGACAAAATCGGAGGGGGCGTTGCCCCACCCCCCATATAAGAGACAATCAAAATTTGTCATATCTTTGCATCCATTTAAGGTACAGAAATGAAATTTGGAATACATGTTAAGAGGATGAGGAGAAGTCAACCTGTTAAGTTTGGACAAAATCGGAGGGGGTGTTGCCCCACCCCCCATATAAGAGACAATCAAAATTTGTCATATCTTTGCATCCATTTAAGGTACAGAGATGAAATTTGGTATACATGTTAAGAGGATGAGGAGAAGTCAACCTGTTGAGTTTGGACAAAATCGGAGGGGGCGTTGCCCCACCCCCCATATAAGAGACAATCAAAATTTGTCATATCTTTGCATCCATTTAAGGTACAGAGATGAAATTTGGTATACATGTTAAGAGGATGAGGAGAAGTCAACCTGTTGAGTTTGGACAAAATCGGAGGGGGCGTTGCCCCACCCCCCATATAAGAGACAATAAAAATTTGTCATATCTTTGCATCCATTTAAGGTACAGAAATGAAATTTGGTATACATGTTAAGAGCATGAGGAGAAGTCCACCTGTTAAGTTTGGACAAAATCAGGGGGGCGTTACCCCCCACCCCCCATATTAGCGATAATCCGAATTTGTCATATCTTTCCATCCATTTAAGGTACAGAGATGAAATTTGGTATACATGTCAAGAGGATGAGGAGAAGTCAACCTGTTGAGTTTGGACAAAATTAGAGGGGCGGTACACCACCCCCGTATAGTTCCACAAATGAGGCAAAATAAGAAAAGTAATTAGATGTGCTACTATTTATCGGAAGAACCGCGGACGAAGTCGCGGGTAAAAGCTAGTATTATATAATACCGAGTTTCGGAGAATTCGTCACCAAAATGACCCTGAACTTAAATTTATATATTTGTTCATTCATATACACTGTTCTCTGTTTCGCGCTTTAATTTTTTTTACTTCATATGAGAATACCATAAATTTTGTAGTGTTAAGAATAGAAAAGCCATGGCTTTGGCTTGTAATTCTGGAGTTGAAAATTATTATTGGTGCACCAAGGCAGTGTATAAATTATATGCATTATATTAATTTGAAGTCATTGAAATTGAAGCAACGGAATCTGTAAGTACTGAGTCGAAAGTATTTCTTAAGTAGCACAGGATCTTAAATCAAAATATGAAAGTTTTATAAGTTCAGACAATGTTAAAAATAGCAGACGGTCGGGTCGTGGAAAACAATCAAAACTCAGCCTAAAAGATGCTCCAATTGACTTTAAAAAAAAAACATAAACATAAGAGTTGACTCGATTACGGTTCGCAGATATCTTAGTCACACTATTAACAAACAACAATACAGGTTAAAATTTGATAAATTTCATCATCTTGACGCCGAGTAGTATATTATCTTCAAATTGACATTCCAGCAAGATAACGAAAGCTGTGTAGAAAGAAACAAGCGAGAAAATAACAAATAATGGGATTTTTCAATACATACATACAAAACATTCCATAATTCACAAGTCCTTTAAGCAAAACAGCAGTGCTTCAGAATATGGTGAATTTTACGTTATCTACCCAAGACAAAATATTCACTGAATTATCTTCAATTTTTTTATCAATTGTCTTATAGGTCAATAATTTTTTCAACTTTGTTAAAAATGAACAGAGGGGGTCGAAGGTTTGGGTTTATGCTCGATATGCTCTATTTTTTTGCATGATTTTGATAGAGTTTTTCATAAGCTTTCGATTGATGAACTCCGTTTAAAATTTTATTGGGTGGCTGCTTATATACTGTTGAAAATTTTCTCAAACTCTCTTTTTAAAGTCGATTGATAAAAATTCACAAAAAGTAATGAGCCGATTTGGTTCAAATTCTAACAACGTGAAGCTTTATCCTGAAGAGTTTAAAGTAAAGAGGTCCCCAAAATTTTATTAAGTGCTAGTGAACCCGATTTGCATTGCTACGCCCACTCTTTGTTTTCCTTTTGCAAAAGTTAAGTTAAGTAATTTTAAAATATTTGATTTATTATGACATGCTACAATTTTTAGTTGACTACGCGTGCTTTGCTACACAAAACTTTATGTTTCTCTGTTATGAGAACACGTCACTTGCTGTTAGTTTCTATTGCCGTATCAATCTGACCTACTCATCAAACACTGTTTCCCAAGGCGCTCAACCTTCTGTGACTCATCCCTTAGTCTACCGGCTGTCACAATCGATCCACGATCTGAGAATTATGTTGCTTTTAAAATTTAAAAATATACTGGATCGGGATTAGCGCTACCTACTGGGCATACCTTAAATCTCCGCGGTCGCGTGGACAACAATTCAACAAAGTTTCATTGCAATTTGATGAACGTTTTAGTTGTATATCAGGACATTTGTCAATGAAATCAACAATTTCAATATACAAAAAATTCGTGGCGAAATCAAAAAACATAAAAGTCAATTGACACTGTCACCAACATTGATGATGTTGGCCACGTTCCTCAATAATATCTTAGTTCGCTTAATCCTTCAGGCTTACCACCTTACGAACTATCATTAAAAAACGATACTCCTATCATTCTTTTTAGGAATATAAGCACTCCTAACATTTGTAATGTTACAAAGTTACCTATTAAAGACTTGAAATACAATTTGATTGTGGCTATCCAACAACCGACCAGCTGTCAAATATCTTGAGGATTCCAATGATTTCAACGGATTAGCTCACACCTTTCAAACGGCTGCAATTTTTAATGAAAAAATTGTTCGCGATTATTATAAATCGTCGCTTCTTTAGTTGGAATTGACCTACGAAAAGATTATTTTTCGTCCGGCCAACTACATGTTGCTTTATCACGAGTTGGAAGTCCCGAGAAACAGTAAAATAACAATAATAACTATTATCTATACTAATACTATAAAGAAGTAATGTTTGTAATAACTTCACTGAGTACTGAGTGCAATGAAAAAATTGTTACTTAAAAATTTATAAATAAAGCTCATTGCACCACCTACAGGCAAAGGTAGTTTATACAATATATGTAACTACTAACAGAAATAGTTTGGTTTTAATTACGGATGAATCATTCATGATTTATTCGGATGTTCAAGAGTTTGAATAAAATATTCCATTTATTTTATTAGAAAAGAATTAGAGAAAATATGTTTTTCTACCTTTCAAAACCCATATAACATTTCGATAACTGTTCTGCACATAGGAATAAGATATAATCATTTGGGAAAAGATATACCCGCTACATGATTGTTCCAATACGTCAATGATCAAAAGGACATTGAAAGGACAACATTTTGAGATCATTGAAGTCATACAAGCCACAATAATAATGACTTTAAGCGTAGTAGTATGAAGCACGAGAGAAATTACTAACACTTTTCAGCGACATTATCAATAAATCTTGTTTTATAAAAATATGTTTCGTGACTTTGGGAAAATATCAAAAAAATAAATATAAAAAAAAAGAATTTAGCTTTGTAGAAACCAATGATATATGTTTCACAAGATTTATTATTAAACAGTATGGAAACCATTCAAATAATAAAATTAAAGTAAAAATATTGGAAATATTTTCGAAAATTTTTTTTTCTACTTTATTAGTTGAGAGTCAATCAGGATTTCTTTATCATCATATAATTGGCTTTATATATACGTTTCAGATTTCTGAGTTTGTGTATTTCCAATTACACATATAAAACAACGCTCTTTATTTAAAAATAGCCTTTTTAAATCTCAATGGAGTATAATCTAAAAAAAAGTTGTATGTTTAAGGGGCGTACATGTAATTAGCATAAGATAGATATAATAAGGCACATACACATGTGACACATCTGTACCAAACATTAATAATAAATATGTTTTCAAAAAACAACATTTTAAAGATACTCTCTACTTTTATTAATTGGGAGGATGCAGTAGTCTATTGTGTTGCGCTGTAACCCTTTGCACTCACTATGAACATTTGATTTATTGATGCCAAAACTCATTTTCCGCACACACAGTATTCATATTTTCGCCGTCGGCATTCTTTTAAAATAGTCCCAAATCAAATTACACTCCAATGAGCTATTTGTTGTTCATAATTTGATTATTGATTGTGTGCAACGCGCTGAACGCAGGCTACGCATTTTAATTTTGCGTGCAACCGCGAAGCCATTTTAATTTTGCGTGCAACCGCGAAAACATTTTAAAAACACAAACAACCAAAATGAAACAAATACAATACAGAAGAGAATAATGAAGGCATTGTGTTTTACAAATTGCAAAAACAAATTATTGAAACATTTGATTGCAATTTGTGCAGAAAAAATTCTGATTAAACCTCAAATATTAATTTTTCTCATAGGCATGCGTTTTTAATAAGCTTTTATAATTTTTGACATATTTGGAGGTATTGAGACTTTCATAAATGTTTAAATGGATAATTCTAGTTTGTTTCATCAGTTTTGTGTTGCTATTTTTTGTGTTTTTTGAGATATACATGTATTCCGTAGGCGGTATACGCTTGCAGTATGTATAGACTTGTGACTGGTTTTAGTAAATGAAAGAAAAAAAGACCGAAGAACGGTGTGATGATCATTTTTCTTATTAGTCAAATTGAAAACTGAAATTTTTTTGATTGAAGAAGAGGCTTCTCTGATTAAGAAATTCGGAACATTTTGCTTAGAAGCAAAATCCATATAAAACTGGAGTACTTTAAAGAAACAAATCAGAAAATGTTTGCAAGAAGCCATGAAGTTGAAAGAACAGTTTAATAAAAATTTGTTGAAACTCACTTCAAACTATTTCAAACTTTAATTGATGGAATTTTTTTTAAAAGATTATATTAATGCAAAATCGAGTTAAATGTGTCCTTTGCCAATGCCCTGAAATCAGCATTAAAGCAATCTGAGCCAAAGTCATATACCCAAACCGTTTCCCACACGGTAACAGAAGCTCACTGTGTCCAAAATCCATAACAACAGAGCATATCCTAAAACGCTAATACAGCAGTCAATAGTATCGAATCCAAACACTTTAATTTAGATGCTTGCAGCACAACAAAGCAAATAATGACTGGCTTAAAAAAAAAAATATAAAAGAGTGTCTGGACTGCCATTGGTGATTCTCGGCACAAAAACGAACTATGTATGTATTAAATTTTCTCGAAAAAAAGGGACATTGATGTAATGCTTCTCGCAGAAACGCATTTAAATTCCAAGGTATGCTTTCTATTCCACGAACCATCCATATGGCAAAGTCCATGGCGGAAAAGAACAGGCTTTCTCATTAGAAGTCATAGTAAACTCCATTATCTACAGGCATTTGCAAACCAATTATCTCCAAGCCTTCTCAATAAATATTCAATTAAAGTTTTGTAAACTCACACAATTGGCAATTTATTGGACTTCAAGGTTTCTCGTACTCTTTAACACTCTAAGTGATCGCTTAAAAGGCCAGGTAATTTTAACGCCAAACATGCATATTGGGGTTCAGGCTTTCAAGCAAATTTACAAATCAGTTATGGATATCAAAAATAAGCTTAACTATGAATCGGCCAATACCACAACATATTGGCCCACAGTTTCGATGAAAATTTCATATCTCATTTCAGATTTCAATAACACAAAAAATCTCAAGTTATCTAATATCTTTTGAACCCCTTGCAGATCTCTCATCAGATCATTTTCCAGTTCTTTTTAGCTTACTAGAGAGTCCTCAACTTAAAGAGTATCCCAATCAACTCACAACATACAAACCCAAATGGCTGATGTATATAAACAACATAAGCAGTCATATCGAGATGAACCCAGAAATATGCAACGAAATCGATATTGAAAACTCTGTCAGTGCGCTGAGTTCTGTTCTCTCCATACAATAACCATCCACAGCCAGTTCAATGAACAACAATATAACCAACAGTCATATAGAACCAACAGTCTTATGAAGAAACGGCTTCTAAGAAGGGAATGGTAGTGACTCAGATCTCTAACCTCTAAGCAAAAACTAAAGATTGGTAAACGTGAGCTAATCAAAGCCCCTTAAACTTGAGAAGAAACTCACACAGAGAAGATATATCGTTCGTCTATCTCCGACAATCTCTAAGTTTCGCCTATGGAAAGCGCGAGCAGACAATCAACCACCAGGTATAGAATCTTCACCCATTGGAGACCACAAGGGAAAGTGGGCTACCACGAACAAAGAAAAGGCAGCAGGTTTTCCAATCTATTTAAGAAATTTATTTAAGCAAAATGTGTCAACGAATATTTTCGTTCCTTTCTCTTTCCTGATCACCCATCCATTTCATTTTATTTCAAAACATCAAAAATAATCTACGTGGTGAACATTTTTCTACACCGGAAGAAGATGTTGATGCGTTCACAACACATGTTTTGGAGGTGCCCCAATCGCAGTGGATCGAAAATTAGTTTAAGCGAATGCAAAAATACATAAATTTTCATGGAGCATATTTTGAAAAACAATAAAGTCATTTTCATTATAAATTTCTATTCATTGTTGTTCCCGAAATATAAATAGTGTCCCTCGTAGTATCCTTCTACTATCATATCCTACTAATATTATAAATGTGAAAGTTTGTATGTATGGATTGATGTATGTTCCTCTCTTACGGCTAAGCCGCTTAACCAATTGGTATGAATTTTGGTATAGAGATAGATGGGACAATGGAAAAGAACATAGGCCACGTTTTCATAAAATTGGAGGGGATGTTGCCCCACCCCTCATATCAACAAAAAAAAAATTCCTCATGTCCATTTAAAGTAGAGAGATGAAATTTGCTACACATGTAAAGAGGATTAGGAGAAGTCAACCTTTTAAGTTTATCGGAGGGGGCGATACACCATCCCCATATAAGCGATAATCAAAATTTGTCTTATTTGTGCATTCATTTGAGGTATCGAGATGAAATTTGGTATACATGTTAAGAGGATCAGTAGAAGTCAACCTGTTAAGTTTGGTCAAAATCGAATGGGGGCGATACCCCACCAGCCATATAAGCGATAATCAAAATTTGTCATATATTTTCATTCATTTAAGGTACAGAAATGAAATTTGGTATACATGTTAAGAGGATCAGGAGAAGTAAACGTATTAGGTTTGGTCAAAATCGGATGGAGGCAATACCCCACTCTCATATAGTTTGCAGTATATATATAAAAAGTAATGTATGTGTGTTTGTATGTCCTTTATATATTGCTACACCATTCATCCGATCACCATGAGACTTTGAGAAGTTGAGTGCAACTCCGCGCATAGTAAAACTATATTACGGAGAGGATGATGCCCCGCCGCCATGTTATCGTTTAACATAATTCGTCATTGCCTCGCAGCCATATGTGGTACAGGGATGAAATTTTGTATACATGTTATTGGGATCGCGAAAAGTAAACATGTTAGGTTTAATCCAAATCAAACCCACCCCACACACAAGCGATAAACAAAAGTCAACATTTCTTTACATCTATTTGCTGTACAGAAAATAAATTTGGTAAATAGGTTAATGGGACTGGGAGAAGTAAAACTGTTAAGTTTGTTGAAAATCGGAGGGGCTTTGCAACGCCCCCATAAAAGCAATAAACAAAATTTAACATATCATTCCATTCATTTAAGGTACACGGGAATGGAATTTGGTTTATATGTATATAAAGCTGGGAAAAGTAATCCTCTTAACTTCAGTGAAAATCGGAGAAGGCGAAGACCCACCCCCAAAACCAAATTCATCATATTCTTCTACCTATTTGAGGTAGAGGGATGGAATTTGGAAAAATTATGAATGTGATCGAGGTAAGTAATTCTATTAAGTTTTATATAAATCGAAGTACGCGATGCCACGCTCTCAAAGTAAGATACATTCGATGTCTATAAGGAACATATGTATATGCATTCATAGATACATAAGACACTAAAATAATTATAACATTCATTATACACCGGGCGCAGCCAATCGTGTCGGGTACAGCTGGTAGTATAAAATTTATATAGAATCTAATAGTCTTTATATAGTCTCTATTTCCTATAGTCTTTAAATTGTCATTCGAACAAAAAGCCAGACATGCAAACATGTCTTTCACTTGACTTTTCATGTTGATAAACAAATTTATATTTACTTTTTTGGACTGCTACATTCGTGCGCACAAACTTAATATAAACAAAAAGAAAGGCTCTATATTGGCAGGGGTGGATCCAGAACTGATTGAGTGGGGGCGATAGTAATGTAAATTTTAAAAAAGTGTATTACTCGCATAAAAGTTTAGTTGGAAAACAAACCATGATAAAAAAATATATGTGATATTATAATTCAGAATTATAGAAAAGTAAATAAATCAAAGTAAATTTTTCTAAAAGTGAAATTTAGTTATGCGAGGGAGCACATCTACCCTAGTACTTCACCTATGCTTCTTGCCAAGCAGTTAAATTTTTCGACTCTAGAAAAGTTTAATAAAAATAATTAAACCGAATCTCAGCTTGAAATATATTAAAGCTTATAAAATACATCAGACGTATAATTAATTAGCGAAAATCTTTTATAAAATTAACATTATTCTTATTGCACATAGTGTGGAGGGAGGGTATAAAAATTGTATACGCACACATTTATTTTTTTTTTTTTTTTTATAATGAAAAGCTTGCTAAATGAAGAATAACGATCTAAACACACACACAGACAAACAAACTAATGTTTTGTGCGGGTCTGAAATTGTTTTTACCGCCGTGACATGTGGTGCCGTTGATGCCGGCCGGAGCGGTGTAGAAGCGGTTGTGCACCAATACCGAAAAAAAACAATTGATAAAACTATATAGTATATACTATATATGTACTATATATATAAATATGTGTGTTTGCTTATCAGCCTTAAGAGAGTCAAGACTGCCAGCACGACGACACAATACGGCAGCAACAAAATAAAAATAAAATAAAAAAAAACACGCGTCTGCTTATAAATAATTGTTAAACAAATATGAAATCAAGCTATACGAATTTTTCAAAAGAAAAAAAAAATAAGTAAACATATGACAAACTTAATAAACGAACGATATGAGCACAATCTACGGGATGCAAATTGTTTTGCTGCTAATAAAAATATGTAAATCTAAATTTTCTTTCTGTTTTGCATATTAAGAAAAACGCATAAATAAAATAGTTAAAACATGAAACAACATGAAATGAGCACACACAAAAGTGGAGAGTATTGTGGAGAGAGTGTAGTGATTTGTTGAATACATTTGTAAAAATATATCAATATGAATGCGTGCAGTTCTGTACATTTAATTGTTTTGTTTAATGGCTGGTCACGTCAGTTGTAGTGGTCGGTCGGCGATGTGAATAATTACCATCTGCTATTGTCCAACGTATTTCGCTTGTTACCGGATCGATGGCTGTCAAACCGCCTCCCAATGTAGAGAAAACCATTACCGCCTCCTCGTCGCGCGCGATCTCTGTACAATTCTGTAATGAGGCATAGCATTGTTTGTTGTTTGTTTTAATTTTCGAGATATTTTAAATTTGATAGCGCCGCAATTTTAAAGCGCTATGTTTCGTTATTATTTAGTTTGATTATTTTGCTTACCACTTTTTCATCGTCATTACTAACGACTTCAGCTGAGTCGATGTTGGAGTTTGTTGAGCCGGCAGTCGAGGAAGTGGTGAAGGTAGCGGTGGTAAGCGCAGCTGATGCAATCGCGCAAAATACTGCGCAAACAATTAAGGCGCAACAAAATGTGAATTTCATCTTTTCTTCTCTGTTTTCACGCAACTTGCAAATAATAATATTTATAAAACACTTTTTCACTTTTATTGTTGGCAGCACGCACTTTAATTTATTTTTCACACATATTCTGCAGTTTTTGCTGTTTTTTTTTTTCTAATTGTTTTTACGCACTTTTAAATGGGTTATCCATATTTAATCACTTATTTACTTCGCAGCACGACCGTACACGAGAGCCATTGTTAAAACGAAATGTCAGAAATAAATCTGACTGTGAAGTTGTGTCGATTCACAATGCGCTACGCAGTTAGGGTTGCATTTTTTAACACTTAACAATGCCTAACAGCACTGTTTAATCAGCTGTGCCGTTATTTATGAGTGTTGCTGGGCTGAAACAATATTTAAAAAATTAAAACCATTAAATAAAAACCATTAAGTATTAACAAATTTATTTATAATCAAAAGCAATAGCGTTATGCATACACAAGTACTGTATTAATATGCAATTGAATTAATTAAATAATTCTGAACTCTATAACAGCTAATGAAAATCGAAATCTAGTACAAATAAGTAAGATTCAGTGGAAATTATTGAAAGCTGATTCACGCTCAGCGATCTGAATCTTGGCTTTTCTGTGTTATGTTATATGTTTGTATATAAATGTAAATTGTAAAAATTTATGTATATCTGCATTCGAAAATTTAATTTTGTGCAGCCTGAACTAATGTCAGACCTAGAGAAGTTACATTTTTAGTAATACTTTATGAAAACTGTGGAATATATTCCGGGGGTCGGGAAGTGATTATATTTAAAATATTTCGTTTTTCATAAAGAAGTTGTCAAAAGTTAAATTAAAAAGAAAAATATCATAAAAGCAGAACATCGCTGTTGCCTCACCCAAGTATCAGAATTTTCAGTGCAAACAGTAAATTTCAATTGAAAATGTGATCCAATATCTGCCCACAACTAGAATTCTATACCATATTTGGGAAATTTAGATTGCACAAACTGACAAAGTTCACAACTTCCATGGAATGCTTTAAATTGATCATCTATTAAATATGGAAAACAATCTTATATAGACTTCGTGTCTCATTAATTGAATTGGTTGAAGAACTTACATTTCAGCTTGATCTCGACTTTCAACAGAATCTTCAAACCGAAAAAAGGAATTTATGAATTGAAATCTGGTCCTACTTTTTATCGCTATTTAAATTAGGAGCTGTTCCATAAAATACGTTGAAGTCCACCATTACGCAATAGCCAGATGTAAAGAACAATTCCAAAAAAAGCATTAAATTCATATAAGAATAATGGCTTCCATAAAAATTGGAGCCTCTATTTTGTTTTATTGCAATGTATGTGTTGTATCTTGCAATATTTGTTTTGGATCAAGCGCCTCAATGCTTATTTTCAAGAAAATGAAGCGACAGGCTGAAGATATTATCCTGTCCTACGTAAGGAAGGACATTTATTCGGATGCAATACCGAGAGTACAGGTTCGACTTGCGCCTATCAAAAACACTCGCGGCAACTAGTGCTTCTCCGATCCGATGCCTTTGCAGCACACATTAAAGAGCGATTACTGCCATTCGAATTATCATCAGACGAAGAGAAAGATGTTATGAGACTTTGTCAAGAACAACCCTTAATAATCAATCACACATTGGAGCTACTGCCCTGGTTTCGATTTTCAATGCCATAGCGATGTTGCAGTATTTTTCGATGACGTGGAGTCATCCCAGTGATTCTTAAGCCTTTCAAACCGCAGATGGGCCAGGAGCCTACCGGCTAGTTAGTATCCTGCCTTCGAATTCGAAGTTTTATCATTGCTAGGCTTGCAATCATTGCAGAGTCTCTGAGCCTGATCTCGGATCATCAGTTCGTCTTCCGTTTTGGCCATGGCATAGTAAATCAGCTCCACAGAGTCACCAACTACATATTGCGAACTTTCGAACGGGTGCTTTATTGCAATGCAGTCTTCGTGACCATCGAGCAGGCATTCGAACGAGTTTAATACTACGGTCTCCTACAAAGCATCAAAGAGAAACTGCGCTCGTCCTAGTTTGCCTTGGAAAGCCGTTCCTTTATGGTCAAAGTCAGAGCGAGCCTGTCCCCTCACTGAGCAATCGAGAAAATGCCACAAGCAAGCGTCCTCGATCATTTTTTTTCTTTGTGCCAACCGCTCCACCTGTGCAAATCTACTACATCGTCTTGGAGCAACCAACTAAGGAAATGTACCTGTGATTCAATCTAGTTAGCAGGGTTATCTTTGGAAATTGGACTCACATAAACAACGATCTCGTTCTCGATCAAACAAAACTGCCATCCTGCGTACCATTATAAATCAAAATATTACACCAGCCGGAGACAACTGGATCCTAGTCCTACGATGTAGGATCGCAGTGTTCGTTTTGTGGTGCCTATACCCTTACAAGGGAGCTTTCTACTCTTTTAGGAGGAAAAATGCAGTTGCGGATATATGTATATGAGATATCAGCACTCATGGAACAAATCTTAGTGACAAAGTGATTGTAAATTCTCTAAAGAAGAGCTCCATGCTCTAAAGCATGGAGAGCAAATGGAAGGCACTAGAGGTAAAAGTCAACCAATCCCCCACGTCCCCATAATAGATGCTAACGGCAAATGAAGTCGATCTAAAGAAGAAGCAGCACACCTTTCGCTCGTCACCTAGCGACACCTAAACAAGTTTGTCAAATTGAAATCTGTTTTGGCTCCCTTCTACAAATGGACTTGCAAATCAAATTATTAACCTTGTCTGAAGTGAGAATTTCGATTAAAAGCCTAAAGAGAAACAAAACTCCTGGCGATGTTATTTGCAACATCACGCTAAAGATTCTAGCCTAGCAGGCATTGCTTTTTAAAGTGTTCATCTTTAACAGTATAATGAGGGTGCAGCACTTCCCCTTGCAGTGGAAATTGATTCATAAGCTTGGCAAGTCAGAAAACAGCCTTAAATCATGTCTGCCTTCCATTTCAAAGGTCCTTGAAAGACTGATTGTCGCTCGGATTTTTGGTTTTTTGGAAGATCGGATTACATTTCCGGACTAATAATTTCGTTTTCGAACTGGTCATGGTACCATAGAGCAATTACACCAAGTCACCAATCAAAGTAAAAGTGTCTTCAATATCCCTTCGACCGCGCGTATCATACCGATCTTCTGGCTAAGATTAAAGACGTTCTCCCGGCTTCATTCTACTTAATGAGGCATCGTCAAGGTTGGCTCTGACACGTCAGTCACTCATTCAGTCTCAGTTGGAGCTCCACTGGACAGTATATTGAGGACCATACTCAATTTTTATATCGGATCTTCCAGTCACTGACACAAAGTTAATGGCCTAATTCCGGCTTGAATTTTCATCGGATTGAACCTAAGTCTCCTCTTCACCAATAGAAAAGCCTCTATAGCTGGGGGAGTTTGTTTTGCAGCCAAAAATCTTGCGTGGGTTTTTAATATGCAGCAATAAGGCCAGCCGAATGCACCTTCCTCTAGTTCCCTGCGAACTGTAGCCTTTTTAGAACACGGTGGTAGCAGGCAGCTCATGGGAGCCTCAGAGAGGAATCCAACGTAATCAGAGGATTTATATTAATAAATATTTTTTATCCATGGGTTTTAATTTCTCCTAATGCTCTTTGTTTTTGTAAAATTTCATTTGAGTTTAAAAATTGCTGAGATATGACGGTTTTGGGTTTCTACTAAAATGGGGTATTTTTTTGGTGTAACGTGTTTCAATTTGTATCAAATCTGGTATTTATACGTCTAATAATTATGGAGTTTTAATTTATATGGCGCGATGGCTACGCCCAGTTTAGTTTAATAAATCATAATAGTACTCTCTGAAAAGTCGTCTATACAAGTTCCATCAAAATTA
Organism: Leucophenga maculata; assembly: GCA_035044805.1. Taxonomy (NCBI): domain Eukaryota; kingdom Metazoa; phylum Arthropoda; class Insecta; order Diptera; family Drosophilidae; genus Leucophenga; species Leucophenga maculata. Next base: position 37,239 of record JAWNNP010002698.1, on the reverse strand, counting down.
GTTCACCGGATTTGATGTGGAATATTCCAAGCGCGGCGAATCAAGTCACTGTTAACTAAATAATTAGAGTAAAAGGCCGATTTTTAAAGATATCCCAGGAAAAAAATATTTCCATATAACTTTCGACGAACGCCTCAGTGGTAACAATTTAGAAATCCGTAAAACACATCATTAATTTTATATTAAACGAAAAGTAGGATCACAAAGTTTAACCGAATTTGAAGCCTTAGGAAAGGGATTTCCCAAAATTAGGAATCACTTGTTTAATTATTTGCTTTTAATAAAAAACAGAGATTTAAAACCGATTTTGGCTACTGTTTTTCATGCCCAAGCGATGTATTTTCCCAAACTGTAGAAAACTTTTTTTGTAAGAATTGAACAAAAAACCAATCGTATGTAGTACAAATTTCCACGATTATTTTTTTGACTACCAATTTTCACGTTTTAATGGTATAATTTTCAAATCCCTAGCCTTAGTAAGCGTGTTCAACATAAAACGAAACTTCTGTCCAAGAATTAGTTTTCTATCATTGGCCGTTTGGATTCAGCGTTGGTGAGTGGGCCAAGCAGTCATAATTTAATTAGACAACTGTCACTTTTAATTAAATTAAACTAGTTGTGAATATAGATTAAAGTATTTTACATATAATATATAGATAACCCATTTTTATTCATGATTTTTTCTTAATATTAAATGCTGCCTCAAATAATATCGGTTTTTGTTTCAATTCCAAAATGTTGCGGAAGATATTTGTTCATACTTGTGCGCGCGACTCAAATTCACTGAACTCTTTGAGAAAGTAAACAACAGCTGATTTTGTTTACATAATTTAAAAGTAATAAATGCAACACGAGTACAAGCAAACACAAATTAATTAACAATTTCTTAATAGAAAACAAACTACATGCTTATATTAGTCAACTATTAGTTAAATGTTAGCTAAATGTTAGTATTGAACTAATTATTAAACAAACAAAAATTAGTAATGCAGAATTTGTAATAATTTAAAAAATAATAAATAAATACTGCAGAATGAATAATTTGCTTATGAAACGTCTTGTTAGCACATATAGTAGTGTATTCTACGCCAAACAAACACCAAACAACCTCAAAGGTAAAAGTAAGAGCTCACAGGAATGGCTAACACGGCAGTTGGCCGATCCGTACGTAGAGCGGGCGCGCATGCTAAATTATCGCTGCCGCAGCGCATTTAAACTAATTGAAATGGATGATAAGTACAAAATATTAAAGCCCGGCGATACGGTAGTGGACTGTGGCGCAGCGCCTGGCAGTTGGACGCAAGTGGCGGTAGAACGTATTAAACCAAATGGCGCAGTGTACAGCATTGATTTAACGCATTTTCATGCGGTGCCGGTAAGTGGTTTTCTCTAAAACATGAAATTTCATACTTAAAAATTCTATATTTATTTATTTTTAGGGCGCAACAATATTTGGTGGCATGGATTTTACAAAACCCGCCTCGCAACAGCGCTTAAAAGAAGGTAAGTGATTAATTTACGCCGTTAGTAATTAAATGTAATCCAAGCAAATTCTAGCAATCAATGGGCGGCCTGTAAACTGTGTGCTCTCCGATATGGCACCCAACGCCACTGGTATACGCATGTTGGATCAAGAAAATATAATAAACCTCTGCTATGCCGTACTTAAATTTGCATTGGCCATGTCTGCGCGCGATGCTAATTTGGTGGTCAAAGTGTGGGACAACGGTGATGTTCCTAAGCTGGAGCGGGATATGCAGCGTTTCTATGAAAAAGTAAAGCGTGTAAAGCCACGCGGCAGTCGTAACGATTCAGCGGAACACTTCCTAGTTGCGCGTGGTTTTAAAGGCCTGCCGCAAAATAAAACAACGGATGAGCATACATAACGAGAAACTGTGCTTTAATAAAATATAATTTTTTTTAGTTTGAGTATAAGCTTTTACCTATTGTAGGAAACTATAAACAACCCATATTCGTAAGTACACATTTAAACATTGACACGCTTGTAGTGTGTCAGATGGAATATCATATTATAGAGCCAGTTGGGTTGATCATGTGGTGCCATGTGCCCAGCATTTCGTACCATTATCTCTACTAGATGTCCGGCATGCTTTACATAGCCCGCTACTTCGTCATCAACCTTCCAGATTTCACGAGGCGCAATCTTGTAGCGATCAGCACCCGGAAACTTGAGCTGTTTAAGATAATTACGCGTCAATGGATATGCGACAATGATGTCCAATTGACCACTGTAGATGCAAACGGTATAGTGCGCCAAAAGTTCCGCAACCCAAGGTGCAACAGAATCCATAACATCGTGTTTTAGATACAGCTCGACTTTGTTTTCCTTATCCAAGTCGTGGAATGGTTTGTTGCCAACGTGTATAGCGTGACGCGTAGCACCGGATTGAAGAAAATCTCCCAATTTAGCACCGCCGCCATCATCTTTGGTCAACAAGTAGTTGTAATACCAACTGTAGCCAGTTAGATTGCTGAATAAAGAACCATTGGTCAGATCACCATTAATCAGCGAATCAAAGACATTAAAAGCGCACTCCATATCGTGCGATTTGATGCACTTCTCGCCCTTTGCTTCTGCATCGTGAAACTGTATCAATCCATTATCATCGATCAATCCCAATTGGTACAAGTAGTCGCCATATTTCAGCTGATGCAGTGGATCCGATAGACCATTACCAATGGCGACACCTTTAAGCGGTATATACACACGCGTATCTATAGCATTTTGCACATTGTGTATGTGAAAGGCCAAAGCCGGTACGTATTTGCCGGCGTATGACTCTCCGGTGACCCAGAAACCCGACGAGTTGGACCACTGAAACAGTTCATAAAGCTGCATAACTGCTTCATGCAAGTTGCGGCCCACATCACGCTCATTACGTGCATATCCGCGCTCATTGTCGGTAAAACTGAAGCCGGTGCCCACGGGATTATCAATGTAAATCAAATTGTGCGTACGACTCCAGGTGATATTACGTTTTTGCAGCTTTCCATGCGCATCCAAAACGAATGGACCATTTTCGGTAAATAAGCCAAACAATGACGAAGCACCGGGTCCACCTTGCAGCCAAAGCACAACGGGCGCATAATCTGCATCCTCCTCGGCCGGGAAGTACCAGAAGAACATATTTGAATTATAATTTGGATCGACTGTCAGGTAGCCGGCATAGCTTTCAACACCATGGAACTGTGTGCCCACAACGCTTGCCATTTGCTGCACATCTTGTTTCGGTATAGATGCGTTGTGTATGAGTGGCGTTAAAAATAGCGGTTCGCCGGGGTCGGTGCCATCTTCGAAGTATTTGAAGCGTGGATAAGGATTAATAAAGCTACGCCGATAAGCGGGTTTTTCTTCAGCAGCACACAATGCAAATAGTGCGCTGATTAATATGCACAGAAGTGCAACATGATTAGCACTTTTTGTTGGCATATTGAAAAGCTGTACAAGTAAATAGAAAATAAAATTATTCTTTGTTCATTTTGTTTGGTACACTTCCCTCCAAGCGCCACCACTTACCTATTAGATAAGAAACTCTGTCTAATTGTATACTCTCCGTTCGGACTTTTCTTTGGGTCGGCTGAATTGAGAATGTAAATAATTTCAAGAGCCGGTGCGGTGCAATGCAGTGTTTAAAAATTTATATAAGTAAATCACTGCCACGGTACGGTTCGTTCCACAAAACACTTTTTAACACTGAGCAAATGGGATAGTTTGAATATTTACGTTTTAATTTACTATTTATAGAATCTAAGCTTGCTAGTAATACAAAACAAAAATAATACAAACCGTTATTCATATGTATTTTAAATAACCTTTAGAAGAGTACATTGTATAACTGTAGGTCATAGACAGAAATAGTCGATGCAGAACCCATAAAGTATATACATATCTTTCTGATCAGATTCAAAAGTTTAATAGGTATAGAGATGTCCCTATGTTCTTATGAGCAAATATGAATTGGAAGACTTTAAGAGACAGAGTTATAAAGTTTGGGTACTTGAGCTTTATGTAGTGGCATCGAACTCCAATCAAGTTTAGGACCCCCCCATGTAAACTATGCGTGCTGGAGCTCTTTCATTAATTCGAATGAGATGAATTTTATGCACTATGTCAACTTCATCGAACAGCTCGTCGCCGACTCTAATATGACCAAAAATCCTGCGGAGAATCTTCCTCTCGAAGACTTCCAACGTCGTATCTTCTAACTCAAGCACGGTCCATGCCTCTATGCCATACTGTAGTACCGGGAGTATCAGCGTCTTATAGATCTTGATTCCCTTCTTTTGAGAGAGGGCTTATTGCCTTGCTTAACCCAAAATAAGATTTATTTGCAAAAGTGATTCTTCTGGTTATTTCGGATCCAAGATAGACGAAGATTTCTATAACATTGAAGATGAAATTCCCCATCGTCACTGACCATGCATTACGCGAAACGGCGTGTGAGAAGTCACCAAGTAGTTCGTCGTGTTCTCATTCACCACTAGACCCATGAGCCGGACTGTTTTTCAATCTCTGTGACAGCCCCACTGACTCGCCGTTCCTACGAACCGATGATATCAATATCATCCATCACTTCCTTTTGGAATATCGAGCCCGACTTTTCTGTATGTACGGGCACTGGCGTAGGATGTATTCCATCAGAAGATTAAAGATTAAATACAGCGCACCGCCCTGCCTGAAACCTCTCTTGGAATCAAAGGGGTCGGAGAGGTTTTTCCCACCCTGACAATGCTTTGTGTGTGAGATAGCGTCGTCATACAAAGACGAACAATCTTTTCCGGGATTCCTAGTGCAAACAGGGTGTCGAAAAACTTCGATCGTATCGGCGTGTCAAAAGCGGCTTTGTAGTCGACAAATAGGTGGTGAGTGTCTTTGTTAAACTCACGGGTCTTTTCTTTGGCGTAGTGTGAATATTTGGTCACTGGTCGACCTTTTTGGTCTGAAGTCACACTGATATCGTCCAATCAGTGAATCCGTATATGGCTTCAGCCTATTACACAATACGCGCGACAAACAGCGGGGTCTCCTTTCTTAGGGATAGGACAAAGAACACTAAGATTCCAGTCATTGGGCATGCGTTCATCGGACCATATCTTGCATAAAAGTTGGTGCCTACTCCTATCCAACTCTTCGCCGCCGGTCTTAAATAGCTAAGTTGACAGCCCATTAGAGCCTTTTGGTTTGTTATTTTTCAGCTCCTCCATAATCTCAGTTATTCCTGTGCATCTGTAACCAGATTTCCATTTTTATCCTTACAGAAAGTTACTCCGGGTTTAAAACCTTCGTTCAGAATCTTGACGTTTTGATAAAATTTTTGAGCTTAATTTCTGTCACATAACTTTTCAACACCCTTAAACGACTTTCTTGCTCCTTCATTTTGCGATTCTCCTCTCTCCGTTTCTCTCGATATCGCTCTCTATCAGCTCGCGTTGCTCCCGACTGCAGAGTTCGCTGATAGGAAAAGTTATTTTTTCCAGTTCCACTCCTCGTCGTACAAAGTGAGTAACAGGTTTTGAATAACCAATGACGTCCTTGGCAGCCGTATCTCTTTAGAAGACAGTAAAGTTTCCCGGATCAGTCGGGAGAGTGTGTTTGAAAAGGCTTTGGTGGTCTGTTCTGATTGCAGCTTGCCGACGTCTAGCTTTCGTTCTATGAGCATAGTGCGTACCTTGGCTGCGACAAGATAGTGGTCCGAGTCATTGTTGGGACTGAGTATCACAATCACAAGTTCCGACCTTCGGCGGAATCGATTAGCCTCTCTCAAATATTGAAGATAGTATAGTGAAGGCTAAATTTTCCGACGGATGGACCAATGGATTCTTCCTTTCCAATTTTGGCGTTGAAACTGCCAAGAACGTGTTTGGGACAGCGCTCGTACAGGCGTTATTCAGCATTAATGCGCAACGCGTCTAGACGCTCGTTAACAGGCTGGATTCATGATATGAAAGTCTTACTTTTACTTAAAAACTTATTGGAAAAAAAATTATTTTTGCCAATTGATTCGCTTGTCCGATTAAACGCATTGCATATTCATATAAAAGAAATATTCATAAAACTTGATTTAACTGTCAGTGCCAAGCGACATATGACTCAAGCCGAAAATAATCAAATAATATACAGAAATAGTTTGGAACACCAACACCCTAACAAATTCTTACGTGTAAACACGGCCCCAGTCAAAATTGCAATTGCAGCGCAAAACTTGAGGTTGGTAATACTGATTCAACGACATCTCAGTCGGCAACCACTGAACTCTGATTTGTTGCAGATTTGCGCGAATTGCATTTTTGTTGAAAATTTTTGTTTGAAAGCAAATATTCAAGATGTCTGTTGCTGATACTTTGGACTATATAACTTTGCGTAATCCGATAAGTCGTCTCGTGATAACTTCCGGCAGCGCTTTGATGCGTACAATTGTAAGTTTTGTTTTTCAAATATGAAATATCTTAAAATAAATGAAATAAATTGCATTTCTAGGGTTTACAACCAAAACAAGCTGGTAATGGTGCGGCCAAGGAGGCGGTGGCCAGTCAAAGCAGCGCCCAGCAATGCTGCGTCATAAAAGCATCGCTGTCTGAACTCGCCGGTAGACATTATAATTTTGTGCGTCTAGGCGGAATTTCAGGCGCGCTCGCAATTGTAATGGGCGCCTACTGCAAATACCACTTGCGCGACATCGATGATCCTAAAAAGCAGCTTGAGGTGCAAGCGTTGTCGGATGTGGCCAATCGCATTCATTTTCTACATTCATTCATGCTAGTTGCTGTGCCGCTAGTGCATAACCCAGTAATGGTGAGTGGCATTAAAAAAAAAAACCAAACAGCTGTTCCCCCGCGATTGTTTACTTTTGCGATTTATTGCACAAGTATATCAGGTTACCTTGGAATGTTTGTTCAAAACTAAAAAAGTTGCAGTGAAATTGACACCGAAGTTAAGGAAATCATTTTACATTACAGTGTAGTTGCTAAAATACAATGCAAAAATAGGAAAATAGGCACGGTCGAAAATAGTTTTATCTTTTTTGACGTTGACTTTCTTAATGTGGTATTAAAAAAGTACCTTAGTCGCAGGTTGTCACTTTTGTTAGAAATCTAATGCATTTATGGAGATGATTATTTTTGCAGTTTTACCGAATTGAGTATCATCACCAGCTTAGCAATATATAAATGGCTACCTATGTGAATATTAATTTTTACCGAAAGTCATTTATATGCTGCTTTATAATGTAACCTTTTTTATTCTAGCTCTTACGGACCAGTTTCACATCCGATCAATATCTTTACAAACGATCACTTTATCCTCGTTGATAAAAAAGGTGTATTTATATATTAGTCACAACCATAGATGTGTATGGAACCTGAAATATATAGTGCTTATATATTGACCTACGGTTTTGGGTAATCCTCAATATTATACCCTGCTTCTAAAGGGACAAAGTTATAATTTTCAACTCTACCCTATTGTTATACATTATTCTCAGCATTTTTAAAACGTTTACATTTAAAAGGATTGACTTGGTTCCAGTGCACCCAACTAATATAATTTACTTATAATAAGTTATTTTTAAGCTTTTTAATTTGTAAATGTATGAGGGAGATCTAACACGTGAAACCTTTTTAGACATCTAACGTCCCTACTATTGTGTAAGAGACAATAGTAAGAACGTGTGTAATCTGCTTATATAATTCTTAGAGCAGCTACTTATTTCGTCTCTAAAAAAAAGCATGTTCAGGTCTTTGTGAATATTGAAATTGCTCATGAACCAAGGAGCATCTGTTATAGTCATAGACCGTAGTGTTTTAAATTGATATCATTGCACGATTTCAATACAGGTTTTAGAACTGTTTTATAGACTTGAATTTTATTTTGTTTTTTGTTTTCAGCTGCATTTGATTTGATTTAATGTGAGCCTTGCTAGTAAATTTCCGGTCAAAGTTTTTTTTTTTAACACAATTTTATTAAATACAAACTCTTCTTCGAGAAACAATCATTAACACTTGTATGTATCGGGTACGCCAAATAATTTTTAAAATTTTTTTTTATTTGAAAGCTCAATCCTTCCTGTTAACAGTGGAATATGATTTCATTCATATGGCTGCCACGGTTAGCCATGCAGTACCCAATACGGTCGGTCCAATTTTTGTGTACATTTTCGACTGTGTGCAGCCCTATCTCGGCTATGGTATCGCGAATGTGGTTCTTCAAAGCTTCAATTGTCTCTGGTTTGTTGGCGTAACATTTATCTTTGAAATCAGAATTTCGACTGATAATTCGATCTTCAAAAACAATGCGCAAAAGATCGATTGTAACATTGGCTGTGTGGCACGGAGCGCAATCCTGTTGAAACTAAATGTCACCAAGGTCCTCATCTTCAATTCAAAATTCACTTAACATGGCCCGATAGCGCTCACCATTGACTGTAACCGTTTCACCTTCTTCATTTTCAAAGAAAAATGGTCCAATTATGCCTTTCGACCAAAATCCACACCAAACAGTCACTCGTAATGGGTGCATCGGCAATTGTTCAATTACGTGTGGGTTCCCCAAATACGACAATTTTGCTTGTTGACATAGCCACCAAGATGAAAATGAGATTCATCTGAAACGATGATTTTTTTCACAAAAGTCGATTGTGAGCCCACTTAGCGAAGCGAAAACGCATTGGATGGTCGATAGGCTTCAATTGCTGAAGGACTTTGTACGGCGTCATACAAAGATCTTTACGCAAAATACGACGCAAAGAAGTCTCCGAAATGTCCAATTGTTGGGAACGACGGTGAACTGATGTTGATAGACACTCACACTCTACGCAACAGCAGCGATATTTTCGGGTGTACGCACGAATTAGTAAAGAGAGGCGTGCGTAAGTTATTGACCATTGATTAAATCTTAAGTAAAACAAAAATAAAATTAAAAAAAAAAAAAATTATAAGTTGACGGCGAATATCGGCAGTTCGGTGGGTTAAATCTTCTGAGTGATACCTTTTTAGCCTTCTTGTGTGAGCGAGTTTGCTAGCTAATTGTGCTGCTAGTGGATTTGGATGTGCGTTTAATCGGATTCGATAGTTTCTGCTGATTGTAACTATTTCTTCAAGAAGCGTTGTTACTCTTAAGTCATGGTGGTTTACAGAATTGTTTATGTACCATGGAGCATTTATGCAAAGGCGGAGAAGTTTAGACTGAAATCTTTGAATGATTTCCAGATTGGAACTTGATGCAGAGCCATAAATTTGGATTCTAAATGTTTATATTGGTTTTAATACTGCTTTGTTATTAAGTATTTTATTTTCTGTTGAGACAGATGAGTTAGACGCAAGGAGCCAAAAAAGAGACCTTAGTCTCAGGCCAAGCTCTTTACGTTTTGTAAATATGTTGTCGTGCCAGGTATATCTAGGTTTAGGTCTAGGTGTTTCTAGATATTTACCTTTTTCTGCTTGCACCAGTTGACAGTTGTTTATGTAGACATGTGCCTCTCCTAAGAGTGAAAGTTATTTGCACAGGTTTTTGTGCGTTCACTTTAATTCGCCATGTATCTAACCACTCGCTTATGGTTGTTAGGTTAGCTTGCAAGTACCGGGATGCTTGATGCAGAGGTAAGTCCGCTGTGAACAATGTGTATAGCACTGGACCTAGGACATTGCCTTGCGGTACCCCGGAGTATATTTCCTCCAAATCTGTTAATACATCATTAACTTTAACCACAAACTATCTATCGTTTTAATTTATAAAACAGACCAGGATGCTACACCTTATCAAAGGTTTGTAATATATGTAGAAAAGCAGCTGTGCATTATTTTTTTTCATTCCAGGGTAGTTCTCCCATATGTAAAGACTCTATTAACTTGTTTAATTGTAGAGTGATACTTACGAAATCCACACTGATGTGAAGGAATGAGTTGGTCATTGAGAGAATGATTGGCCTAAGCCTTTTAAGCAAAATACTTTGGAAATGATTGGTAGTAGACTTATCGGCCAGTACGAAAATACCGATTATAAAGGTTTGCTTGGTTTTTGTATCAGAATAATCTGCGCTATTTTCCACTGGCCTGGAAAGTGCTCGCAACGCAAGATAGATTATATAACGCAGTTATAACTCTATATCCATATTATGGAAGTTCCTTAAGGACTTTCCCAGTGATCAAATCATAGCCTGGAGCCTTATTACTTTTTATATTATTAATTGTTGCTTTAATTTCTCCTTTTTTAAATCCCTTGATCGGGATATACATTTGAAAACGAAAGTTTATATATTCCTGGGTACAAGTATATACGTCAAATTCTAGGTTGGTGGTGTGAAACGGTTAAAATACGTTGGACAGATGCTGAGCAAAAGTTTCTGGTTTATACTGGGCATTCCTTGCTTTGTTAAAATTCTCTACCGCAAATTCGATTTCCTTTGCAGATTTTAGAGGTAAATTCGTGTCTAAGGTTACGTTTATTTAAAATACTCCTAGCTAGTCCTTTTATTAAAGAGCTGTGCAGCATGAATGTTTTGCTCTGGTTCAATATTAATTGTACCGTTGATAGGCGTATGATCTGATTACAAGTCCAGTCAAGACTGCAGCAATGTGGTGTTTTGGTATTGCTTTCATTAAAAAGATATCATTAACATCCGGGTATTTTATTTATATCGCTAGATACGTGTGTCGTGTGGGATTGTTCCATCGCTCTAAACAGTTCTCGTCCTGGGCGTAGTCAGACGAGAGCCACATTGATTGTTTTTCGCATTATTGTCACCACCAACTATGTACCTTGCGCCTAGTGTAAGTAAGATGCTGTTGTTGATCCCTAACTAAAATTTTTGTTGCTTGCAAATGGCTCGTTCGATACTCTTCAAGTACAGAATATTTTATTTCATTGTTGATTATAATCGCGGTTCCTTCGCGGGCAGTACCGGCAGGATGATTTATAGTACAGACTGTATGTTTGGGGATATGAATAATGTTTTTGTTTGATCAATTGATTTTTAAGATCAACATTATATCATGGCTTTGCCTGCTTAGAATGTTCTTTGTTCATTTGTTCCATAATTTGTTTTAGATCATTTATGTAATTTTTTTGTGTTGATGAGGAGTATTGGATTGATGGGCCGTTTTTCATTACTTGTTATTGATAAATCTTTTGCTCTTTGATTTTCAAAGTATTTGCAAAAAAAATGCTCAGCGTCTTTCTTCTACCAGGGTCGGCTACATATTGTGCGACGATCTTCTTTCGCATCGCAAGTATCTATGTGTGCCAGTAGCTAGTTTTTACTGTACTTTTATTCCGGAATGTCTGGAATGTTGAACTTACCTATTACTTAAGATGCATTTATTTTAGAAAAGGGTGTCGAATTTTTCTTCGTTTTTTTTTTTATTAATTTAAATCAAAACATTTTATTTTTTTATACATTTAATTACATAACTTTACTGCAAATTTTATAATTACGATTATTGTATTTTCGTCATAAAGCTTTCAATGCCTTTTTTGTATTTTTGTATGCGTGATGTGTGATGAAATCTTAAGAATTTTTTCTTATTTTTCTAATTTAAATGCTTGAACGGAATTTTTAACAACTCACGTTTCTTAATAGGGTTTTCTTTTTATTGTTTTATAATTTTCTTTTTTTAGTAAATAGATATTGCAATAATAGTCTTAACTTTTACGAAATATAAATCTTTTTGCTCTAAATAATTGTTCATTTTTTTTTTTTTAACATTTATAATTGACATATTTTTTTTTTAGTTCATTTAATGAGACTTCTTGCTAAATTGAGCTAAACCACCACCACATGAATATGAATATTTCTCTTTTTTATTTTTATTTTGCTAAGCGTTTAATTGCAATTGGTTTTCTTTTTATATTATATTATTTTTTATTCATTTAAATACTATTATTGTATGATTTTCGTTAAGCTAAAGCTAATTTTTCAACAACCCTAATTTCGTCTTAAAAGTAATTTGCATTTGATTTAATTGTGTAAAATTTTGGTATAGTAGCTGGTTCTTCTTTAATCTGTTTGGATATATTTTATTTATATATATGTATATTGGAAATGTTTTTTTTATTTAGTTTTAGTTTATTTTAATTTATTAATTTTTTTGATATGGGATTTGATATTTCAATTTTAATTCACTATTTTTTGTTTAGTTGATATTTGATATTTTTGCCATAAGCCTGTGGAAGTGTACCTAAAGGGGCAAAGTTTTTAAATATTTAATTATACTCTTCACATGTTATTCTAATTTTTTATAAAGAAGTTTATATTTATTATATAATGGAAGCATCTGAGAACACATTAAGGATATGTTTAATAATTTAATTTTTAGTGTCCAATTTTCTGGAAATTAAATATAAATTATTAACTGAATCGATTTAAATTTTAAATGTAGAACGATATAGTTTTTAATGTGAAATATTGTTGAAAATTTTATCTAGTTTTGCATTTCTGTCTTGTTTCTGTGGCACTGCACTGCTAGTCTCAATTAGTTACTAATTTTTTTGGCATATTGATATGTTGTTCGCTTTGAAGATGCTATAGCTGCAGTGACACGCCTATTAGTAGGTATATTTCTGTTATTAATTGACATTTATTTTTAACTAGCGGACCCGGCTTACGCTGCTACGCGCCTTTATTGCCTTTTTTGGTATAGGTAAGGCATCGCTGAGAATGTATACTGTTACAGTTTGAGGCAATTGAATTGGGTACAGTTTGAATAGCACATATGTCATATGTTTCAAAAGCTTTAGCAAACAGTTTGCATAGCGTTAGAAATTTAAATTATATTTGAACATTAATATCTTTTGACTCAGCAAGTCGATTTTATTGAAATAAACGCTAAATGTTACTCAGAATATAGTTTCTTATCTTTCAGTAATCGGAAATTCGGTTACTACTTGATTATATGTAAATCAAAAATAAATTCAAAATCGATATATTCTTTTCATTTGTATGTTGTAAGTAGAGCCTGCTCTTCCTCTATAAGAGGTAGTTTATACAATGTATGTATGTACATATAAAGTTACAAACATTTTGTTGTGGTTCTTATATAGATTTTCTTATTTCTTTGTTTTTTTTTTTTAACTTGTTTTATAGTTTGAAATAGTTGTCAACACCCGCTTTAAGAATATATACGGAAAACCACTTTTATGTATATACAATTTTTGGATATATAGAACTCCTCCAATCTTCATTGGTAGCATATATAAAATTGGTTTCAATCATTTTTTAATATCAAATTTTTTTGTTACATGTGAAAAGTATTAATGCTTCGGTTCTACCGAAATTGTTGTATTCTTTAGTTTTTTCAGCCTTTTTCAAAAATTTTGGTTTTGGTTTTATACCCTGCACACAAATTTAGGATATGTGAGGACTATGGTTCAAAAATTACATCGAAGGCGCTTTTTTAAATACGCCATCAATTTTATATATTCCGATAAATCCATGCATTACTCATATTATTCTAGTAATTTTTCTCAAAATTTTTTATGATTTAAAGAAACCAAACTAAAATTTTTACAATATTGAAGTTGTGAAGAACTTGTTTGCCGGACTCCAGATTTTATATATATAAAACATACATCTCTATAGTTTTTTTTTTTTTTGTATTTATAAATTAATTATTATTTTGTTCACAAATTGATATATTATTTCTTGAAAGCAAGCCAACACTGTTGGATAGTTTTAATTAACTGAGTTGTATTTTTTTTTTTTTTTTTGTTTAAAACAGTGTAGTAGCACATTTATTAATAATTTTGGGTTAATATTACAAAGCATCATTGGCTTTATTATTATTCAAAGAGAGCGTAATTAAAAAAAAAAGAACTGAAATATTTAGTGAGAGGCAGCCGTTTACACACAAATTTCCTGTCTGATATGTGTATTCAGTTTCAAGAGAAAATTAAGAAAGTTTAGAGAGAAAATTTGGATATGTGTTAGTATTTTTTTTATGAGTAAAGTTTAATAAAGCTGTTTACGCCCAAAATATTTAACCGATTTTGATAAGGAAAAAATGTTTGTGCATTGACTCTCTCTTATCTTTCCAACAAACCAAAAATTAGGCTCTTTTGTTTGATGCTTATAAATGATATTGAACTGTTTTGTCTTTCTTAATTTATTTATAAATTAAAGTCGACTTTTTTAAACAAACAATTTATGTAATTTTTTTTTTTTAAATTAATAATTCAAGGCGATTTTTGCAATGTCAGCTAAGAATTATCATCCCCCAGTACAAACACACCGGCGGATGATAATTTTGTCCAATTCCTGAAGTTGTATTTTAATCAAACATTTAAAAACTCGGCCTGAATTGTTTATTTAAATTTTTTTTATGGAATTTGTTTTAACTTTTAGTTTAAATTTGTCAAGTTTTTTTGTCCGATATATATGCCCGTTTGAACAGGGCTTAAGTCTGCTATTTAAATTAGTAAGCGCTCTTTCGTATTTTTAAAAATTAAAAAAGGATATGTTTGTTGCGCTATATGTGTATAATTTTTCGAAAATACTTGCTTAAAAAACTATTTTTTTTAGGGGCTTATCTTAAAAAGAAACAATTCTTTTCTTCTACGACACCACACTTTGCTGTGCAGGGTATAAAATAGTTGAACAAAGCCAACTATAGCATTTGTTTTTGTTTTATAGAGAATTTTTGTTTTTGTTTCCTGTATTTGTTTTTAGCTCACATTAAAATGACTTAGACGAAAAAGATTTCCTTTTTTTTTTATATAATTATTCTCCACTTTAAAATTACAAAATTTTATTTATTAATTTTTCTATATCTTCTGTTTTTCTTTACAGACTGGTTCGCTTATGGTGCTCGGCACAACTCTCTTCAGTGGCAGCATGTACTATCGCGCCTTGACCGATGATAAGAGTTTGCAGCATTTTGCTACCGCCGGCGGTTTCTTTCTCATTGCTGCTTGGCTGTCGATTGTCTTTTAAGCCAACAATGCAGATATACTCAATGTACAACAATGTAGAATGTAGAAAATAGGCTATATATTGCATATATACACATATATATATATATATATACAGTTGATATATATGTTTGGCAAAAAGCAAAAAAAAAAAAAAAGCAAAAAGAATTACGTTATGTAGTTACATACTCCAAAAAAAAACATGAAAAATCAACAGGCACATCAATTAAAAACAAGCATCTAAACACACACTACTCACTCCTAAGTTTAGTTAAATACTAATATTTTAGAAATTAAAAATGGGCGTTTAAAAATCGCTATTTCGTGTGTAATTAATTAGAAAAAGCAAAGCTTTAAAAAAAAACAAACAGCTTATGAATAATGCTTCAAGAAAAAATTTTCATTTTCTTTTATAAATACATTTTCATTTTTTATGCTAAAAATCGTTTTCATTTTTGTTAATTTATTTTTTTGTAATGAATTCAATTGTTTTTATTTATTTATTTTTATTTTTTTTAGTTAACATTACATTTAAACTGGCAGCTAAAACTGCTAATCAAGTCTGTTGGCTAATGGAAGTAGACGCAAATGCGTTTTTCTGTAAATATTTATAAAATATTCAATATATTATTAAATGCAATGCGTTCATCATTATTGAAAGACAGAACAAATGAAATATAAAATAACAATAATAATAATAAAACGTTAAAATAAATTAAAATGTTGCACAGTTTTTTAAAAACTATTTTAAAACTATTATTGTTTTACTCATCTTTATACAATTTATTTTTTTAATTTTATTTTTCTATAAATATTTTATAGTTTCTTTTGGTTTCATTTTGTAATTATTGTCATTACTCTTGGAACACATTTTCGTTTAAGTACAGATATGGTTTTTTTTTTCGTTTTTTTTTATAGTATATATACATACAATTAAGCTAGAATAATTTATTGCACATTTATGGTACATTATTGTTTTTTCCCCATCTTTTTTTTTAGTATAAAAACTTATTTAAATTTTTTGTTTACAATAATTCACTGGCATTTTCAATCATTATTGTCGATTTTGTGCACTTTTTTGTCTTTTTACATGTTGCCAAGACTATTAAATATTTTCTTTTTTATAAGTATTGTACCTAACGATGTACTTTAGCCTAATAATTTCTGCTTTGACGCTCCGGCAAAGAGAAATGTCTTCTGTATGCGCGCATTTGCCGCCGGGTGGTTCGTTATTGGTTCCAGTATTTTAAGTATGTAGTCTTTAAAAGCCTTCGGAACAACAGCGAAATGTCAAGAGTCTTTTTTCGCGCGTAGGTTGTCCTCATGCGCCTGTAGAATAAAAAAATTATAAATTAGTATCTATTGGTAATGTAAGAGCTTATATAGTAGGACTTTGTTACCCAAGTTATTCTAATTTCTAAAATGTTTCAGATACTAATACTAGTTCACGTTAACAGTAGAAAAAAGAAAAATATACCTTCCACAAACTTTGTCTTCACATAAATCAATTTTTTACTATGCAATTAGACCCGGACCCAACTTATGCTGCTACGCACCCTGTTCGTGTTCCTTTGTAGATATATGTGAGGTATCACCGAGAATAAAATTTTTCAAGTCTAATGTCTAGTCTAAGTCTATGAAAAGAAGTTATGGTTAATTTAGCTAAAAATGCCGAATTTGATGAAAATTGTGTCAATTCTAATAAAATATTTCAATTCGTTTTAAAACGAATCACTAAACAAGGTTACCTACTACAAAAAGTGAAGTCAGTGTAAACATGCCCTTCTGTCTGGCTACAAACAACAAGAACTTAGGTTAATAGGTTTTATTTAATGAACGTCTATGGCAGGGGTGGCCAATCGGTGCATCGCGACTATTCGTCCAGTCTATTGTGGCAAGTCAAGAAATAGGTAGCACAGACTGCACAACCTAATCACCATCGCGAACTACCGGTTGGATACCCCTGCTCTAAGCAATAGCACTCATAAAAATCTAACCCTCTTTTGAGTTTTTGAATAAAAAAAATTTTATTTTTTTATTTTAGCTAAAAATGCCAAATTTGGTGAATCATAATTTAATTCTAATGAAATATTCCATATAGGTCCATATCGGACCACTAGAAGTATCCTATACGGATTCTGATAAGAACATATCCCTCATAAAAATTTAAAGTTAAATGGGTGTACGTTATCTCAAAGTCGGGCAAACTCGACTGTAGCATTCTTTCTTGTTGAGTTCATCTTCAGACTGACTTCATTTCAGACTCTATTTTTCGATGTGGTCGAATGGAATCGTTTTGATTAATTTTCGATAAAAAAATTGATTTCTTTGCACCAAATTTGCTTTAAGCACATCATCGTCTCTCTTATATTGCCGAACAGTTATCAATACGCAAATGGGTCTTTGGAACCAAATTATTTTCTTTAGAAAAGAAGATGTTAAATGAAAACTGTCTTAAAAATCAGTCGATATCGTTCTTTAAAATGATCCAATTTTATGCGACAGAGACGTGGATAGGCAACAAATGTTATCTGCCGTATCTTGTGGGCAGAAACGAGCACAAACGCTGATCACAACAAGCCACAAACTTCGAACCGCGTTATCCCTATCTCATATCTTCGAATCTATTTGAGGTACAAAATTGAAATTTAGAAGTCGGGAGAAGAAATTTTATTAAGTTTCCTCAAAATCGGTGGGGGCGATGCCCCGCTACCATATAAGCCATATAAAATTTTCGTCATATCTTTCCAGCCATTTGAGGTGCTGGGTTGAAATTTGGTATACATGTTAATGGGATTCTAGACTTATTAAGCGATGAAACAAATTTTTACATCCATTTGAGGTACACGATGAAATTTGTTATAAATGTTAATGGGATCGGAAGAAGAATGATCCATTGGACAATTCTGAAAAGATTGGCAATATTATGCGCGGGCGATGCCGCGGGTTCAGCTAGTCTTCTATATATATAAAAATTAATGTATGTATGTTTGTATATATATGCCTTTATGGATTACGACACAATTCATCCGATCACCATGAAACTTTGGAAAGTTAATGAGTATAGACATAATACATCTATCCTAAAATATAATCTACAACGCGATCCAGAATTTATAAATTTTATGAGAATTGTAATTGACATAGTTCTCATAACAATATCCTGAATATTTTTGCGTTAGATTTCGGTGGGTGGTGGTGGGTTATTGTGATAGGCGGTTGTTTACGAGGTGAGTCACGGAAGGGTGAGCACTCGGTAGGGAGAGTGCGATGAGTAGGTGAGAGTGATAGGCCTATATTTTTCTATGTTGCGAAGGAGGGAAAGTGTGCTAATCGGTCAAAGCTGTTGAGGAAAGAGCGTGTCGAGGAAAATATGATGAGCTATAATTCTTAGCTTTCTTCAAAATCTAATCTATAAGCTGCTACATACGAAGAACTTCTGCAGGAGGCAGTTTATTTGAGTCAAATGCGGACTAAACTATCCTACTACCGAATGCACTAAATCTTATCGATAGCTATACTTTTTAGTAATAGACGCTCCAATTTTAAAGTAATATTAGGAATTATTCGTACCAAATTTCAATTAAAACTTTCAAAATTTAAAAAGCTATAATGCAGCCGTTTACGTAAAATCTTGTAAAGTTAATAAGTATTTGTTCCAAATAAATGATTTTCCATATTCGGTAAGTGAACTTAGTATTTTTTTCTAAACATCCTTTTAGAACTGTCTTCACCACATGTCTTATAAAACCTTCATGTGATATAAAATTAAACAAAAAGTTTAATTGTATTTTAACTGAAAGACGTGACACAATTTAAGTCGACGACTAAGATTCTAAAAACTCATAATTCACATTCATCTTTTCATAATAAATGTAGATCTTATAAAAATAGATAAAAGTACTCACCTTTTGTGCAACCTTCAGCAGCGCTTCAAAAGTACTGTCACCCGTTGATTTAACCATGCCGTAGAATACTTTTGTTGGTGACTCAGTAAGCAGCTCAAATGGCGATGCAAATTCAATAGCACGTCCTGCATCCATCACAAGCACTTTATCCGAATCCATAACCGTATGCAGACGATGCGCAATTGTAAGGACGGTGCAGCTCTTAAATTTATTACGTATTGTTGTCTGTATGAGTGCATCAGTTTGTGGATCGACATTAGCTGTGGCTTCATCCATCACTAGTATACGATTCTCACGTAAAACAGCACGTGCCAAGCAGACAAGCTGACGCTGTCCCACACTAAAATTCAAACCACCTTCTGAGATTTTACTCTGCAAACCACTTGGCAGCTCAGTGACGACTTCCTTTAGCTTAACCTCATCCAGCGCTTCCCAGAGTTTAGCATCAGAGTACTCATCAAATGGATCTAAATTGTAGCGCATTGTGCCCGAGAAGAGTACTGGTTCTTGTGGTATAATTGAGATTTTGCTACGTAAATCATGTAGACCCATATCGTTTGTGTTGCGGCTATCGATTACCACGGAGCCATCATTATAAGACAAACGGAACAAAGCATTGATCAGCGATGATTTGCCAGCACCAGTACGACCCACAATGCCAATCTTCTCGGTGGATTTAATCTCAAAATTGAGTGATTTGAGCACATAATCTGATTTCGGATCGGGGAAATAGCGCAAGCTTAGCTCGTCGAACACAATTTTACCCTGTTCGGGCCAAGACTTTGGTGGTTTCTTGTTCGGTTTCGAATCGAATTCTCCTTCCGGTTCGATGCCTTCATATTCAACGACACGTTCGACCGAGGTCATATTGTTCTCCAGCTCCGCTGACTGACGCATGCCCCACTGTACCATGCCGGTTAAGCCCATTGCCTGTGTTATGGCCAAACCAACATCGCCACCATTCTCCGGTGAAAATATGAAGAAGCTCAGCGTTATGATGGCAATGTAGAGCACACAGAAACAATCCAGCCAATAGCCGAAAGCGCGTGATGTGGCCAGGAACATGTAATAGCCGGAGCTGTGCATATCTTGATAATTGTCGAATTCTGCAATAAGCACCTTTTGTGCTCCAAAAGCACGTATAGTAGCAAGTCCGTTGAGCGATGCACCAAGATGTGTATAGATGGGCGAGCGTGCTGTAAAAGTTGAAATTTAAATTAGAATTACAAATTAATAATACATGCTAAGGATGCGCTTACTTATAGCCTCTAAACGCTTGACATCGCGCGATGTTTTCAAGTAGAATGAGCGTAGATAATAGAAGATTATGCAGATTACAGCTGTCGCCAACAGATACCAAGGATTCACAATGGCAAGCACAATGACAATACCCAGCATACCCAAAAATATTTGCATAACGTCCATCATTACGGAGGGTAATATTTCATCCACCTGGCCCAAGTCCTTGGAGAAGCGATTCAAAATACGACCGGAGGGATTTACATTGAAGAAGTGCATAGCGGCTTGTGTGACACCACGGAACATGGAGTTGTGCAGCTTTACCGATGAATGCATGGCCAAATTGAAGAAGAGCATACTGCGCACAAGTGCAAAGATTATAACGGCGACATTAATGGCGGTAAAGTAATAGATGTCCTTCGGATCAGTATATTCATTCACACGCATCTCCGGCATGAAATATTTACGTACACGTGATGCTAATGTATTGGAGGAGGTGTCTGTGTCTCCGTTTTTGTTTACCCTTTAAAAAAAAAAAAGATTAGAAATCTAATCAAATTAAATATCATAAAAATATTATTTACCAATAGGAGAGGAAAATATCGCCACCGGAACCAAGCACCTGCGCACCTACGCAGAAGAATACAAACACCACAAACATAAAAACTCCATTCGCACCAAAGTACTTCTTATACAATTGTAAACCGATTTTGCCCTCTTGTTGCGTTTCCTGTACCTGCATTGGCGTATCGACCACCAGCGATTCTGCTGCAGAACTCATGGACGAAATACTATTCTGGCGCTCGCGCATTTTGCTATTCTGTCTGGAGAGGTTCTTCTTATCGGGTGCATCACCAGCACCCTCATCCTTGTTATTCGGATTGGTCAGCAACTGCGCAAAGTCCAAGCCACTCTTTTGCATAGACTCATATGTGCCCATGGCACTCACTTTGCCCTTATCCATTATGACTATAAGATCGGCCTGTTCCAGAAACTGTAACTGATGCGTGACTAGCAAAACAACATTCTCACGCAAGAAATCACGCATACATTGATCGAACAGATGACGACCGACATGTGTATCCACGGCGCTAAGTGGATCATCGAGCAAATAGATATCGGTTTGTCTGTAGACAGCACGCGCCAAACTAATACGTGCCTTCTGACCACCCGACAGCGATGCACCACGCTCTCCAACAACTGTCTTATCTCCGAATGGCAATAGCTCGAAATCGCGTTCCAGTGCACACTTCTTGACCACGGTGCGATAACGTGACTTATCCATGGGCAGACCAAATAATATATTTTGTCGTACGGTGCCCGTGAAAAGCCAAGGTTCCTGCGATGCATATGAGAATGTGCCATTAACCTTAACTGTACCAGATTCAGCTGGCAGTTCTCCCAGTATGGTTTGTATAAGACTAGATTTGCCAGAGCCCACTGGTCCAATCACTGCCACCAGTTGACGTGGCTTAAACTTGATGCTGACATTGTCCAAAGTATATTCTGTCATTTTCGGATCCCATTTGGCTTTTAGTTTGCTAATAAAAATGCCAGTTTCTGTCTGGCTGGAACGTCTGGAGTCCAGTGGACGTAGTAAGCCACTCTTGCCAATCGATTCTGCATTCTCATTCGCCAATGCGGGCGCTTTTTTGATCAACTCATTATCCGCGTCGTTTGACTTATCGCGCACCTTGGTCTCTTCGTGCAGTAAGAATTTCTGTATTCTGCCCAGTGAAACCATTAATTCAGCAACTTGTGAAATACCCATTGGGAAGTAGACCGTCATGGTTAAGCGTAATATATTATAGTACGCTGTTATAACGAATGCACGCTCTGCGGTCAACAGCTTGCCAAGCACCACATAACCCACCAGACTGGCAAATACCGAAATTCGCGTAACAAATATTATAAAAGATTGCAGAATACCACGTACGTAGTTTACATTGCGTATAGCATTCATTTCTTTGGAACGCGCTTTCGCCACCATCTTGCCGAAGGGTGTCTCCCATGCGTACATCTTAATCACTTGTATGCCCGAAATAATCTCGTTCATCATGCGCACACGCTTATCCGTGGATAATGCTGTACGCAAGCGCAGCACCGAAGTTTTCTTGCCCAGAAAAGCTTGTAGTGGTATGAAAAGCAACATGACTGCAACGCCGAAAAATGATGCAACACCAATCTGTAAGGAAGAGTAGTGGAAGGGGTAGAAAAAATTAGATTCGGTAAAAACAATATTTTAATATGAAAGCCTATTTGCTTTTATAGATTTAACTGAGTCAGTGGGATGGCTCCAGAATTGCGAAGCTGAGGCCATCGGCAACCCAGATTGTGGCTAGCGAACGGTCGTCCGCACCTAGACTCCACTTGTGAGCGAAAAATTAATTGGTAAATAAGAAGCCACGGACAGCAAGGGACCTCGATGAAAGCTTTTCTGTTGTTTCATACCTTACTTCATCCTTTCCAAATCATCTCTACATGAGCACTGACGGCACCATAGGCTACAAACGGGTGAAGTAAAGATAAATCCTAGCTGGGAAGTATCGAAACTTTAGAAATCGCAGCAAAAAGCTCTACGTACAGGGAGATACATTATGCGATGGGATTACTAAGGCATCTCAAGGAGAAATCATAAATGGATGCTAAAATTAATTGAGCGTGGACTGTGAAAGAGGCGGCAGGAAAAAGATGGTGCTCTCTTGAAGAAATGCATCGCACATCGTACCAATGGTCCTTCACAGATATAATAAAAGACTCACGAACTATGGGAATCACTTATTAGAGTAATGAAGAGGATAGAAGATATTGGTTGCTATGGATGTAGATGGTGGAGGTCCTTAGACTAATCGAGCCACTACAACCTAATCACCGGAGTATCAAAGACAATAGTTAGGATACATTAAGTATCTTTGCTAAAATTAATTTTAATTCCAGATTAACCGACATCAAGATTATATTTGGTGCTACTGGATGTTTTATACTAAATATAGTCCTATTAAGCTACTATTTTGTATTCTAACAATTTGGGTTTTAAGAGAGTATTTAAGAAAAGCTATCAAAATTGTATTAAATTGGGGGCTCTATCTTCTAGTGACTATTTTTAATAAACCTCCAGAAGAATTTACCTCTCTGTACATGAGCCAAGTAATAACGCCAAGTTCTACCGGTCCAAGCCATAAGTAATTCATGTGTATAACGGAACTGTCCAGACGTCCAACATCGTTTGAAATTAGATTAACCTGCAATAAATTCGTGTATAGCAATTAAAATGAATTAATAAAGGTTTCTATTGACTTACCACTTGACCAGTAGTGGTCTCTCCAAGCGCTGTGCGACTCAAGCGTAACGCCTTACGATAAATCAAACTACACATGGCAATGCGCATTTTCATGCCCGTGTGCAAAATACCCAACATGTAGGGATGCATACCCATTACATTAAAAGCACTGCACAGGATGACACCGAGTGCATACAAATATGCTTTCGTCTTATCATCGTCGTTCGTATTATTCGAATCGGCATAGTAGGAAACCAGACCACCCAAAAAAAGTGGTTGTGTAACGCTGCAGAAAGAAATAATTTATTAGAATATGTAGAACACACACAAAAAAAAGCCACACTACTCACCGGAAACCCATCTCCAATATTAAGAGTACAAAACCTAGTAATCCAAAACGCCAGCCAAAGACACTCATGGAGGCCTTAAATAAACTGGGTTCCTTTTTCTTTTGACGCTTTTTCTCGAGTTCATCTTCCCATGCTTTTGCAAGTTTATTGCCCAAAAATTCTAAAAAAGAAAATTGAAACATTAACTTTGGTGTATAATTAAGGAAAAAATCTTGTTCAACATATAATGTCCTACCTTAATTCTCGATACTGTATATTTAGGGGCTAGCTATAGTAGTAACTGACTCAAAAGCTTTTGGTGGGCATTCACAATCGCGAATATTAAAGCGAAGTGTATTGTGGACCAGAAGTCCATAGTCCATATGTAATACAAAAATGCGTGTTTATTTTTGGATATCGACCAAAAATACAAACTCAGCAATGAAAAATACAAACTCTTTACATCCAAGGGGCCCAATACTTTGGAAGCGGCTGTATAGAGTACAATGCCAAAAAGTTTCCAACAAAACTAGATGTTTTAAAAATTAGATTAATGTATATGAATTTTCGTTTGCCGGAACTTCTACTTCTTTTGTCGAGATTTTGCGGTCCGTCGAACATCATATTTGCTTTTGTTGGTCTGTATTATTTACCACAAATAATATAAGGAACAAATTAACTAAATCCATGTTTAGTTAATTAGAAGTCAACAGTTTAGATAGATACTATAGAAGCTTTCTATAGTAGGATTCTATCTAGATATATATTTTATACATGGGGTATAAAGTATATGTGGATCTGATGTGAGCTAATATATATTTTATGGAGGTTTATATAAGAAACATCTGTATTTTATACATTTAGTTATGTTCAGTGACCAATGCCAGTCGACAAAATTACCTAATTCAAGGATGCCCGTTGTGATACCACAAATCGCATTATTTATAAATGTTTCTTCTTAGAGATAGACAACTGTGATGACTCCATGAATCTTACTCTATTTTTCACCTCAATTTCGGATATTTCTGCCTTCTAACGATTATAAATGAATCTGCATAGGTCTGGTATACTCCTAGTTTGGTAGCATGTCTGTCTATTAAACCTAAAAATTTAACGGTTTCTGTTTGTCTTGATTGGGTTCGTTTAGAGATATTGAATTTGAGAAGACTGGACTGTACTACTGCTGGTTATTTCTTTACTGAACATCTTGCATGTTGACAGAGACATCCCTACTGGGTCGCTACTAGGCAGAACTTAGATGATCGTATTTTGTCTTAGGAGTTTATCTGCTCTGCAGTTTCTATCAATTTCACTGTGACTTGCTACCCACACGAGGTTTATGGGATATCTTATTAAAAGAGATATGCGCCATTTAGGCTATGCACTCCATAGGTGTTTCCCGTCTTTGTGGAAATGCTTTTAACCAGTATATAAAGTATATTAATTCTTGATCAGCATTAAAAGTCGAGTCTATTAAGGTAAACCTAGTTATCCTTCGTTTTAAAGAAGATAGAGCCACCAAGTTTGAACATTTTGATTCTCTTAAAAAGGCCCACGACAGAAATTCGCTAGTTATATGCATGTTTTTAAAGACCGCAAAGTCCAAAATTTTTTCTATTAGTTTTTTTTATTTTAATTGACTAGCGGACCCGGCTTGCATTGCTACGCAAGGTGAGGTATCGCCGAGAATACAATTTTTTAATACTAATTTTAGAATATTTGATTTTTCATGGCATTCTACGATGACTTTGAACCAAATTCCATCCCTGTAACTCAATTGAATGGAAAAATATGTTGAA
Source organism: Leucophenga maculata (assembly GCA_035044805.1). Lineage (NCBI taxonomy): Eukaryota > Metazoa > Arthropoda > Insecta > Diptera > Drosophilidae > Leucophenga > Leucophenga maculata. The sequence goes on along the minus strand of JAWNNP010002698.1, from coordinate 11,764 downwards.
TTTTGGTATATGGCTTATATGGGGGTGTGGCAACGCCTATTCCGATTTTGCCCAACTTAAAAGGATTACTTCTCACGATCCCAATAATATGTATACTAAATTCTAGACAAACGAACTTGTACAGTGCGTACTCAATCAGTTTCTTAACTTGCTTCGTTTTATACGTCTGCTTCTGAAGTTCGTGATGCATTTCTTTTGCGTGCTTGATTTGTGGACCGACCAATTGTTGGTTGTTTTGGCGCTAATGACTACTTCAATCATACTAATATCATAAAGAGGAGACTTTTGTATGTTTGTAACGAATAAACTCAAAAACTACTGGACCGATTTAAAAAATTCTTTCCCCCTTACAATGCTACATTATTCCTGAATAGCATAACTTATATTTATTCAATACCCCATCTACCATAAAAGCCATAAACAAAATACCTTTGCATTCATTTCAGGTACAGAAATGATATTTGGTATACATTTTAATGAGGTCAGGAGAAAATCACATGAGTTTTGTTAGAGTTTGTCGGAGGTGGCAGTGCCTCACCGCACATATAAGCGATAAACAAAATTCGACATATATTTGCTCGTATTTAAGGTTCGGGGATTTTAATAGATGGTTGTTGGTATCAGACATTTTTCTTAGAACATAGTAATTAGTTTGTTTTGGTAGATCTCTAGTGTTGGTTAAATAGTTAAATTGTATTCTGGAGCTTTTTGAAATGAGTTGAAACCTTTTGAAATACCAAAATGTCAGACATAAGCTAATTTTTTATTAAATTAACTTATTGTATTTTATTTTCGCTGAATAGTTTATTGAAGCTGTAGAGTTTAATATTGTTAAATTTTTTGTTTACTGTACAGCTCTAATTATTCAAATGTGACTGCTGTAAGTTAGATAAATGGAAAAGGAGAACGCAAAATAAAATGAACTCTAAACAAGCGCTGTGTATCTATATATTTGCAGAGCTCGTCCAAAAATTCAATCATTTGCAGTGTTAAATTTATTTATTTAAATTAAAAAAGAATAAATTCTCTAGTTATCCTAATTATCCTAACAATACTTTTCATTCGACCCTCGTATATATGTATAACTTTTTGGCGGTCCAAAGTCAAATACTAAATGACTAGTACGCATGAAGTACCAATAGACATAGTATATATGTATGTCCGAAGTGTTTGTTCTTATCATTTAATACCACCTTGAAGCCTGTAATACTTGATTCAAATAATACAACTTAAGACTTCCTTAATAGTATGCGATAATTTGTTTTAGTTATTTACTTATTAATGACGATTTTATATACATATATTGTAGAAGATATAAGTAAGAACTTAAACCAGTTGAAGTAGATGTGTTGCATTTATTCTTTTGGGCCAGTGTGATAAGCAAAAGTATGCGAAGTAATTTATTGACATGCAACGATGATACCGACTAAATAAGTAAATCATATCAAGGTCGGCTTAAGGAAATAAAAAATAAAAAAAATAATAATAAAACAAGTTTTGATTAAATTTTTCTTTTGCTTTGTACATAAATATTTGTAGATAGTGTATATTCTGTTTATTAAAGCGTCAAGTGATGGCTTAAAATAAATGCATATATTGGGTATCAACTTATTGATATAGTTTTAAGGTTTTACTTTAAAAACTATAATTAAAAATTGACATTTCAATTAACTTTATTATATAATTAATATAATTGGACGGTTAACTCTTAAAAATTTTATTTAGTTTTCCTTTTTTTTTTTTATCATTTTTAAATGTTGTCTGCTGTCCAGTAGAACGATTATTAATTACTTCAACTAAATTATAGCGTATAATTTATGATTTTAAGAAACAATTGTATCAGTTGAAAATAATCAATGACGCTTTTATAATAAATACTGACTTATCACGAAGTTGCCAAAACTTGTCATTCGAAACAAATATCATTGTTGCTGGTGACATTTGCTAAAGAGTGAATGGCAGCAAAACAAATAAATAATAATAATAAGAGATATCAATTTGTTGTTAAATTCGTATTTTAGAAAAAAAATAAAGCTTATAATGCAATTAACTCATGACTATGACAAAGTTTATCAAGATTTTTATGCAAGTCAACATAGAATCATGAGACAATCTGCTGCAATAAACTTAATAGTCTAAATAGGCCTTTAGGTCTTTGAACAAATCGCCAAGTACTGCTCCACTTATGAATTTCATTAAAAATATGCGATTTAATAAGTTTATTATAAATCTTATCTTTCGCCAACCAAACTAACACCAGAGTCCATAAATTTCGCATATCTAGTTACAAAGTATATATTAAATCTGAGGTCATTATTATTTATTTCGGCTAGACTTTATGCTGCTAAGTAAACATCGAAATAGGCAGAATTTTATTAGCCATAGAACAAAAGATACTTGTCATCCCGCCTTTTATCTTTAAATTTCAAAAAGCTACAATAATAGTCTATTCAAAATGCACGTCACAAACTAAACAAATCAAAGTACATATCCACATACAAGTACGTACGATGTTGTTTACGGTGACAAAGCTCAATTAACGCCTTTTTCTATATTTGGATAACTTTTAAAATAAAAAATATATAAATATTTTACGAGGGCTGCAATTAATTTATATAGTTGTTGTATAATTAATTTGTTCAGAATGTTTTGTTATTTGTGCATGGAATTTACAATTGATCAAAAATGGAGTTATTAGGTTTTAAAAACTGTTCTGGTAATGCAAGACCGTTATATGTATACTGCTAAAAACAGCTAAGCTCCTTAAACAGCTTTAATAGGTTAAAAAACTTATTGGAAAACGCTGAATTATTCTGAAAGAAGGTATTATACAAAATAAGCGAAACATCTTTACATTATATAGGTTGTCTGTGAGAAATCACGATAAATACTGCAGAGGTGATAGAAGATCTCAAGCAAGTCAGAATTCTCGCCTAAAGTGCTTTATTGAACGCGAAGTAATCAAATTTTTTAGATTGTTAGTGCGCTGAGTTCTGTTCTCACTTGATTCTCACTGCTGCAGCTCAACACTTGACACTGCAACCATTCACATGCAACTCGATGAACCACAGTCATCATTTTGAACGTCTAGTTATGACGAAACCGTGTTTAAGAGAGGAATGGCATTGTCTCAAATCTCTAATCTCTAAGCAAAAATTAAAGAATGCTAAAGGTGAGCTAAGCAAACCTTTTAAACGTGAGGAGAATCTCACACAGAGACGATATATCAAACATCTTTTTCCGACAAGCTCTAAGTTTCGCCTCTAAAAAAGCGCAAGAAGCGATTCAACCACAGGCTATAATGTCTACACCCATAAAAGACCACACTGGAAAGTGGGGTTGTACGGACACGAAAAAAAGGCCGAAGTTTTTTCAACTCATTTAAGAAATGAATTTCAGCCAAATTCGTCAACAAACGCATTAATTTTTCCCTCTATTACGACTACGAATTAGTCTGAACCTCTCATACTTCACATAAATGAAGTACATACAGTGAAACAAACCCAGCTTAATGCCATAAAGACTGCAGGTCATGATTTAATTTCCCCAAAAATGTTCATGGAGTTTCCCAGCCCAGCTGTTAAATATATAGGAATGTTGCTTAATGCGATTTTTAAATGCGGATACTTTCTAACTCAGTAGAAGAAAGCTGTCATAGTCATGTCTCCGAAATCCGGAAAGGATAAAACACAACCAGCGTCGTATAGGCTAATAAGCCTACTCTCCTGCCTATCCAAGCTTTTTGAAAAATTGGTTCTTATCAAAAATCAGCTCACACATGCAGAATGTCATTCCCACTCACCAAAATTATTTAAAAACCATTGCATTATCCAACAAATAAACAGAGTAACCTTAGAGATTCGTATGAGCTCCGTGAATATTGTTCCGCATTTTTTCTCGATGTAGCTTAAGCATTTGATCTCAGCAAAAGAGCATTCACAGTAGGACATAACACAGGAGTCTGAAATTAAAGCTAGTGTACCCCAAGGCAGCGTTCTCGGTCCTGTGTTATATGTTCTGTACACATCAGAGATATTAACGGATCACAGACTCACAACATCCACATTTGCTGATGACACAGCAATCTTAAGCAGATTGCGATACCCAATAAAAGTAACTAAAAGTCATTGAGCAAAAAAGCACTTTACTTTACACTTTACATCACGTTAAAAAGAGGTACTTGTCCAACAACATTGTGATCCCCCAGGCCAATCACGTCGAGCATATCGACATGCACCTTGAAAGACGGCTCTTTTATTGTAGACATATTGATGAAGCCAAGAAAACACAAATAAAGCTAAAAACCTACTCCCTACAATGGCGTATAAATTCGGGGTTCCCCTTAAGCTTGGTTTACAAAGTCCTTCTTTACAATTCCGTAATAAAGCCTATTTGGATGTACGGCTCACAATAGGGGAAATGCAAGTATTAGATTAGTTCCACCAGCGTGTATAAGATTTTGCATGAACTCCTTAGCGAAATTTGAAAATCGCTCAAAAAAGGCTCGTGTGGATTGGTGCAACGAAATGCTGAAAAAATATTATCCCGATGATTCAGAAGATGTTTATAGGATATTTACGAGTCAAATCCAACATCGCGCACGAAGCACTGCGAAGCCAATGCTTGCATGATTCTTCGGCCGAATAAGTTCATGTGGCCACTGTTCCACTTGAGCAACGTATGACGTTCAATTCTGAATGGTACACGACCATTTGTTTGCCTGAAGTCTTCGGAGAAATTCGCCGTTAACCTTCGAAGACCAATCATCCTACACCATAACAATACAAGCTCTCACACATCGGCTCACACAAGAGAGTTTTTGACCACTAAAAACATGGAATTGATGGGTCAGCCGCTGCAGAGCTCTGATTTATCTCCCAATGATTTCGTTTTATTGGTGAACGTTTTTCTACGCCCGAAGAAGCTGTTGATGCGTTCACAATCCATGTTTTGGAGTTACCTCAATCGGAGTGGAAAATGTGCTTCGAAAATTAGTTTGAGCGAATGCAAAAGTGGCAAAATTTTCATGAAGAATATTTCGAAAGACAATGAAGCCATTTTCCTTCATAAATGTTTGTTATTATTTGCCCGAAATATAAGTAGTGCCCTTCGTAGCAAGTATTTTTCCAACCGATCGTTTCTATAACCTAGATGCTTCGATTTTTGGAAAAATTCTAATATTGCAGATGACTATATAAGTCCTAAGATTCAAGTTTCATTCGATATTTGTTAATTTGCGGTTGCTTCGACTTTTTATCCGCTAGATTGACTGTTAGCTCTTCTATTTAAAAAAAAAAAATCACCTAAACCATAAAAAGAAAATTTTGATATTGATTAGGAGCAAATCTTGATTATTCTGCCTAGAAAATTCTTTAAGTACGGTAAGGTTCAATTTGCAAAAAAGCAAAAACATGTCACATTCACTTTAAACAGAGTTACTTGTCCATCGCTGACTCTAGACAACATTGTGATCCCACAGATGAATTCATCTTGGACTCATCTTGAATCTATTGAAGTCAAGAAAACACAAATAACGCTAAAAGCTAACTCTACAATGACTTATAAATTCGCAGTTCCGCTGGCGGTTTTTGATCAACCTATTAAAGTTATCAATTAATCTCTATTTTGTTATCTTCTTTAAACATTGCTTCAATCTCTAATAATCTGGCTTTAAAATTCCACAATCGTCTGGAATTTTCAAGTCATTGATCGAAACTAAATTAATATATTTGCATTCTACGGAAGTACACATATGGCTACTATATTTGACTCTTCACTATGGCATAACTTTTATCATGAAAAGTAAACAGATTTTTCTTCAAATATAAATTTAAAAAATTGAATTAAATTTCGTTAGATTGGAATTTTAGACCACTGTGTGTTGGGAAAAAGAGTTTAAAGAGTTAAAAAGAGAAATTTGCCCAGCCTAGGCTACACCGATAATACCGTCTAGTGTATTTATGAATTCTTATAATGCCTTCTTATCATCCGATTTAAATTGAATTTTGCAAAAAAAACAAAAAAAAAAAGCATGACGTGTGCCACATATTAAAACGATTTCTTTAGATAATGCGTATATATGAGAAAATAAAATTACTCGAGCGGTCCGCGTGACAACAAAAAATTTCATAAAATGGATCTTAAGGTAGATGTGTAGGAAAATTCTATTTACTTTTGGTATATAATAGGCTTCGAATTTGCATGCAATAAGACAGCTTGTGGTCAAGAATATATATTGTTAAGGAGTCTATCACGCAAGCTTCTTAGGGTATAAAACCTGTCAATTTGTGAATTACAAAGAAATTTTGTTTTAATTTTATTTACATGAAAAGTATTAAGGCTTTAAACAAACGCCTTCTCTTGTTTTGGAAGAATTTACTGTCATTGATTTTTTATTTATGTACGTTAATTTTCTTTGAATATTGGTTTAATTGTTGGTTCGAAGAATTTATGTGATGTCACGTCAAATCCAAAGTGGGCTTTATTGTGCGACGTGTTGGGCATACCAACATGAAGCCGGTAGCAAGCCCAAATTGCGTACAGTCTTTTGCTTATTTTCTTTTTAATTTTTATTTTATACTTAGCTGTGTATATATTAAAATATTTCTTGTACACTTTACATATAACGTGCAGAGTATCATAATTTTGTCAAAGTGTTTGCAACGTCTTAATGACAACATCAGAGAACATGTTCCAGTTTGCTTTTTTTTATGGAGAGAATGTTTTGAAAATCATAAAAAACAAATTAATTTATATTTACTCCATGGAATTTTTTTCTTTAAATTTATGTAGAGTAGGTAGTTTCGGTAACGCCTAAGCTTAGATTTTTCCTTCTTTTTTCATTGCATACTCATAAATAATAATAAAAAGTCTATAAATGAAATACGTGCAATTACCTAATGACTACTTTCGGTCAGCTATAGACTCCATGTCGTGTTAATATTATTTTTAATTTTGTTTTTCCTCAAATTTTTTACGTGACGTCAAAATTTATTATATCAAATATTAATAAAAGTTTTAAGCTTTATTAGTTCAAACAATAATTTATTATGTATAGTTTTATAGCTTTCTCATGGTGTGTAACGTCTAATAGAAGCATAGAAAAATTCATAAAATTGCTGGAATGCGGTCAAAAGACAGACGGACATAGTACTGCATTCAAAAACCTTCATCAAACGCATTCTACTTGTATACATGTAATATTTTAAATATCAGCTTGAAACTTGGTATAGACATTTTTTGTAACTATTAGTTCTTCATTTCATTCTTCATTTTGGTTGTCATCAGTGTGACATATATAAAATATTAATGTCACACTCACTTGCAACTTCCGCTATATATCTTATCTAAACAACTATTTTAATTAATTTCTATGAAGAGTTGTTGATATTTTAGCTATTTAGCCTTTAGCATTGGCCTTTGCTTTAATATTTTGTTTATAATGATTATTCAGGTTTATAATATATATATTATTGAGTAAAATAATCACTCATAATCACTGCTTGTCGAAAATTGACCAACACATGTTCTACTAAATATTTTAGCGTATACCGCAAATCGTTATCAAGAGACCTACTTCAGATAGGTTTTCCCAAATAAGTAAAAATATAATCAATGCCAAATTCATGCATTTAAAAGTTTTATATATTGAAACAACTAGAAAATAGCCCGCGACTTTGTGCGCATGAAACCTGGAACTGACTTTCAACAAACACAAATTTTTACTTATTTGAAAGTTATCATGACGAAAATTAAAATCCGTCATGACATGCCTTTTCTTTGCATAGAAATTACTCATTATTATACTTAAACAAAACGAAACTATTAAAACTTGAACTTACAAATAATCTTTATCAGCTGAAAATACTCAAAGATATGCGAAATTACGAGTAAAGAAATATACGAGTATCGATTTGTACTTTACAACTAAACATCCACGAATCTTGAGATTGTGAAAGTGTGTCTGCGATTAGATAACTCAAGCATGAAGCTCTTTAGAGAGTACACATAATAATTACAGACAAAAAATTTTTTTTTTTTTTTTTATTTATTTTCCCCCATTTTATTGCGATAATACGAGGGCTGCTACACATGCATTTATCGCGCATATCAAATAAAAATCAATATTGTATCCATAAAAATTAATAAAAAGCAATAAAACATTTATTTTTAAAATTATGACATATTAAAACTGATTTTAAATTGAAATAAATTGCTGGCAACTGACTTTGAAGAGAATATGTTTGATTTCGGAACTCTAATGTTTGGTGGCAGATGAAAAAATGTTCTAAACTATTATTTATAATAGTAAAAGTTCTGGTTCGATTGAGTTAGTGTTATCCAGAAACTTCAAAGTTGGCACAAAAGAAACGAGCGACTATAATCACTGCTAGGACTTCTCCAATTTTTGAACAACTATCCATGTCCTACTTGTATGGACACAACACAACTATGTTTCTCTGCGGCGCAAACTGGTCATGGAACTAGAATGGCTCTCTCACTAAATATTGTGTATTTCTTTGCATTTAAGCTTTTCTTTTTAAATGATTAATTTTATAACTCTGCAAACCTTGACGAACTTTTGAGACTCCTTTTAAGACTAATGTTCCATATGGTGTTGCTATTTTTTGCGCTCATAAAGAAGTTCTCAGATGTAACTCATTCTTCGCTAGCTCACTTCTTTACGGAGGCTAAATTTGTACTTTTTGTAAAAAATGGCGTATCACACGTTGAGTGAAATGGAAGAGAAGGGAAAATGCTGGCGTAGCAAGCCTAACATCTTTCAAACAATGTGGAGAGCGCGTGTAGGTGTATAGTAAGGATACTATTTATATGTCGGGAATAGCAAATAATAAACATTTTTGAATGGAAATGGCTTTATTGTTATTCTCCATGAAAATTTATGCACTTTTGCATTCGGCCAAACCAATTTCCAAAGAACTTTTTCCACTCCGATTGAGGCACTTCCAAAACATGTGTTCTGAACGCATCAACAGCTTCTTCGGGCTCAGAAGAACGTTCACCACGCAATTTATTTTTGATGTTTGGGTATAAAAAGAAATCATTGGGTGCTAAATCAGGGCTGTACGGCGGATGACCCATTAATTCGAAATTTTGAATGCTCAAAAACTTTATTGTCTGAGCCGATGTGTGAGAGCTTCGCTTCGCCCGCGGCCTGTAAAGCCAAACTGTTCACACATGCCCAACTTCATACGATCGCATTAATTCATCTCTGGACCTCAAAGGGATTAATTTTGTATATCGATCCAATTCGGACCAACATTAATGGAGTAAATTTTTCTGATGTTTTTAAATATGGACAGTGTTTTTAAGACTATGGAGCGAAACTCATTTGGGTTCACCTCTAGCCCAATCGCTATGATACGCAAGATTACACTGCATCGTTAAATGACTCTCATAAACGCCGGTTATTCGAGCTGGCAAATTTGATTATTGGAAAATCTTTCTGGCTGTGTTTTCATTATTTGTTGTACTGGATTGCTCCATAGAAATATCAACCAGTAGACATTTTTTAATTCAATTTTTTTCATTTACAGTTACTTCCTCAAATTTGCCAATTTTTAGTGGGGATTCTATATGCACACTCAAAACATCTATTCCATCCGTCTAGAGTAGATAGCCCATATTCAAACAAATTTTCTTTTGATGGACGATTTTAATTTAAGTCATTCATGATTTTGGGTAGTTCTTCACATTTATTTGCGATAGTAGTTCCGCTATATCGCCAAAAATTATTCCATCAATCATTGTTAAGTAAAATTGATGATAAAATTCAAATGGTTTTATGGTTGTTCACCTAATATTGTCAATTTGACTTTTTGTGTTGTCTACTACAACTCGAATCAAGTCTGCAGAATTTTTTTTGACTAAGTGTTTTAATGGGTCTACAAGAGGGAGTTGAAGAAGGCTTGCTAATTGCCAGAACATTATCGATCCGAGCTATACTTCCTAATCGCAAAAAACATATCGTAAACAAGTATTGTTCAATCGAGTCTATTTTTGCATCATTGAAATTTTGGTGTTTAGTGGAGTGAATTGACTCGCAGCGCCATTTATAAATCATATCCATCTCAGTTGTATCGTTTTCGAAAAGAATTTTCGTAAAAATATGTGGGTGAACTTTAATAAGTTCGGCGATTGTGTATTTGTGATTTGAAATTCTTTCGAAAATCATAGCATTTTACTGACCTTAAGACGTCATAAGATGGATATATATTTGCATTCCAAGACTTTGCGCCAGCTTGCAACAATATATATGACTAGCTTTTACCCGCGAAAGTAGCATATCTAATTACTTTTCTTATTTTGCTTCATTTGTGAAACTATACGGGGGTTGGTGTACCGCCCCTCTAATTTTGACCAAACTTAACCCGTTTACTTCTCATGATCCTCTTTACATGTATACCAAATTTTATTTCTGTACCTTGAATGGATGCAAAGATATGACAAATTTTGATTTTCGCTTATATGGTGGTGGGGCAACGCCCCCTCCGATTTTGTCCAAACTTAACAGGTTGACTCCTCCTCATCCTCTTAACATGTATACCAAATTTCATATCTGTAAATGGATGTAACGATATGAACAATTTTAAATATCGCTTATATGGGGGGTGGGGCAACGCCATCATCCATTATCCATTCCATCATCCCATCTATCTCTATTCCAAAATTCAGACGAACTGGTTGAGCGGTTTAGCCGTAAGAGAGGAATATCCATACATACATATGTACATACATACAAACTTTCGCATTTATATTATTAGGATTTATGGGAAGGTCTCCATTCCTATATAAAGCAAAGGCTTCAGCTGAGAATTGAACAAATAAGAAATTTGTTGTGATGTGCTTGGTTTAGAATGCAATATCGAAACTATTTTAGATGTATTTCTATTTCCTGCTTTCTAAAGACTGGCTCGCGTTGCAATCAAAAGCATCTCACATGTAGTTACTTTGACTTTTGGATTTGACTTGTCTTTACAAGATGCAATTTTTTTTGATGGCCGTCCTATATAAGAAGTTTGCTCGTTACCTAATATTATTGGATCATCCCACCAGCTTTTATTTTTTCGCTCAAAATATTCTTTATTTCTACCAAAAACTTCTGCGAAAATAGTTTAAAAATTCCGCACTTTCTTATATATTTCACGACACTCATTCTGACTGCATTTATTTTTGTTTATGACATTCGCAAAAACCATTGTTTACTGATGGAGTCTTCCACGAAACGGCAGACATATGTTAACTTTTAAAACTTTGACTTATTATCCGCTAATTCGACCATTTCGCCCATAGTGTGTTAGGGTGACGTATGCAAATATTATTATCATGTTCACTCGTTCAGACTGTTTCCCATATTTGATTGAGTAAACACTTTTATTTACTTTGACAACTGTTTATCGGAATTCAATTAAAGTTTCTCCCTCCTACTTTATCTCTCTTAATCTCTCTATGCGGTTTATATGTACACAAATTAGTACAATCAGACAGCAGATTGCGAAATTCTATTTTATATTTATTCTATATATTTAACCATTATTTTTATTCCCATATTCATAATATCCAATACTTATTAGTATTGCTTCTAGCTTAAGAGTATATACCGAGTTTCAAACCAATATCACAAAAATAGGGTAAATAGATTGCAATTCTACTTACATACAAAGTAGACAGAGGGACATGACATTAGTATTTCGTCTCACCAAGTGGTTCAAGAATTTATTTACAATAGTTTATGTCTTCGAAA
>JAWNNP010002687.1:0-34484 GCA_035044805.1 Leucophenga maculata | reverse complement strand
ACAAAAAAAATTGCTTTTCGCGCCTTTTTATTTTGTTATTTTTGCAAACAAAAAAATGTATTTTAAGTACATTAAAAAGAGAAAATGAAAAAATCGAACAAATAAAACGCGAAAAGAAATATTTAAGCGTTTAATATTCGTGTTTTGCACTGACACTTAGACACTTGTTAGAAATAATTTTCTTTATACTTTTTGTTGATAAAAAAAATAAATATATTTGAGCAGAGCTCAGTGAAAGCACAACCGGTCACATCGAGAGAAATAAAGACCCGTAAATTAAACAAAGACACAATCCAGGACTATAAAGCCGCTTTCGATACGCAGATACGATCGAAGCTTTTCGTCTCCTTGTCTGCACTAGGTATCCCGACAAAGATCGTTCGTCTTTGCATGATGATACTATGGCACATACAAAGTATTGTCAGAGTAGGAATCAACCTCTCCGAACCATTTGATACCAAGAGAAGTTTTAGGTAGGGCGATGTGCTGCCGTGAAATTTTTCAGTGTACAGTTCCCGGTGAATGAGGACAAGGCGAAGATTTTGATGTCGTCTTGCATACTGTCATCGCGCTTTATTCGATCTGTGACGATGGTAAATTTCAAATCCAAGGTTGTAGAAAACTTCGTCTATCTTGGATCCAAAATTACCAACAACAGCGAAAGCTGTAGATCAGGCGAAGAATCACTCTTGCAAATATATTTTGGGCTGAGCAAGCAAATTAGAAGTAAAGCTCAATCTCGATAGCCAAAAATCAAGATCTATTAGACGCTGATAATAAAGTTCCTACTATACTGCACAGAGGAATGGACCGTGATTGAGTTAGACGAAACGTCGTTGAAAGTCTTTGAAAGGAATATTCTCTGCAGGATTTTTGGTCCTTTAGAGCCGAAAACAAGTTTAGTTCCCATATGAGCCGAGAGCTGTACGATCTGTTCGAATTCCAACACCTGCACTGGGCTGGTCAGCTCATTCGAATGAATGGGCCCATATTTGATTCGAGAACGGCGAAATAGTAGACGACCGGTCACGTGTTAGACCAAGTGTGGAGAGCTCTCTCTATATTTGGTATTCAAAACAACTGGTGCCAGCGTGCACAAGTCTACGTCAGTTGGAGCACCTTCCTGAGTGCGGTTATGACCGATCGACGGTTAAAGGCCATCTAAGTATGTATTAACCACTACAGCTTCATCCCTAAATCTTAAAACAACATTCGATTTTTCAGCACACAAACCTATCGCAAATACGCAAGACTTTACAAATCTTCTCTACAGTACCTGGACCTTGGAATAACCTGAAAATGAGAATCTTACCGAATTTTTGAATCCCCATGACCAACCGCCCAAACATTAGCATTAGAAAATAACATCATTGCGGTTTCATGTGGGCTTGATTGCATAATCTGTCATATGAACAAGTTTAAGTATTTCTTGTTAAAAGTTCCAAATTTGACTTATATGTTTGGATATGGGCCGGTAATATGAAGATGAATCCCTGTCTTTATGAGTATCAAGATGGGAATAACGATACCGAGAATTTAATATTATGTAATGTATTTATTAAACAACATTAAAAATTAAGTTTCGTTATTCCTATCTTAATGCTCAAAAAGAAATTATTTGACAACGTTGTAGGAAAAAGACTAGGTGGTTTGTCAGTACAAAATGCCAAATTCTCAAAAATTAAAAATAGAACGTGGATTGTATGTTATTGGTTTATGAATAATTTCCTTTTAAATAAAATAAATATAATTGAAAGGTATGGATGGGATTTCGAATTCATTGATAGAAGCGCTTTAACCCTCTCTGTTAAAATGCAATGCTACATCTTTGCAAATTTTACTTTGATTACACAGCCACACAAAAAATCCGGGGGTGACTATGTATACTTTATGTTTTTTGGGTCGCTGAATCCGAATCCGAGGTCCATTTAACCCCATCAGATCAGGGTTTTGACATAACCTCCAAAAACCAATATGGCGGACACGTTTTTGAAAAGTTCATCGTATTCGCGTGAAACTCGTTACTCGGGGGTTGTTGGGGTCTCTGATTACGAGTCTGAAGTCAGATTTCAAAAATTAAAAATGGTGGATCCAATATGGCGAACACGTTTTTGAAAAGTTTATCGGATTCGCTTGGAACTCGTTACTCGGGGGTTTTTGGGGTCTCTGATTACGAATCTGAAGTCAGATTTAAAAAATTAAAAATGGCGGATCCAATGTCGCGAACATTTTTTCTAGTTCATCAGATTTGCTTGAAATTATTTACTGTGGGATTTTCAGAGACGCTGATTACGTGTCTGGCATTATTTTTTCAAAATGCAAAATAGCGAATCCAATAAATATGTTCTTTTAAGGAATTAAAAACTTGAGTGATCCAATTCACCCGGAATTACTCTATATCTTACGTGTGTATGCATCCAGGGTACCTCCACGTGGTGACGGTGGGCAACGGAGTTTGTCCGCTATCCGGCTAAGTCCCTGGATAATAGCTTTGATGCCGTCATGGCAGACACACGTAAGAAACGTGTTACGATGCAGGGACTCGGAACCCCAGTATCGGCGGTTGAGGGTGAGAAAGCAGGCTCTCAGGTGTCGTCATCCAGCAACTGCAGCTCTGCATTGGTGGGAAACTTGGCTCAAAGAAGGAGAACAATTAAAATAATATAATTTTTTTAATTGCAATACCAACCAGCCCTTTTAAGAGCAACATGATGTACAAAATCCGATCTGGCAACCTCCTCGCGGTGTACATCTGGTAATGCTTTTGCCAACGGTACATTACTTAGTTAAACAAACGTGAAAATATATACATTTAGACTAAAGGCGATACGTGCGTTTAATAGCATAAATTGTAGGTTTAGAGATTATGTCGAAAGTATTATCTGATCCATATTGGATCCGCCATCTTGAATTTTTGAAATCTGACTTCAAATTCATAATCAGAGACCCTGAAAACCTGACCCTGATGGTTTTTTGGGGTTATGTCAAAACCCTGATCTGATGGGGTTAAATGGACCTCGGATTCGGATTCAGCGACCCAAAAAACATAAAGTATTCATAGTCAGACCCCCGGATCAAAACTTATTTTTTTTTTTGTATGGCTGTGTTATTTATTCCGCGCATTTTAGTCAAGAGTCTCACGTGGGTGAACGAAAGTGAATTGTACAGTTTTGTAAAATAAAAAAAAAATAGTTTTAAGCAAAGTTTAAAGTTGTCAAATAATTTTTTTTTAAGAAAATAAAGTTATATTTTATGATAAAGTGTAACTGAACCATAAAGTAAGCATTATATATATATTTATACCAAAAAATTATGAAGCCATATATGGCCTTTCATGCAGTAAGTGCACGTTATGTTGTGTGAATAAATATACACACATATATGAATATGAATATTCTAGAAATGGATTCTCTATCATTTTATGGTAATTTAAAATACGATAACGATATTGACAATGCTCTTCAGAGTGATAATGACAACACATCAGATACCGATGAAGAAGTTGTTAGAAGTCATGTTTTCGAACAGGAAGATGTGTATATACTGGAGACCGATGAGAGTGCTTCAGATGATCTATGTGACAAGCCCTATTCTTCGAATGCAAAACTGCAGAAATAGTCAGGAACGCAGATTTCGAAAGATAGCATATGCTCCCGTATTCGAATAAAAACTTTCAATTTGAGGAAATACCAATCTTTCAAGTATTATCAGTGCAAAGAGAAGGCGCCAAGATTTTCCATTGAATACTGTTTTAGCTGACGATGTTGGACATTTTCCCAAATGGATGGAGAAGGAGAAAATGATAGTGTTTTCCGCTCTTACACTTTTTGTGAGAAATCTTATGTATTTTTGTAATATAATGACAAAAGAAACTGCTTTACAAGCTATTACACTGAATAATATTGTTATTCTTTGTGTGCATAGAGAGCCATATATGGCTTAAATTTTTTTCGCGAAAATTGTTCTCAATGGATAAAGATCCATATATGGCTTCATTTTTTATTTCTACAACTGTATAATCTAAAATCATATTTTTGGTAAATATATATTAAAATGCTCTAAACGAACATATATTTGCATAATTTCATTTTTTTACTTCAATAAAATAATGTCCATGCAGTAGAGGGTTAAAGAGTTACCTGACAGAATCCCCGCTGAAGTAAATAAAACGGCATGCCTGTGAAGATCTATAATTGTTTAGGTTTCGACAAATGAATAAAGAATCTAAAAAAGTTCTTTTGACCGGTCTACTGAGTCAGACGATCTGCTCTAACTTTTTATGCTGTATAAATATTAATAATTTTATAGAATTCTCAACATTGTGGTTGCCTCAGATATAGAGATTCTCATAACCGTAAATGTTTTCATTTCTTAGTAACCACACCGAGAGAATAGCAATATGAGAATTATGGTAGTTTCTATCTGGATTAAGTAGAAGTACGAAGTAGTCGGAAGTCGTGAGATGGCGAAACTAATGTAGACCTTATCGTCGTGTAGTTAGGATCACAACTCCAGAATTTGTAGCACTGTCCAGCACCCAATATCATCCGCCGGAGCTCACTAGTATCGTACTAATAAACAATATTGTAAAAAATTAATCTGTATATATAAATGAGTATATGTATGTCTGTCATTTATGGATTACTACACCATTCATCCGATCACCATTAGATATTGTGAAGTTATTGAGTATACTCCCGCCATCGTATAGCCATAATACATCTATCCTAAAATATGCTCCCATCTTCATTCACATTTGTGACTTTAATGAAATGGTACGATTTCGTTTGAACGTGCTTCCGCGAACCGAAAAAATTAATATCAATGCTTCATTTCATATGTGTTTTTCATCGGACGTATTCGGTCCACGTAAATCGCAAATTGTTTTTGTTATGATTGATTTTACAATTTATAAAATTTGAGCACTCCTATTGAAACCATCAAGGCGACTAGAAGAAAACTTGACTCTTCTAGTGTAGTGGTTAGCAATTAGCAAAAAAGCCAACACGTTACATTCCCGATATACAGAGGAGCTTCCTACACTGGCTAATAAATTCGCTGTCCCCTTTGGCTTGGACTACAAAGCGTTCTTTTACAACTCTGTAATAAAACACATTTGGATGTACGGCTCACTATAATGAGTCAATGCAAGTACCAGCAATGCGGATATAGTACAAAGAGCAAAAGCGAAAAAAAAAAAACTATAACAGGAGCTCCCTGGTACATTCGGATTGATTTAAACATCCCAACTGTCAAAACTGAAATAGATCGCTTCAAACAAAACTATGAATGCATACTCAATTCACAAACTGACAATGTATCTTAAAACTATTTAATTGTTATCGCTGAGTTTGTAGTGCTCAGTGTAATCTAAACTATTTATAATACGACACAGACGCGTAGCAGAAACTATTAAGACCAATTCTGACAACAACCTATTAAAACAGACGTCGATCATAAAATAATCTGTTGCATAGTGAAGTGCTTCTTCCCATGCTTATGACAAACATCCCTGTGAGCGTTGTTCTTATCGGACGTCTCTGAGCGTTTGTTATCTCATATTACATGTTTAGGCATTCGTGCCTGAACACCACACAAAATCAACAGGAAAAACGAAAATCAAAACCTCCACACATTTATATACAAAGTTTTGAAAAACATTCCCCTCGCAATCGAAAACAACGCAACATGTCTAGAACTGTCGTCGGATCACTCACCACTTACTCTTGACACTCCACGGTATTCCAAATAATACAATAACTATGAAACTGCATAATCAAAAAACGGATTGGAAGATGCTAGGACAAAAATTAAAAAGAAGCATGAATATCGACGTATTACTTACATCAAATAACGGGAGATTGGGATCGTTTGGTCAAGTTCACATTGTGAGAAAAGTTGTTGACGGCCATTCACCTGGGAATGGCCTACAATGATTCTTGTGTCAAACGGTCAAGCAACTCACACGTCCGCAAGGACACTTATCTCCTGGGTAGCCTCTGAACACCAGTTCAGAGATGAGCTAACGTAAGAAGGCGAAGGGGCCCCCTCTCCTTTAATAAGGGAGCCGCCACTTTAAAAAATAAAGCCCCAATGAAAACGCTTATGAAGTCTCGGAAGTGATTCTATTATGACGACCCCCGCAAACACTACAAGGATAATGATTTGAGGATATGCACCTAGAATGTCCGCACCCTTAATTGCGATGGTGCAAATATCCAGCTGGTTGATGTCCTTAAAAGATGCAAGGCTGACATCACCGCAATCCAAGAAATCCGATGGATAGGAAAGGGTTGGTTTAAAAAAAAACATCTACTACAGCTGCCATGCGAGTAAGAACGAATTTGGATGTGGTTTCGTGGTGGGTAGGAAACTACGTGGCCTCGTCTCTAGGTTCACGCCTGTTGACGAGCGCCTAGCCGCGATACGCATCAAGGCTAAATATTTTTATATTAGCCTGATTTGTGCGCACGCCCCGACGGAAGGGAAAGACAACGATGCTAAAGATGAGTTCTACACATTGAAGTACTTGGTGTCTCCTCACACTCCGTCAATGCGTTTTGGACGGTCAATGACGATAGAGAATTTCAACTTCAGTGTTGTAGAAAACTTCGTCTATCTTGGAACAGAGATAACCAGTAACAACAATGTAAGCCTGGAGATCAGGCGAAGAATCACGATTGCAAACAGATGCTTTTTGGGGCTAAGCAAGCAAATGAGAAGTAAAGCCCTCTCTGAAAATCAAGATATATAAGACGCTGATAATCCCGGTCCTATTGTATGGCGCTGAGGCATGGACCGAGATTGAGTCGGACAAGACAGCGTTGGAAGACTTCGAGAGGAAGATTCTTCGCAGGATCTTTGGTCCGATTATAGTCGGCGACGAGTTTATGAACCGCGAGCTGTACGAGCTATTCGATGAGGTTGACATAGTCCAGCGCATAAAATTCCAGCGGCTGCACTGGGCTGGGCACCTCATTCGAATGGATGAAAGAGCTCCAGCACGCATGGGTTACATAGGGGGCCTAAACTTGATTGGTGGACGCCGACATAGAGGACGATCGGGACTCGATGGAATGACCAGGTATGGAGAGATCTCTTCGTACTTGGCATTCAAAACGACTGGCGCACAAGATTATGGAGGCTGGCGCGCCTTCCTAGACGCGGCCATGACCGGCAGACGGTTGACTGTCATAAAAGTAAGTAAGTAAGTAATAATGATATTGATTCAGCAATAGTGCATATTAGCGGATATTTTGGCACAACACTTTAAAAACACAATTACTAAAATATGGACAATATAAATATTGAGATCGAGCATACGCTTCAGAATAAAAACAGCACTATACAAAGGACAACAATAATCGAAATAAAACATAATATTAGTCAATTAAATGTCAATAAGACGCCTGGAAATGACCAGATCAGTGGAAAAGAATTCTTAAAGAACTTCCGGATATTACTATAGCATACATACATAACATTTTTAATGCCATAATTAGACTACAATACTTCCAGTTCTCTGGAAAGATGCACAGTTAACACCTATTCCCAAGCCAAATAAAGTTGCGACAAAACTGCTTCACAAAATGGTTCGAGCGAATGCAAAAGTGTATCGATCTTAATGGTGAATATTTTGAAAAGCAATAAAGAGACTTTTTCTCATAAATTACCGTTTTTTCATGGTTAGGCTCCAAAAATATGTAGCAACCTTCGTATTTATATAAATACTGTTCTAGAACATTGGAGCCCTGTGATGTGCTCTTAGAGCCTATATACCTACATAAGTCTCTAACAGGATGCTCATCAATACACAATTATATTTTTGGGCTACTACCTGTTAAGTATACTTTGCTAAAAACAACTAATATTTTTAATTTTTGAAATAGCGTCACCCTGTGCTGTGTGTTGTTTCGAAACCTTTAATAGTTTCAATTTTGTAATTGACAGTCAAGAAGAAGACATAATAACTTGTTTGAGTTTAGCATCTATTTAAATTGGAGTAGGGTGACACTGGTTGGCGCAATAGTTTGATATTGGCTTTTTCGCCAGCTACAGAAGCAGAATGAATAGTTTGCATTTGAAATATTTTATTTACAATGCAAATGAATGAAATGTCGAATAAGAAAGACTTGACCGCACTGATTATATGCGAACTGAAAGAACTTGGAATTAAGTATAAGGAAAAAAAACAAAAAAATGTGCAGGTATGTCTTATTAATCCTTACATAGGATTATGAAATAATGCAAAAAAATTCCGCTGCTAGAACAAATCATGCAGTCAGCGACTTTTTCGATGTCCTCTGCATCTTCTGCCAATGACAGATGCATTCCTGGCAAATGGCTCAGTGATACAAGTGCCCAAGTTTGTTGCAGACGCGTGTAGTAATATTCTGGAGCAAGTCGATATAGAAGGTTAGCAAATTTTGTGTTTAAATACTCTATGAAATCATTTTTGCTAAATTACATTAATTATTTATTTTTAAATCTCAAACTCTATGTTGTTTGGTATATTATAAAGGTATTTTTCGCAAAGCTGGTTCGGCTATCAAACAAAGGGAGCTTCGAGTAAGTACCTATAATATTCTTCAGAGTATTCACCAATTATTTAATTTAACTATGTATTCTACAGCAAAGTCTTGAAGCTGGGCTTCCCCTCGATAAGTCACATCGCGTTATAGACATTGCTAACACGGTCAGTTACTTTGTCCGCGAGCTACCTGAACCTCTAATTCCGACACATATACATGAAACGTTGCTCCGCAGTTTGACTCTAGGAGAAAATGGAGTTCGCGCAATGTTGTTGGTTTTTCTGCTTTTGCCGTCACTTACAATCAATACGATAGCATATTTTATGCAGTTTTTGCGCACAGTCTCTGTACATTCACAGACCAACAAGATGTCAGCCGAAAATTTGGCTATTGTGCTGGCGCCGGGTATGATGCCCTTCCGCGACATTAATAGTCCACGCTTTAAAAATCACATTAGAACAATTCAGCTATTGATTGAGAATGCTAACGACATTGGCAGTATTCCAGCAAGTATCCTCGATAGAGTGGTAATTAATGGTTCATTAAGCCGCCGGCAGCTTATTTGTGCTCAAACGCCAACCACTCCAGCACATACCACGAGCACAACTATTGAACAAGGCGGAACACAAAAGAAAAAAAAGCGACGTAGTGGTGAGACTAATAAAAATAACTAAATTAAATTAGCTCAAACACATCTTATTTCTGCCAGAAATGTTTAACGGCCTACGTAAGATAGTCGGATCTGCAATCGGTAGCTTAGAGCAATTGGATGACGATGTTGACTTTAATATAAAAAAAAACACTGCACAGAATTCACACAGGCATCAACTACAGTGCGTTGAAAAACAGGCAACTCCACGCATAAACAGATCATCAAAGAAACGCAAGTTTGCCGATCCAGTCGGTGCATTCAGTGTCAAGAAAAAGTAAGTATCGTATTTTTTTAAAAATAATTTAAACAAAATATGGAAAAAGTATGTCTTTAGTGTAGTTTACTATATGTTTACGCTGAACTCTGCCGTATAACCCTAAATATCTAAGCATGTCCGAATCTAAGTTTAATGAAAACTAAAGTTAGATATTGTTTTACTAACAAATTGGCTCATAATACACAAATACATTTACAATACTTGCTTTATAGATCCTAATCAAAAATGCAGTGGCCGACAAAATTCTATCCAATATCATAGGCATTCAAAAGCATTTCGAACACAAAAAAAGAATACTTCAGTCGAGTGTGCTCGACTTTCAGATACCCTGTCTTATTGAACATTACGAGTACGAGGATTCATTCTCATCTGGTTCCGTTTGGGATATACCGTTAGGATTAGTGTAAAATTTGACGTTTCAAAAAAACTTATCCACATCAAAATGTTTTTTGTACAAAAACACAGGGTTTGATTTGAATGGAGGTTACCCCTTTCTACTGGTCCGGTCTGGAGCTAATATTTTATGATTAACGTAAAAAAGACTATATTTGTCGCTTAAGTTAAATTAACAAACAATATAAATTTCATCATACAAGTACATACTATGACGCATAGTGTTTGCATGCTTAGTACCATCCCACTCCATATAAAACTTTATTGGAATATTCTTGCCAACTTCTGGCTTTACTACTTACATAAATCGTTTTCAAAATTGTTCGGTCATGGCGTCTACTACGTCGTTCACCAATCAAGGTTCGGTTATTCAAATAAGGTTGGATGTGTCAACCTCTTCGAATATACAGCTCACGGATCATACATGAAATAAACACGTTGCCATCTTTAATCGCTTCGAAAGTCTTGCGACTAATCTTTCTCTTAAAGACTTCTAACGCCCTTTCATATGATCGTATCACAGTTCATTGCGCCATACCGTAGGACCGCGTGTATCACCGTCTTGTAGATATTGATTTTCGTCTTTTGAGAGGGGACCTTCTAATATTCTCGCTCAGCTCAAAATATCATATATTCGCCTGAACTCTAGGCTGACATTTTTGTTGGTCATTTAGAATGCAAGGTAAACAAAATTGATCTGTCATAGTGTGAGTATTTGGTTATCAGTGAATCAACATATAGCTGTAGCCTGATACACAATACGCGAGACAGAATCTTTTATCCTATTAACAAAAGAATTTTTTTAAGGTAGTTGGCGCAAACCGCGCGGTCTACATTCTTGACGATAGAAACACAGATTTGAGTCATTGGGCATGCATTTATTGGACCATACCTTGCATAAAAATCTTAAATATCTTTGTTGGTAGCTTATCAGAGCCAGCCGCATTATTTTTCACCTTTTTTTTAACCGAATCAGTCTCTTCTAGTGGCTGTATAATATAGCCATTATTCGAGTGTCACTTCATCGGCCCAAGTAGGTAGGTCGTTTTTATAGAAAGATATTCATGGTTGAAACCTTTGATCAGATAATTTACCTTTCCTACTCTTATTTTTGCATCTGAAAGAAGTTTGTATTCTCTCCGATTCTTTCAATATTGGCATTCTTCTCAGCAGTATCATTGTGACACTCCTCATCATGTCAAGATTTAGTCATACATCTGGTATAACCAGAGCTCGCAAGAATTGGTCCCTCTTTTACATGTGGTCAGCAAAAAACCTGTCGCTCACAGACACGATTCGAAACGGTCTTGAAAAAACACTCAATCGTTGTTTTTGCTCGGCATGCTCTTCGCTCAACCAATGAGCGGTTTGGCTTACCGTCTCTGCTCATGGGTCCACTCAAGACCTTTTGCTTCGTAAAAAATCGGCAAACGGTCTTGCGCATATATGTGTATTGTGTGTGTGGATAAGTAAACAACAAAACGCATGAGATTAGGTTTATCCCTCTCTCCCTTCCTCTACCAATCCAAAGCAACAACATAAGGCAAACACAACAACAACCACCAAAAAACCGTTTTCGCGGTCGTTCGTTCTGAGCTGTCAACAAAAGACCAATCGTGTGTTTCGCTCAACCCGAAACCCGAGAGCGAGGACAGCAATGAAACGAAAACGACGGTTGCTGTTGAGACCGTGAGCATCCAGTTTAATTTTTTTCGGTCTTTTGAGTGAGCAGAATAATTTGGTTGAGCAAATTTTGCGAGCTCTGGGTATAACCAATGACTTTGCTGCTCACATATATCTTGGGAATACGAGGAGTGTTCGGAAGAGTGTGCCTTATAAGGTTTCGGCGGTATGTTGTCATTACAGCTTGCCGATGTTTAGCTTTTGTTGAGTCTTGATTCGTGCGGCATGTACCTCTTTAAGTATAGTTCGTATCCAGGCTTTGAGAAAATATTAATAGAAACTACATCTTAAATCATGCTTAAACTCATGGCAGCTATAGTAGACGTCAGAGGAAACTTTTAGAGCAACACTGTGCTATCCATCGTATTTCGTAGATTGCAGTAATGTCAGATTTGTATCTTTCGAGGACATCAACCAGCTGGATATTTGCACCGTCCCTATTAAGAATGCGGACATTCCGCGATCACATGCTTAAAACATGGTCCTTATAAAGTTAGCGGTGGATGTCATCATAGGGGTGTCTTATGCTTTCTTTTAGTGTTCACAACAGATATAAATTTATATGTTGCGTGTTGTAAGCCCAGCGCATCACCAATTACAATATGCCTATGAGAGGCGTAATCTATGGAAGTATTTTACGTGAACGCAATATCTTTGAGATTTGCTCAACCACGTGGTTGAATTGTACCATTAGGATTGTTCCGTTGATCTGGCCGTTCATTTCTTTCTACACGCTCTTTTCTGCTTTCACGGCTCCTGAAAATCGCAATGCTTCTTGCATTTCGCGTTATCGGCCAAATTTTGAACGTGTCCACATACACAAGTGTTCTTGAAACCAAATAATATTTTAAACAACTATTTAAAATTTAACACATATTTCAATGTTGTTATATATTTTTATTTTATTTTTTTTGATCTCCCAATTGACCGACTGTGCCTCGACTCACAGCCCTAAAAGTGACATGCATCATTTGTTGCGCAAAATGACAAACAAAAAGGCACATCATAGTTACGCGTGAAAGAACATTATAGTTAAAAAAACTAAAAAAGCACGCTTAAATAGTAATGTAAACTGAAAAGTAAAAAATAATGTTGAATAAATTTAAAATGAGAATTAAGTGATTGACAGAAAATTAAGTTTAACATATAAAAGCGTGAGTGCTGTTATAATTATTTCAATTGTAAATATTAACTTATAATAATATATTAATTAATTCTCATTTTAAACTTATTGGAAAATGTTTTTTAATTTTTAGTTCATATTACTATTAAAGTTAAATGTATTAGTAATAATGCAACTTGATTTTTATTAGTGTATGATATATTATAATAGTCATCAAATTATTTCATTATTGTTCTCGTGACATAGCCATTGCATTTAATGCGTCACAATTACCTAAAATTATCCATGTTACCTTTGAGCAATGAACTGCTTCTATTTAGATACCCTTCAATGACCTTCCGCGACTAAGAGCTACATATGCCTGTCCGGCAGCAAACATCCGAGAACCCAAATAAAAAACCGCTTGATCTACCGTACAGCCTTGCATTTTGTATACGGTCGACGCTCAACTCAGAATTAAAGGCATCATTCGCCTTTCAGCGGTACTATATCTATATATCGATATTAGTTTAATTATATGTGCACCATCTGGACCGAAATCGATAAGGACTGATGGAATTCATTCATATACTTGATTACGTTGGAATTGTGGCCAGATAATTTTTTATAATAATGCCCATATTGCCATTTACTAAACCTGTCGCGACTTCAAAATTCGATCTTTACATGATCTTAGCTCTCAAATTGATAAAGAAGATAATATTTACCGTCATAGTACGTTCGGTAATATGTCTAACCTATGGTCAGTCATGATTTTCATTTTATCCTAATGATCCTCGTCAGGAAATTAGGTAAAAATTGTGAAATTATTGTATTGTCAACGGTGCTTAATACACGTGCAAAATGTAAAATTATTTCGACGTTATGAAGTTGGTGGAAATTAAGTTGAAAGATTTCGTTACAAAGATACATACAGGCCAAGCTAGTAAAATTATGTTAATAAAGAATATAATAAATAAGGGGTATCAACTTCCACCTAAAGAATCTTGTAGAAGAAAACGACAGAGCATTGACCGTCGAGCAGATAGAGTCGAAAGACTAATAAGTTTCAATCGATCCACATATGGAGAGGATCCACATATGGAGAGAGATGTATGTAAATCAGAAGCCCAATATAGGTTTCTAAGAGCAAATAACAGAAACTGCTTAATGTGATGCATATTCTAAGATCGGACGAACAAGTGATGTGTATAAAAGTAAACTCGTTAGGCCACTGCTTTATAAAGCCAAGAACACCGTAAACTTTATTAACCATGCACACAATATGATTGTTGTTGCTTAATTTAGGGTCCATAAGTAGACCAAAATCATCAATATAAATATTACTACATACTAAGGTTATGAACACTCAAAAAGAAGATAATAGAAGGTTTTGTGCGAATGACACGCATTTAAATTTAGAAGTATGTATTTAAATTAATATAGTATGCTTAATACTAATATAAATCTGCTTGTAATAGACTGGTTTAACAAACATCAGAGTATGACAAATGTAATTCGCATACATTATATATGAGCATGATATATTGCTAAAGTAAGATTATTTATGAAGAAAGCAAAAAGCAATGGATGAAGATTATTAACAGAAGACACCAGAAGACACGTCTATTGCTTAAGACAAGCAAAGGTTAAAAAAGACTTTTTTGAAAAACCTATTAACGATATCATTGAATTCTGAAAGATTGGTACAAATGGATCTGCCTTTAACAAATCCAAGTGCAATGGACTACAAAATGATATTAAAGATTATTTAGTTTTGCAATACCTCTAATTCGAGAAAAAGAGCTGGAATATTTTAATATACATCTCGGAATATTATCAGGACCAGGCAGACATGACGATTTGATAGATTTTGAACATGATAACTAATTAGACATGCAAATTACAGGATATGATGTAACGTCATAAGATATCTGATTTTTGAGAATCAGAGGATGCTTCATACTATTAAGACAAAAGTTTAATGGGGTAAGGTGTATCTCTACTCCTAATATTGACAAAGCTAAAGAAGCGTTACGGATTATTGCGCACATTTTTTTTAACCAAATAAGTAGCGTTACACTGTTTATTTCATGAGTTAACATTAGAATAAGCAATAGAACAACTTTGTTTTTACTTTTTGTAAAGGTGAGATTTATTATTTTTTATACGACAGCGTACGAGAGAACGAAGGTAGTAAATTGGCTGAATTATAGACAGTTGTGTAAGGAATACATCTGTCAAAGTAATTCAAAACGGTTGAATTTAATGATTTGATCAATATCGGAGCAATGCTCGAAATTTTACCAATCAGAACTAATTAATAAATGATTCAACTTTCCAGTCATTTTTTTCTAAAACATTTGACTAGTTAAAAAGATTTAATATTATCACCTAACCAACTAGCTTTGTCCGGCTGAAAAGATGGCAAAAGTTGGATGATAGTTATCGTCAAGTAATATTTTCGGAGCTACTTTGTTAACGGATATATTAAAACCATCGCCAACAAATACAAGATCCAGAAGCCGGCCTGAAATTTTGCAAATGTTGGAACACTGTTTTAAAGACAAATTAGGAAGATTGTCTAGAAAATTATTGTTTACTTACTTACTTAAATGGCCGTCAACCGTCTACCTGTCATGGCCGCGTCCAGGAAAGCGCGCCAGCCTCCATAATCCTGTGCGCCCTGGCGCCGGTCGTTCTGAATGCCAAGTACGGAGAGATCTCTCCATACCTGGTCATTCCATCGAGTGCCCGGTCGTCCTCTATGTCGGCGTCCACCAATCAAGTTTGGGCCCCCCATGTAAACCATGCGTGCTGGAGCTCCTTCGTCCATTCGAATGAGGTGCCCAGCCCAGTGCAGCTGCTGAAATTTTATGCGCTGGACTATGTCAATCTCATTGAATAGCTCGTACAGCTCGCGGTTCATACGGGACCTAAACTCGTCGCCGTGCAACGCTGTCTCATCCGACTCAATCACGGTCCATGCCTCTGCGCCATACAGTAGGACTCAAAAAAAAACATCTGTTTGCAAGCGTGATTCTTCGCCTGATCTCCAGGCTGACGTTGTTGCTGGTGATCTCTGTTCCGAGATAGACGAAGTTTTCTACAACACTAAAGTTGAAATTCTCCATCGTCACTGACCGTCCAAGACGCATTGACGGAGTGCGAGAAGACACCAAGTACTTCGTCTTGTCCTCGTTCACCGCTAGACCCATGAGCCGAGACTGTTTTTCAATCTCCGAGAACGCCTTGCTGACTCGCCGTTCCTGCGTACCGATGATATCGATGTCATCGGTGTAAGCGAGCAGCATCACTTCCTTTTGGAAGATCGAGCCCGACATACTCTGTATGTACGGGCATTGGCGTAGGATGTATTCCATCAGGAGATTGAAAAAATCGCACGATAGAGCATCGCCCTGTCTGAAACCTCTCTTGGTATCAAAGGGGTCGGAGAGGTTTTTCCCCACCTTGACAACGCTTTGTGTGTTAAATAGCGTCGCCATGCAAAGACGGACAATCTTTGCCGGGATACCTAGTGCAGACAGGGCGTCGAAGAACTTCGCTCTTATCGGCGTGTCGAAAGCGGCTTTGTAATCGACAAATAGGTGGTGAGTGTCTTTGTTGAACTCACGGGTCTTTTCCAAGATTTGGCGTAATGTGAATATTTGGTCACTGGTTGACCTTTTTGGTCTGAAGCCACACTGATATCGTCCTATCAGTGAGTCGGTATATGGCTTCAGCCTATTACTCAATACGCCCGACAGAGTCTTATATCCAATGGAAAGGAGACTTATTCCGCGGTAGTTGGCGCAAACAGCGGGGTCTCGTTTCTTAAATATAGGACAGAGAACACTGAGATTCCAGTCATTGGGTATGCGTTCATCGAACCATATCTTGCATAAAAGCTGGTGCATACTCCTAACCAACTCTTCGCCGCCGGTCTTAAATAACTCAGCTGGCAGCCCATCAGAGCCTGCCGCTTTGTTATTTTTCAGCTTTTTAATAACTGAATCGACCTTGTAATAGTCCGGTGGCTCTACAATAGTGCCATCATTAACTGGTGGCTCCGGTGTCATTTCTCTTTCGGCGGTATTGTGCGCTTCATCGCCGAGTAGGTTGGAGAAATGACTCCTCCATAATCTCAGTGATTCCTGTTCATCCGTTACCAGATTTCCATTCTCATCCTTACAGAAAGTTACTCCGGGCTTAAAACCTTCAGTCAGACGCTTGACCTTTTGGTAGAATTTTCGAGCTTCATTTCTGTTACGGAACATCTCAACATCCTCAAACTCCCGCCTTTCTTGCTCCTTTCTCTTGCGTCTGAAAAGGCGTTTCTCCTCTCTCCGTTTCTCTCGATATCGCTCTCTAACAGCTCGCGTTGCTCCCGACTGCAGAGTTCGCTGATAGGAAGCGTTCTTTTCTGCAGTAGCATTGCGACACTCCTCGTCGTACCAAGAATTCTTCACAGGTTTTGTATAACCAATGACATCCTTGGCAGCCCTATCCATGGAGCGGGTGATATGTGTCCACTGCTCACATATATCTCGAGAAATCGGAGAGGTTTCCCGGAGCAGTCGGGAGAGTGTGTTTGATAAGGCTGCGGCGGTCTGCTCTGATTGCAGCTTGCCGACGTCTAGCCTTCGTTGCATGTTGGAACGTGCGGCATGCACTACGCTGAGCCTAGTGCGTACCTTGGCTGCGACAAGATAGTGGTCCGAGTCAATGTTGGGACCACGTAACGTTCGCACGTCCAACACGCTCGATGCGTGCCTTCCGTCAATCAGAACATGATCGATTTGGTTGCGTGTTTTTTGATCAGGACTCAGCCATGTAGCCTTGTGGATGTTAAGATGTTGGAATCTGGTACTACTAACTACCATGTTCCGACCTGCGGCGAAATCGTTTAGCCTCTCTCCATTATTGGAGGTAGTGTCGTGAAGGCTAAATTTTCCGACGGTTGGGCCAAAGATTCCTTCCTTCCCAATCTTGGCGTTGAAATCGCCAAGCACGACAGCGCTCGTACAGGCGGTCCAAGCGCTCATAGAATTCATCTTTAGCATCGTCGTCTTTCTCTTCCGTCGGGGCGTGCGCACAAATCAGGCTAATATAAAAATATTTAGCCTTGATGCGTATCGCGGCTAGGCGCTCGTCAACAGGTGTGAACCTAGAGACAAGGCCACGTAGTTTCCTACTCACCACGAAACCACATCCAAATTCGTGCTTACTCGCATGGCAGCTGTAGTAGATGTCACAGGATGCTTTTTTAGAGCCCTATCCATCGGATTTCCCAGTTTGCGGTGATGTCAGCCTTGCATTTTTCGAGGACATCAACCAGCTGGATACTTGCACCATCCCAATTAAGGGTGCGGACATTCCAGGTGCATATCCTCAAATCATTATCCTTATAGCTTTTGCGGGGGTCGTCATCATTCAATTCCTTCCGAGGCTTTCCTTTAGTTTTCATTGGGGGTTTTTTTTAAAGTGGCGGGTCCCAAGCCCAGCGCACCAACCCCTTTTTAAAGGAGAGGGGGCCCCTTCGCCTTCTATTTATTGTTTGCAGTTGGTATTAAAATGGAAGAATCATCCGTCAAAGACCATTTTATATTGGGTAAATCTCCTAAAACTATAATATGATCTTTATCACGTAAACATGTGGCTATATGCGATATCGTTGTTCCATTGAAAATGCCAATTTCTTCAGCCGTCAGAGATGCTTTAACAGTTATCAGTATACCTCTGCCACGTCCATTAGGACGATCTTTCCGAAATGAAACAAAGTTGTTACAGAATATTTCAAAATTTAAAATATGCGGTTGAAGTCATGTTTCAGTAACAACAATGGCGTCAGCAATCTCAGATAAACTTTTAATGTAAAGATCTCTAAGTTTAGTTCTTAGCCTTTTTACTCACATTTTGATAATGTAAAGGAAAGAAAACAAATTTAAGCTTTGACATCAGTACTTTTTGCTTTAGGGCGAGAAATAAATACCGGCTTAGATACAGCAAGAACCATTAGGCCATTAGATTTCATTGCTTTTAAAAGATGAGGGACGATTAAAAATCGTCATAATTGTTGGATTGTCGACAGCACTTTTAATATCGTCAGGAAACGGGAAGAACTCTGAGATCTGTAGGTCCAGTGCAAACCTTTACATTCTTTTATGACATAGAGAACGCGGCAATAAAGCCCAGCACATTTGCAGTCTGAAATGTTATCGCATAACCAACACACCAAAAACTATTCATTCGAGATTTTATTTCTGTATTGCCAACGCGTATCATAACAAGCCATTACGATACCTTTTTATCTATAAACTGACGATGAAAAAAAATATGTAAAAAATTAGTAGAGAAAACATAGTTTTCTTTTTAATGTGCGCTTGTATGTATGCCTGCATGTTAATATGCAAGCCAATGTAAGCAGTATGCACATGTATGTATGTGTGTATGTTTGAGATGAGGAAGCACAATTTGAGATAGAGTTCAAAGCCCTTTTAGTTTTTCTTATACGAATGCTTTTAATTTTGGCGGCTCAGACCAGAATTTTTCTTTTTCCGTAGGGTTGTTGTTGGTCTCTGCTCCACGTTGTAGTCTTTCTCTATTCTGCTTGATTCCGCCGGTAACCTGCCGCACGTTAGGCACCACACGGCTTTGTACATATTTTGTATGAAAAGTGTTGAATGAATCGATATAATACAAAATGCTTTGAATGAGTCTATATAATTCAATATAAGAAATATATCTATTATAAAAATAAGAAAGTTACTGTTCGAGGCTCGGTTTAGCCTTAAACTAAACAGTAACTATTAGTTATTAATTTGTTAGTAAACCATAAAGCTTGAAAAGCTTGAGAAGTATCGAATTTCTAACTGGCCCCTCACTTTTAAAAATATCGATCTGAGATTATGTTTTGAAGCACCATACAAACTAATTAAACCAATTACATCAAATACATTTTGAGGCAAAGCATACTATAAAATATATCTGTCAAAATATCAAAGTATGTATGTTTATTTAGCTCTGCGGTTTGAAGATGCATTTTTTTGTGCCAAATACAGAATCTTATTTCATGACTTTCCTATATTTTATTTAAATTATATTATATTGTTGAGGCACATAGTCAAGCTAATTTTGGATGCTTCTGAGTGCTTTGCCTATTTGTTTTCCTTTGGGATTTAAAAGTATTCAACCCCTTTTGGGAGTGTGTAATTGTAATCATCTGCGCACCATGAGATAATAAAATGTTAATGTGAGATTATCAAACTGCACATTTATTGAAGTGGCTTGAAACGATAATTAGTTGTAAACGCCTGTAGAGAATGCTGCTTGATACGAGTTCTGATTAGTATACCAATTGTACCAAGGTCTTTGGTTTGTGTCATAGAACGCATTTCGAGTTCGTTTTTGTGCCAAGGAAAAGCATTAGTATTAAAGAGACTTATTAGTATTATTTAGTTCTTGTTGTTTACTTTGTATGAATGACGTAAAATATTCGGCTTTGATAAAATTTCATTTCTGCAAATCAGGCCTAAAACTGATTTGCACCTTTATGCAAAGCAGCAATAAAAATATGCATAGTTCTACACTCTTCTTACACAGAGTAACTCCAAAAACTATGCAACTTCGTCCCCGTTTTTTTTAGCATTTAACTGACTTACCATATCGGTGCTGCAGGAGTTTCACATCAAAGAGTACCTACATTTGATTCAAATTGTTTTTAATTAAGTTGGTACACATATTCCCAATATATTGTGACATGATTTGCTTCTCCATTTTGTTTTTGGCAGACATAAGGGTTAAATTTGTTTGGTGTGCTTGGATCAAAAAATCTTCATATATTTGAAATCTAAGTTCTCCAACGCATTTAAAATATTGCGAATTTTTGAGTCTACTTGCAGTAAAACAATTTTTATAAGTGATACAAGGTCTTCACAGAACGCCGAAAAGATGTTAATGACTATTCAAGCACATCAAAAACCGATGAAAACGTTGAAGCGGTGAAAAAAATTGTTTTGGAGAATCATCGAATAACTATTGGAGAAGTGAATGAAGATGTTCCCATAGCGATTGGCTTATGCCATGCAATTTATTCGAATGTTTTGGGCATGAAAGGTGTGTTGACTAAAAGAACCGCCGCATGAGCATCGCTCAGGAACTGAAAGAGTTCAATGCCTTACCAAAAAAAAAGTAGGTATATATATAAATGAAAATTAGAATTTGTACAACTGTTTGCACCATCTGCAGCTCAACGTATGTGAGACTTTTTTGTGATGTATATAGGGCAGTTTAAGTATATAGTATAAAGGTTAATAAAAATATACATGTTTAAACTGAAAGGAAACCATTTTTTTTCAGGAAAGAGTCACTTTCTCTTCTTCCCGACAACGGTGGACTTTTGCCAAACACTCCACAAGCAAAGTAAGTTTAATATGAACAACATGAATATATTTTTCCTCCTACACAGAAATACAATCGATAAAAGGAACAAACAATGTTATAATAAATAAATATACTTTTTTGCGCAAGGAAACTTATTGCATGTGTACATATATATTTAATATTATGTATATTATATATGTACAACTACATACAAACTAAACAGTTGCTTTAACATACTATTGGAGTAAGTTACACTACTGAACATCTAGGAACGATGGTCTCACGTGAAAAAAGTTGTCAATGTCTTGATAGCTACACACGTTACGATTTGCTGTAGAACTAGTTGGTCGATAATAAAAGACTCGTAGAACATGCTCTCAATTGTTACAATTAACTGTACAACTTTTTATATTCAATAGATTTACTTGAATGAAGTTTCTCTTGTTTGACTTGCATGAAATCATACTTGCGAAATACGGCTGGTCAAGAAAAGCTTAGTATTCATAAATATTCACAAAGATATAGACATATTTTTCAACTGAAGAAGTTTTACAAGAATTTTTATGAAAACAAGATAAAAGCTGTTTGAAATGAAATATTTTTTTTTTAAATTTAATATTATGTAATTAACACTTGGGCTGAACTGACAATTGCCAATTATACTATTTTTTATTTGTAAAAAACTGGGAAAAAAAGAACACTTCACTTAAATGAGATTCATACTGCTGTGCCTAAAAATGAATATTTGCTCGTAGCTTTTGGTGGCCAGTGCTAGGGGTAGCACTAGTTGTAAATCTTTTAAAAAATTGTACGGAGCGGTTGAGTTTACCATTAAAAACATAACTAGAAATATTTCGCCTCTGCCTGATATAGCACATGGCTCGCGGCAGAGATTGTGCCTGTATGTTGACTCGGCGCCTCGTGACCCTTCTTGCAGTATTCACTCAGCGCTGTTACGAGGGTGTCATATTCCACTGGGAACTCAATTTCATCCGTTCGCTGACTTACGATAACAGCGTCCGGTCCTGCAGCTTGATCAGCACTTTTAGCCTTGTGCGTGTTAACTTGCACAACCAACGACAAACGAAATCCTAGAATGATTCACAAAAACGAATGTTTTTGGGCAATGCTTTAGTATGTATGTCGAAATCGATAATAGTAATGATTACAAAGCCCGAAAAGGATAAAGCTCAGGCAGTGTCGTAAACCTACTACCCTGCATATCTCAGCTCTTTAAAATCATATCTAAATCAGTTCATACACACGAGATGTTATTCTTACATATTAATTTGAGTTTTACGGGATACATGAAATTATTGAGCAAGTCAATCTTCGGAGCTACAAACAAATTTTTCTCAATGTTGGCCAGTCATTTGATTGAGTGTGGCTCTATGGACTCTAATAAACATTCAGTGTGCTGATTCTTCCGTAAATTACTTATATGAATCTAGAGTTCTATCTCAGTAAGAAGAACTTTTGCATTACGTTAGTGTTTCAGATTTCTCAATCCAATGTTTTATGTTCTTTACATATCATACATATCAACTGATTACAAACTTAAAAGCTGACAAAATGCGGCAGCTCCCATTTATCTTCGTTTTAAACTACATATATGTTATTTTTGCATTCTCGAGTCTTATGTGCTTAAACATATAAAAAATATGAAAAATGAACTGGCCCGGTAGTATTGTGTGTATAGTATGTGGGCGGTAACTACACCAATAAATTGAGATATAAAATGACTTTTTAAATTTATTTTTAAAAATAAACTTGTGATGGTACCCTATAAATTATGTATATTTGCGTCATATACATACATATATTCTATATATTTTTTTTTGTTTGTTTTTAGGATAACAAAAAAGGCTCGTATAAGCTTGGGTGGCAATCGTCAAATTAAGCCTTCTGGTATAAATCCATTAGTTACAACAATGGAACGACGCTGGAGTCTCGTAAGCACTGGCTGGTCGAAGCAAAAGAAGAAGGAACCATCAATTTTGAATAAAATTGCCCAAAGCAGCGAGTGTATTTTAAACCAAGAGAACCAATTGTCAAGAAACTTATCGACGGATGTACTAAACCTTGAGCTGCCGGATATAAAATCGTCAATTCAAAATCAATTAGACGATACATCAGACTCGGGCAGCATTCGCATATCGAAGAATGAGTACGAAAATATGAAGGAACGCGTTGCAGCCATTGAGTCACAAATATCGTATGAGTTTGGAAACATACATAGGCCTCCGTCACGGGAAATTAAGTTAACTGGGCCACATTTCCCATCTATTGAAATATGTAATCGGTTAAGTACTCTAGAAATGGTGCAAAGTAAATACGATAGAATTTTGCACGACACAGAGACGTTGAATTCGCCAGGTACAGAGAAACTAGCGCAACGATTGGGTCGTGATCTTAAGATCCGACGCAGCACTGATCAGCGTGTGATTCGTTCTCCCTGTGTGCGTAAGATTGGTACGATTCGGAGACGTTCGCAGGATAAGGCTGTTCGACTTTTTAGAACTCACACTTGGCACATTAGTTCTACATCGGTAACTATGCCGAACCAACAAGAATCTTCTGCGGAATCCTGCATTAATTCATTTTATAATATAAGTAATATAAAACGTGGCATACCAAACAACAATTCAACGAAACTCTACACACCACTTATTGAACAATCTGGATTAAATATTGAGTCCGCTGTAGAAATAGGTAGTGATGTGCTCGCTCTCGATCAAAGCGAGCAATGGACTCCAGCTGAAAAGTTTTTCTTAAATGATCCACATAATCCAAATATGCGACCACAGCATTTAGAAGTGCAGCATAACACGCCTGAAATAGTTGATACTACACTATCTACACCCTCCTCGATGAAAAAAACGAGTGGTACTCGCACCAACAATATGTTTACTCCCATGTTGCCACCAAAGTCGCTTCCTCGGAAAGCTGCTAATACGCGTACCCCACATACCTCATCAAATATGTCATTCTCCAGTCGTTTGGTCGCGTCTACGCCGGTCAACACGGATGAGGTAAATGGACGAGCGTCAATTGCACGTTTGCGAACTCAGAACGCTGGCATGGTCCTGGCTAAGGCCAAACTCTTTGACGGCATGATTACTAACAGTACACTAGAATCCACAACAACTGACACATGTGAACCTTCACCAGTCTGTAAAGTAAATCGTGGTATACAATCCACAGTGGTGCCCCTTTCATCACAGATTTTGAATGCGCATACACCATCTCCGTGTTTCAGAAAAACTAAAAATAATACCGACGGTTCCTCGGTTAATAAAAAGGTATTACGTTCGGCACTGGCTTACAATAATCAACAACCATATAAACAAGTTATCAACGAAATAATTAACGATGAGTCCATTCTTCCCACAAAGAGAACCAGAGAGTCTACTATAATAGTGCCGCCGAGTCAACCAAGAACAATTAAAACTGTACGAGACGATACTACAAATCACCCAAAAACAGCCAAAATTTATCATCATTTTAATAATAATTCGACCAGAAAGATTCGACATTCACCACTAAGGACACCAAAAGCCACGCACAGAAGTTCACCTCGCATCAACAAGGCAACATTGAAGCGAAACTACTAATTTTACAGCAAATTAGTGTTATAAAACTCTAGCAAACTGCGCGTACAAAATGAGTTTGTAGACATGCGCAATACATATATTTTTTTATTTGGGAAACCTTACATTATTGCTAGTTTATTTGTGTAATTAATTAATCTTGCTTTTGGTGTATTAGTATGTATCTGTATCATGTTTTTATTATATGTATGTTCTTTCAATAAAAACACACTTCTAGATACTCTGTATTTGTTTGAGGGAATTTATGCCATTTATATGTAACAATACATATGAATTCGCCACATACTAACTTAAATGGCCTTCAACCGTCTTTCGTTCATGGCCGCATTCAGGAAGGTGCTTCTGTAATCTTGTGCGCGCTGGCACCTGTTGTTTTGATTGCCAAATACGAAGAGATCTCTCCATTCATTCAATCGAGTGCCCGGTCGTCCTCTATGTCGGCGTCCACCAATCAAGTTTGGGCCCCCCATGTAAACCATGCGTGCTGGAGCTGTTTCATCCATTCGAATGAGGTGACCAGCCCAGTGCAGCCGATGGAATTTTATGCGCTGGACTATGTCAAGCTCATCGAATAGCTCGTACATCTTGCGAATTATACGGGACCTTAACTCATCGCCGATTCTAATAGGACCAAAAACCCTGCGGAGAATCTTCCTCTCAAAGACTTCCAACGCTGTTTCATTCGACTCAATCCCGGTCCACGCCTTTGCGCCAAGCGGTAGAGCCGGGAGACCAGACCAATACGTGGTGTGTGACTTTGTTAAATTCATGGGTCTTTTCTAAGGTTTGGCGTAATGTGAATATTTGGTCACAGGTCGACCTTTTTGGTCTGAACCCACACTGATATTGTCCTAACAGTGCATCCGTATATGGCTTCAGCCTATTACACAGTACGCGTGACAGAATCTTATATCTGATGGGAAGCAGATTTGTTTCGCGGTAGTTGGCGAAAACAGCGGGGTCTCTTTCCTTAGAGATAGGACGGAGTGAGATTCCAGTCATTGGGTATGCGTTCAACGGACCATATCTTGCATAAAAGATGGTAAATACTCCTAACCACCTGTTTGCAGCCGGTCTTGAATAACTCAGCTAGCAGCCCATCAGAGCCTGCCGCTTTGTTATTTTTTAGCTTTTTTAATAATGTCCGGTGGCTCTACAGTAGTGCAATCATTAACTGATGGTTCCGGTGTCATTTCTCTATCGTCGGAATTGTGCGCTTCATAGCCTCCAAGTAGGTTAGAGAAATGACACCTTCATAATGTCAGTGATTCCTGAGCAGATGTAACCAGATTTCAATTTTCATCCTCCGGATTTAAAACCTTCAGTCAGACGCTTGATCTATTAATAAAATGTTCAAGCTTCATTTCTGTCATATAACCACTCAACCACAACTCTCTGTGTCTCTCAATATCGCTCTATAACAGCTCGCGTGGCTTCCGACTGCAGAGTTCCGTGGAAGGAACCGTTTTTCTTTGTAGTAGCAAGGCGACACTCCTCGTCGTACCAAGAATAAGTAGGCCACATATATCAATGGTCACATATGTCTTGGCAAGACGGAGAGGTTTCCTGGAGCAGTGTGTTTGAAAAGGCTTCGGCGGTCTGTTCTGACTGCAGCTTGCCTCGTCTGCGACAGGATAGTGGTCCGAGTCAATTTTAGGACCACGTAACGTTCGCCCCTCCAACACGCTCGATGCGGGCCTTCCGTCAATAAAAACATGATTAATTTGGACTCAGCCACGTAGCTTTGTGGATTTTGAGGTGTTGAAATCTGGTGCTGCTAACTAGCAAGTTCCGACCTGCTGTGAAATCGATTAGCCTCTGCATTATTAGAGGTAGTGTTGTGAAGTCTAAAATTTCTGACGGAAGGGCAAAAGATTCCTTCCTTCCCAATTTTGGTGTTGAAATCGCCAAGCACGATTTTGACGTCGCGTTTGGGCCAGAGCTCGTATAGATGTTCCAAGCGGTCATAGACTCATCTTTAGCATCGTCGACTTTCTCTTCCGTCGGGGCGTGCTTACAAATCAGGCTTATATTAAAATATTTAGCCTTCATGCGTATCGCGGCTAGGTGCCCTTTGACAGGCGATGATTGTAGTTTCCGACTCACCACGAAATCACATTCAAATTCGTGATTACTCTCATGGCTGTATTAGGATTCGCAGGATGCTTTTTAAGAGCAGCCATGTCCTATCCTTCGTTCTTTTGCTTAAACGCAAATTGACCCGCCGTACTATATATATATACTAAGCAAAAGAACGAACATGAGTTTGTTTTTGAGAGCTAAGGAGACAGAAATATGCGGCAGCGGTTTCGAGAGTTTTTTGGTTTCGCGGAAAGTAAGGAATAGTACGTTGCTAAAAAACAATAAATTGAAAATAATTTGACACATACCGACCTTGCATTAATTTAGCCATTTTAGAAATATATCATAACGAGAAAGATTAGCAGTGACATATGTTTCGTAATTTACAAGTAGAGAACAAATGGTTTAGTAAAGCCAATGACGACGCATTAGACGAATTTGAGGAACGATTAATTCAAAGACATAAAATGTAACTGCAGTCTAAATAAAATACAAATAAAAATAATGCAGCTGCAAGAACTAATTTTCAAATTAATGCAGAAACAAATCATTAGCCGTGTACATGCCAGAGTTCATTTTGCAGAGAAGAAGACCAAGGAGTTGATTTTCAGAGGATATTAAATACCACATATCGAAGTTGTTGACTGCCATTCACCTGGGAATGGCCAACAATGATTCTTGTGTCAAACGGTCCAAGCAACTCATGTCTGTTAGGACACGTATCTCCTGGGTAGCTTCTGAACGCCAGTTCATAGGTGAGCTAACGTGAAAAGGCGAAGGGGCCCCCTCCTTTAATAAGGGACCCGCCACTTTACAAAAAGAAAGCCCCAATGAAAGCTCTTATGAAGTCTCGGAAGGGATTCTATGCTGACGACACCCGCAAACGATATAAGGATCTCGAATTAATTATATGTACCTGGAATGGACAAGGTTGCTCTAAAAAATATCCTGTGACATCTACTACAGCTGCCATGTGAGTAAGCACGAATTGGGATGTGGTTTCGTGGAGAGTAGGAAACTACGTCGCCTCGTCTCTGGGTTCACGCCTGTTGATGAGCGTCTAGCCGCGATACGCATCAAGGCTAATTATTTTTATATTAGCCTGATTTGTGCGCATGCCCCGGCGGAAGAGAAAGACGACGATGCTAAAGATGAGTTTTATGAGCGCTTGAAACGTGTCTACTGGCGATTTCAACGTCGGAAAATTTAGCCTTCATGACACTACCTCCAATAATGGAGAGAGGCTAATCGATTTCGCTGCAGGTCGGAACATGGTAGTTGGTAGTACCAGATTTCAACACCTTAACATCCACAAGACTACATGGCTGAGTCCAGCTCAAATAAAACGCAACCAAATTGATCATGTTGTGATTGACGGAAGGCACGCATCGAGCATGTTGGACGTGCGAACGTTGCGTGGTCCCAACATTGACTCGGACCACTATCTTGTCGCAGCCAAGGTACGAACTAGGCTCAGCGTAGTGCACGCCGCACGTTCTAAAATGCAACGAAAGCTAGACGTCGGCAAGCTGCAATCAGAACAGACAGCCAGCCTTTTCAAACACACTCTTCCGGCTGCTCCGGGAAATCTCTTCGTCTTCTCGAGATATATGTGAGCAGTGGAAACATATCACCCGCTCCATGGATAGGGCTGCCAAGGAGGTCATTAGCTATACAAAACCTGTGAAGAATTCTTGATACGACGAGGAGTGTCGCAATGCTACTGCAGAGAAGAACGCTTCCTATCAAAAAAAGACGAAGTACTTGGTGTCTTCTCGCACTCCGTCATCGCGTCTTGAACGGTCAGTGACGATGGAGAATTTCAACTTCAGTGTTGTAGAAAACTTCGTCTATCTCGGAACAGAGATCACCAGCAACAACAACGTAAGCCTGGAGATCAGGCGAAGAATCACGCTTGCAAACAGATGCATTTTTGTGCTGAGCATGCAAATGAGAAGTAAAGCCCTCTCTCGGCAGACGAAACTAAAGATCTATAAGACGCTGATACTCCCGGTCCTACTCTATGGCGCAGAGACATGGACCGTGATTGAGTCGGACGAGACAGCGTTGGAAGTCTTCGAGAGGAAGATTCTTCGCTGGATTTTTGGTCCTTTTAGAGTCGGCGACGAGTTTAGGTCCCCTATGAGCTATTTGATGAGGTTGACTTAGTCCAGTGCATAAAATTCCAGCTGCTGCACTGGGCACCTCATTCGAATGGATGAAAGAACTCCAGCACGCTTGGTTTACATGGGAGGCCCAAACTTGATTAGTGGACGCCGAAATAGAGGACGACCGGGCCCCCGATGGAATGACCAGGTATGGAGAGATCTCTCCGTACTTGGCATTCAAAACGACTGGCGCCAGCGCGCACTAGACTATGGAGGCTGGCGCGCCTTCCTAAATGCGGCCATGACCGGTAGACGGTTGATGGCCATTTAAGTAAGTAAGTAATAACGCTACGAAAAACACTAGAAAAACAATAAACTGATATTTTCGCGGGTCAATGGATCTTGTTACAGTTTTGCCAAGAATACAGTTTTGGCGGGAATATTGACTTTTTAATAAAACTACAATAAAGGGCATTTGTATTGATCTTTACTTATAGCACAAACACTGTTAATGATATGGCATTTTCAGTAGAAGTAGAAGAAGAAGTAGAAGTAGTCCAAAGGCAAGCCATAAAGCATTTGCAGAAACTGGAAATTAACTTTAACTGGAAGGAGTTCTAGATGAAATCACCAATTCGTACAAGGTATTTAAAGAAAATCACGGTAAAATAATTGAACTGGTGCATATAGTTCCATATCGCAAGAGGAGGTGTCATACCTAACTGAAGACGGTTTTTACGACGTCTAAGATTAGTATTTGTCATTCAAAGGTAGGTTACAAGATTTACTCGCAGATTTAATGATGCCAATTTGACCAAGCTTGCATAGTACCATGCAAGCTGCAACGTCTTCAAGAAATGAAAGTATGTCCGTTTGGCAAAGATTGAACATCCATTTTTCGACGGTGACTACTTGGAACGGACTTGATATAAAGACATGTTTGATTCATTAGTTCATAACAATCAACTTTTATCCAATATTGAAAAAAATTTTTATTTAAATGGCTCTTGTTCGGCGACACCTTTAGATATAATCAACGTTATGTATTAGCTTGGGAAGCATTGAATCGTCCATACCATAACAAACGTAAAATAGTCGACAACGCATTCAAGAAACTATTCTCTATAATTTTATCGCGTGGTACTTTCACTTGCATCAAATTAATTTTGGATAGTACGCACAATTTCTTAGCACAAATTCAAACGATTAAAGTGGAAACTAAGGAATGGGATGCAATTATTATCTACATTACTACTACGACATTAGACTTACTAACCAGAAAGGAGTGGGAGCAATCTCTTTAAGGATCAACCGAACTTCCAAAACTAAGAGAGCTGTACACCCTTCTTGAAACTACATTCCGTACCGTAGAATGCGTTCACGCTCGTCTACGTCTGCAGTTGGTTATGGAAGGCAGTTTCGCGTAATGTACACTTAACGACATCTAATGATTCTACTTGACCGAGCTAGGATAAACGACATTTATTGTAGAAATGTTGTAAAATCCCCTTAATAAACTCAACTGAAAAAATTTATTCTAAACGTATTCGTACTAACTGTCTTTTACCTGGTCATTTCGCTGTGAAATGTCGAATTTCAACGCGGAGTCAAGTATATGAGCGGGCCCAGAATACCATTGTTCATAACGAGTATTCTGTTAACGACAACCGCACCGTGGTTCCGCGTGTATGGAAACGCGGCCAAAAATACTTCTAATGGTAGTAGATTGTTGAAATTTTGAACAATGTTCTTCAAAAAATATTTAAATAACATGATATAAAGTGAATATGATTTTTCTACTCCCCCAACAAACCCCAAGCCCCACCTATAAACATAATTAATAAATTAAATAAAGGAAACAAGCAAATTATAATCTATTATAATACATTGAAAATTACACAGCCATTTAACAGCCATTATTAAACCAACTACAAAAATGTATAATGTCTCCTCTAGTAAGTCATATACAGATTCAAGTAACGTTGATATATCCTTTTTTCCAAACTTTTCTCTGTCCAGTTATAAATGAATCTGGCCGTAAAAGAAGTGATTTAATATGTCGGTGTTTGTTGCAATGCGTGCCATTTTCGGCTGTGATAAAGTCTACATTTTGTTAATTCTTTATTGTTAGACTCTGCAGCTTTTCCGAAAGCTCTACGATTGAAACAAGTGCATGCTCTATCACATCAGATCCATGAATTAATACCTTAAGTTTTTTATAAGTATTGGTTTTTAGACAGGACAGTCTCCATTATGAGCGAAATTACTTCATTGGGAATTGCTCCCACATAATTTTTCATTTGATTTGTATTGCGTAGAGCATTAACAGCCGACTCATCTATTTCGCTCAGCTGAGCTATACGCCGTCGCTTTATACTCGCTGAAGACTCCGCAAAATCAAGCTTTGGACGGCCACGACGGGTTCTTTCCACCATTTGTTGAGATACATTATCGGTGCATTTTAATATAATTGATTGCTTTACATTCAGCCAATCATATTTGTATTGGAGAACTGAACATTTTTTCAAAAAGAAGCAATTTCGCCAACTGATTGTGAAATTTCGGTCAACTCAGGTAAGTAGCCGTTATTCTCAATATCATGTTATACAGCATCGATCACATCTTTCAATTTCTTTGCATTGGTACCCTTTTTTGTGCACCATAAATTAAAAATATTTAGGCGTGAAAATTCATACTGATACAAATCGCCTTCGAAAATCAAATCGAAAATTAAAAACGAAAAACGCAAAAATAGTTAGAGGTATTTATATAATATTAATTAAAAGACAATTGAAAACTATACACAAACATGAAAGACGAAAACAAAGTCAAAGCACAATAAAACGACGACACAAAATTGACCTTGAAAAAATAAGACGGTGAGTTAGTCTATTAACGATTACAAGCACATCCGCGAATTTCTCCAGCTAACTTTAAAACTCTTATTACCTTAATACTCTGAAAAAAATAATGTAAAATAAACCAAAGGAGGATCATTTAGGGTACACAACCAAAATTTGAGGTAAACAAATTAAAGACGCACAAAAAGGCACAATCAAATAGTTTACATAAAATACTAATTTCACAAAAATTACAAAGCTAGTTTGTTTTAATTATTTTCAGAAGATAAAATAAATACCTTTAACTTCAAATTCCATTGAAAATAATTTTGTAACGATGTCGCACAGACTGGGGTATCCTCGTCGGATGCCCAGGCGATCGTCGCAGAAAATTTGTGCTTTCAGTGACCACTGGCGATGGAATTTTTCCAGGTTTTTTATTGATACGCGGTTTCTTTTAATAAATTTTATATTATTTTATTTATCTTTATTTTTATCGAGAATATATTTGCTTTCCTTACAAACTAGGATTCTTAAGTGCTAACAATTTTCTTTTCTTACAAAATAATTGGTTATTATTCTAAGACCTGGCGGACTATGTAATTGTATCTGAGCTAACACGTGTTTGGCGGACTAAAAAAGACGCGCCCTGGATATGGTTAAGATATTTAATATTAGGCAATTATATATCTGAGGCTTGTTTCCGTTTCTTGAGTGAGTTCAATTTTTACGGTCG
This sequence comes from Leucophenga maculata, assembly GCA_035044805.1. Taxonomy (NCBI): domain Eukaryota; kingdom Metazoa; phylum Arthropoda; class Insecta; order Diptera; family Drosophilidae; genus Leucophenga; species Leucophenga maculata. The sequence continues at coordinate 2,087 of JAWNNP010002687.1, read as the reverse complement.
GGTCACTAGCCCAACGCAACCTGTTTTATGTCTGAGGAAGGACATATTGACTTTTATTTTAGAGAGTTCGTTCTCTCCGCCCGACTACAGATTAGCCAGCACTTATAGCAAGTAAAGATTAATTGACTTTCTAAAAGGCTGTTACTAGCCGCCCGCGCGTAGAGGATATAGTCGCACTACCGTCAGTGCACACAATTACGGCACGTACACCGAAGTGTTCCATGTTATTCCCCTTGTGTGCCTGATCGGCTGACGGCCAGCGAATCGAGAGATAACAACAATGCAGAAAAAGTGCGTGGAAGCTCTTGCGGTACACGTGAGAGCGCATGGAAGCATGTGTGCGCTGCTTTGTCTATTTGGTATCGGCGACGTTCGCTTTGTCAATCCTCTTGGCTATCTGTTGCTGCGAAATTGTCTATGTGTTGTGCGATGGCCTGCGGCCATCGTCACAATTTTTAATTTGTAAACTTGAGCAATTGCGAGAACGATTTGAAGAGCGTTTTTGCTTTGAAATTGTTGACCAGCGCCCAGCTGCGCTTTGCAACTAAATACATGTTCATGCGTTCAATTCTATTTTTAGAAAGTCCCGTTTGTAATAAGGAATATGCGTTTTAATTAAGCGACATACGCCATATGAGTATTTGTAAGATACTTTTTATTATTTCTTAAACTCATGCTTATATAATATTTCTTATACTATCTTAAATATTCCGTTGGTCTTTATCTGCAGCTATGCCGCTGTGATAATTATCAGTAGATGGCAATGTGCGTTCGCTGTGGTCCTTTGTCTCATAAACAGATAGCAATTTATGTTTGTTTTGTACAGTAAAACGAAATACAAATTGTCATGCCATGCATTAGTTCTCCCAACTTTAACTTCGGATGGGTTGATTGTATCTGGTCCTGTACCTTAGTCTTCACCTACTAACGTGACTGTTAATGCTGAATAACAAAAAAAAAACGAAGAAGTTGTCTGCGAAAATCATTTCAAAAAGACATATGTACGAAACACTCCGTACCTCTTCCTTTAAAATCTGCGCAAAACGGACAAAATACATCATACATCCATGGATGTTAATGATGATTCAGAAACACGATCATATACAGCAGATATATTTCCCATTCAGGCAACGGAATAATACGGTTAATCCAATTAAAACCGAAAAGTAGCTCCTCTTCTGCCAGTAACTATACCACGGCGCGAACTATTCGGAGCAATACTATATGCCAAGTTAACTGTGAGTATAAAACAACAATTAAGTGACTCAATCGATTCCACAACATACTGGACAGACAGTTCAACAGTTCTGTCGTGGATTCGAGGTCAACCGTTAAATTGGTGCGTATATGTGGCTAACAGATTAGCTGAGATAAGGCGCTTTTCAAACGTGAGTCACATTTATCATTCAGGCCCTTGATGGGCGCCAAATGTATAATGACAACACAGTTAAAAACAAGTAAGAAAATCACAGTCGGGCGTAACCGACTGTAAGAGGCCCTGTACCAGTGCAGGTCGCCTAACAAACACATTAAATGTTCCCCAAGCTTATGACCAAACACATGACCACTTCTCACTGCACGACTAAGTGCCTTTTAAACCATTTTTTTATGTATGAAACGAAAAGGGGGGTCGCTCAAATTCAATTGCTTATAAAATCGTCATTTATTATCCGATTTTGATGAACTTTTCGGATTTTTGCTAAGAAGGACGATATCTCTATACTGGCATACTTACTTTTTTTTGTGCCGAAGAAATTTTTACCCTTGGGGGTGATTTTATGGGGAAGGGGGGGAGGGGCAAGTTTTTAAAATAAACTTGTAAAATTCCGGAGCAATTCTAGTCGAATGCAAAAAACACGAAGTCTCTATCTATTACCGTTTCCGAGATCCTTTCGTTCATACGGACGGCCAGACGGACAGACGGACATGTCTATATCGACTCCTCCTATCGCTCCTGACCATAATGGGGGTAACTTTGGGGGGTCTCCGATTATTATTTCTACCTGTTACATACATTTGCACAAAACCAATAGGCTCTTGTACCTTCGGTACAGGGCCTAAAAATATAATGACTTTTTCTTCCAAAC
>JAWNNP010002676.1:0-250467 GCA_035044805.1 Leucophenga maculata | reverse complement strand
GTTATTGCGCTTGTGTGGTTCTTTTACAGAAATTCTGCGGTGCAGCAGGTATTTTAAATTGTAGATTGTGTGTACCTCGTTTTTTTAAGTGGCCTATTTTCGGGTTCCAGCTCTACTTTAAACATGGCCTGCGGAATTTTGTTTTTGTTAATTATATTTATGGCTATTTTTGGGTTAAAGCCATTTACTTTTAGTGCGCTTACCACTTCAACTTGGTGCCAGCTTATTTTAATATGAGAAGGTAAGACTTAAATTGGCGGAGTATTAAATGACGGCCATTATATTTACCTTTTGGAACATCTTTGTGTTTTTGCTTATTCTATTAAACTATTTAAGAGATATTGTGTTTCTAATTTAATCCCGAAACCAATCCAAATTCGTGATATATGTTCGATTTTCATCACCATAAATATTTAAGTATAAGACTAGACGAGTCTATTTAGCCATTTCCGTCTGATCATCCATCCTATACTCGTCCGTCTGTCTGTTTCATTAAGAATTGTAAAGAAATAAATATATGCGTCGTTTAGAAAGTGTATCAGTGAGATGGTTCCGAGACACCGTGTTGTTGGCAAAGTCCAAGTATTTTTTAAACTTCACTTCTTTTTCAATTCACTTCAACCCTTATAAAAAACGGTTATAAGTGTCTTAGCAACTGTTTGTCTCAGATGGATAAAATTTTCTACATATGTATGTAAATTATCATCCTCCATAAACAAACAAGTAAGAAAATTACAGTCGGGCGTAACCGACTGTAAGAGGCCCTGTACAAACAAATGTGTATGTTTTGAATTTGATGCCAAAAAGTGTCGGCGCCATCTTGACACACAAGACGTAAGCACAGGTGTTTAAAATTCAGTGTCTGCTTTGTTGTTGTTGCTTTTTATACCATTCACACGTAGTGTGAGTTGAGTTATTCGTCCATAAAAATTGTGTACGACATCTATAAAGCAAGGGCATGAAAGGCGTGCTGAATTCAGAAAGTTACACTGCCGTTGCTAATGGTCAATTACTAAGGGGCAAATTCAAAAGTCACTGACTTATCAAACAGCATACAATCGGGTATTGCGTATGCACATGGAATAGGACTGAACCATTGCTTTTGTTTTATGAAAATTTTTGTTGCCTTCCATTGTTAGGGCTGCCAAGAAAGTCTTAATACAAACATATATACAAAACCTGTGACTAAGTCTTGGTACGACGAGGAGTGTCGCAATGCTACTGCAAGCGTGAATTTGAAGATGTTGAGAGGTTATGTGACAGAAATGAAGCTAGAAAATTTTATCATAGGGTCAAGGGTCTGACAGAAGATATTATACCCGGAATAACTTTCTGCAAAGACGATAGTTGAAATCTGGTTACAGATGCACTGAGATTATGGAATAAAATTTTTTTTAAATTTCTACGAGGAAGCGATGAAGCGCACAATACCGCCAATAGGGGAAAAACATCGGAGCCAGTTAATGATGGCACTATTGTAGAGCCGCCGGACTATAACTATTCGGTTATTAAAAAGCTAAAAAATGGAAAAAGGTAGGCTTTGAAAAGAAAAAGTCAGCTAAGTTTTTTAAGAACAGCGGCGAAGTTTCGGTTAGAAGTTTGCATCAACTTTGTGACGCCCATATAAAATTGCGCAAAAATACAACATTTTTGTAGCCATAGTAAATTAATATACATATATTTTTGGTAGGGGATAAGATTGTAGCATTAAATTAATTTATAAAACAAACAAAACAGTAATAATTATAAATTGAAGTGCAACAATAACAACATGCACAGCAGCCAAATAAGCAACGAAATTACTTAGTCTCGGACCGGCAAAGCGGTGGGTCAGCTCCGGCGAAAGAGCAGCAGCAGTACTAGCTGGGGGAGTTAGCGCCTGACTGACAAGCGAGCCAGCCATCTTCTGCGGAGCAACAGCGGCAGCAGTAACCAGGTTAGAGCAGCAACAGCGATAGCGGTAGCAAAAATTAGAATCATAAGAAATATATAAGCTCCTTTCGTTAATAAATTATAAGACTAGACCATTGATTCTTTTGTATCGATCGGCCAAATTACATACAATAAATGGTACACTTGCGCATATAAAGTCAAATTATTTCGACAATTTTTACATACAAAAATACATTAATAACATTTTACCCATTTTAGTCATATACACTATTATCCGTAAAAATGTATTTTATAATACCCTGATCTAACATTTCAGTTACCTGTTCAGATACGTTCTACTCATGAATTTGAGAATATCAATAAATCTTTCACTTTCAACCAATTTATGTTTTTTTTTAATAGTCCTTTTTCATGTCTAATTCATATAGAATAAAGATTTGTCCTCTTTAAGTAATAAAACATTAAATTATTTAAAAATTTTATCAACTGTTCATCATTCATGGAATCTAATTGAAAGATTTCCTCTTCTTTATAAATGATACTGTTTGGTTATAAATAGTGATGAATAAATTTTGGAAGACAATTACTGCTTTCAGCGGACCTTATAGAAAAAAAAACCGACCTTTTCAATTTCACAATTTATATTTTCGGGATACACACTAGTATTGTCATCATATCACCTTTGAACAGTCTCAGAATTACAACCCTGTGCTACCTCAATATGATTTGTAAATTGGTTCTCTTATTAAACTTTTCTATGTTTACAGTTGTTTTGAGATTTGATTTTCACACTTTATTAACACATTATTATAACTCCTCGTCTCAAGGGTGATTTTTCATTAAGCGTCTGACGACATTGAGTGCTTCGCCTTGTACATACTTAACTTAAATGGCCTACAATCATTTACTTTCTTCGCGCATTAATGAAAGCTTTTGTTGGTCCCAAGTGTGTAGATATCTCTCCACATCTGCTCCTTCTAACGCTTGCCCGGTCGTGCCAGTTTGGGTCTCCCATGTACTATAAGATTGAGGTGACAAGCCCTATGCAATCTCATTGCCTGTAAAGGTCCAAATTCGTGCGGAAAAGCTTTCTCTCGAACACTCGCAACGCCTCTTCATCTGATTCAATAATGGTTCTTGCGTCTGCTCGATTCAGTAAAGCAGGAATTATTATCGTTTTGTAGATCTTGACTTAAGTCATTCGAGAGAGGTCTTTACTTCTAATTTGTTGGCTTAGCCCAAAACCTTCAGGCTGACATCGTTACTGGCAATTTCAGATCTAAGGTAGACGAAGTTTTCTAAATTACTAAAGTTGAAATTCTCCATCATCACAGATTATAAAAGACGCGATGGCGGCGGGGAAGATGCCAAGTACTTGTCTTCATTTACCACTATACCCATAAGCCGAGGCTGTTTTTCAGTCTCCAGGAACTCCTTGCTCACTTGCCGTTGTGTACCGATGGTATCAATATCATAAGAGTACATGAGCAGCATTACTTGCTTTTGGAAGATCGAGCCCAACATATTCTATAGGTATGGGGATGAGCATAGGATGTAATCTATCATCAGGTTGAAAAAAGCACATGATAGCTCGTCATCCTTTTTAAAACCTCTTTTGGTATCAAAGTGCTCGGATTGAAGCCTTTCTACCCTGATAATGCTTTGTGAGTGTGATATAGTCATTATACAAAGACGAACCATCTTTGCTGGGACACGAAGTGTAAATATAGCGTCGAAAACCGTGTTCGTATCGGCATGTCGAAAGCAGGTTTATAATATAAAAATTGGTTGTGACTGACTTTCTTAAACTCACCGATCCTCTCGAGGATCTATCATAGTTTGAATATATGGTCACTGATTGTCAGGCACAAATGCCAAAACATGTGTTATGAATCAAACGCTCAGAGACGTCCGATAAGAACAACGGACACACAGTGCAGTTCGTCACACGCATTAGAACTAGCAATTGATAAGTGCAGCGTGTTGATCGTCTTCTGTTTTTAATAGCTCCGTTTGATTATATTACACTTGACCAGTGTAGAGACTTTATTTATGATCGACGTCGGTTTTAATAGCTTCTTGTCCGCTTTGGTTTTAATAGTTTCTGCTACGCGTCTTTTTACATTATAAATAGTTTAGATTACGCTGACTCCTACAAACTCAACGATAGCAATTTAATAGTTTAAGAATAGAATAAGTTTAATGAATAAAAAGGGAGCCGCTCCCTAGAGCGGCTCAGTAGTTAATGAACACTCAACAAATACGTGTCGATTATTTGCGCGTGATAAATGTATCTCGAATCTACAGAGCTCTACACTGGTCGACCTTTTTGGTTTGAAGCCCAACTGATATTTTCCTCTTAGCGCTGTAGCTTTTTACACGGTACGTATTGCTGGCCGGTGCTCACCGACAGGTGTGAACTGGTGACGAAACCGCATCCCAACTCGTGCGTGCTCTGATAGCAGCCCTGTCCTATCCATTTCCAGGATTGCAATGGTGTCAGCCTCGCACCTGCGAAGGTGTGCTTTCTCACAATTGGCTGTTTGAAAAAGATTCCTTATAGGCCATTTCCAAGCGAACACTTGTCAAAAATATTTCTCACAATGTGATTTGTAGCTTGTTAAATACGATAAGCTTAAGCAGTAGCATTCAAATTTAATGAGTTCGCGAGAACGGTATTGTTATGACCTCTCAAGAAAAAAGTTAAGGAACATGAGCTATCTATCACATTTGAACTTCTGTGTTCGCTGCAAAACTTCTAGTAGCTCTATATTTAATATTTTGATTTGTTTGGTTCGCTGCAGTAATTCAATATTGCAATATTCATATTTTTCAATATTTATTTTTTAATATGGAAACAAGAAAGAAGCTTTGATGCGTGCGCCGTTTCTGATACCGTTTCTATAAATTACAAAAATGATCAAATATTAATATTAAATAATAATTGTTTGTAATTTATAAGTACTCATATATTTAATAAAAAGATTTAAAATAAAAACTCAGTGCAGAATTGGTGATTTAGGTGACGATAATAACGTAACTTATGCTAATACCGAGTTTACTATCATTGTCTTGCGGAGGTAAATATTTTGAAACCTGTCGTTTCCATAGACGCTCTTTCAATGACTTTACATGCTTCGATTGCGTCTGTTGAAAAAATCCCTGCAAATTGCAAATGAGTTGTTCGTGCAGTGGATAGCACACCGCATTTCGCGGCGATGAGCAATCGTAACATTTACTGGTCCAAAGAGATCCATGCCAATATAAAAGATTCGTTCTTTGGGAAATTTGAGGGCGGTTCAACGTGAATTGAGAGTAAATTCGCATTTTCTTCAATCAGGATTTGTTATTAAAATTTTTTGACGGGGTTCGTTGATTGCGACGGATTGAATTTAATGATGAAATTTACTATGGAAATGTCTCATAAATAAGTATGCTGCAAAATCCGTCAAAATTGGACGGCGAACATTAAACGGAAGATTGCAAGTCTCGACAATACGACCCGAAATCCATAAAAGGCCATCTATTTCAGCAATACGGTAATCTACAAAGGATTTATTTTTTCGTAATTTAGATTGACCCCAATGCAATTCAGTTTTTGAGATATATATAGTTTTCTTTAATAATATTGCTTAATCGAATTTTAAGTACGGCGGCTTGAACCTCCAATCTTTAGAATTGTTCACAGCTACGTGAAAAAAAGAAACAAATCTATTTGTATTGCTATTTGATTGGGAACACCTTACTTTCCAAAATCGGCTTTATTTTTAAATTGTTTAAAATTTACCATGTCGGATCAAAGCTTACTCATCTAGACACCCTTATATTATTAATGAATGGTTAGTTTGTAGAGAATTATTTCCAAGTTTCAAGACACTGGCCCGAGAGTTCATTATTTTCATATTAATTCTCAATCCAATCCACTGATGCGACCAAGGCTGCTGGGTCAAACAATTGCGTATTGGTGGACAAAACCTTTCGCTTTGTGAAAGGATGGCTTACCAATCATTTTTGTAATTTAATAGAACTCATCTACCATTGCATTTCACCATATGTTCAGCATCTTCGCTACTGCATCTTTTTTATCTAAGAATGTCTTATTAGACAGTCTGAAAGTAACCCTGTGTGAACATCTTTATCAATCCTCTTAAAATTGAAAAATAAGCTTGTAAAATTTCGGAGAAGTCCAAGTCGAATGCAAAAAACACTAAGTCTCTATCTATTACCTTTTCCGAGATCTTTTCGTTCATACAGACGGACATGGCTATATCGACTGCTCTATCACTCCTGACCATAATGGGGGTAACTTTGGGGGTCTCCGACCATTTTTTCTACCTGTTACATACATTTGCACAAAACCAATAGGCTCTTGTACCTTCGGTACAGGACCTAAAGAGTAAAATTTCAACTCACATATGGCTCAAACGCGTGGATTTTGAGCGGCCTGTCAACATCTTAACGATATTTGCTGACGAACATGTTCGCGATCTTTGTACGCACATAATACGTGGGAAAGAGACAAAGTAAGGTTAAAGCAAGGTATACTTAACAAGGTAAGAGCTTAACGTCAGTCGGTGACACAAATTTTGAGGCAGAATGAGCAAAAGAGAGAGAAGCCAACTACAACTTGTAGTTGAAAACAAACGAACGCAATGTATTTTATGCGTTGTTGCAAAAAAATAATAAAAAATTCTTTCAGTTTAAAATACATTCGCACACACCAATGTATTTGCATATGTATTAGAATAAAAAAACAATCATGTGTGGAAAATACCTTTCCGTTTGACTATCGCAAGCGAACTAAAATTCAAGACACTGGAAAGAAGAAGATAAATATGTGGGTTCTTACCTCGTTAAGTACACCTTGGGTTAGAGTACACAACGATTGATATATATATGACCGTTTTGGACTTGTCTATAACCATTGCAGACTGATCGATAACTGTGTGGACTTATCTATATCGGGGGCGGATAATAAGATCGATAACTTAACTACCTGATACATGTTAACAACTTTTCGAAGTTCGAACAGAATGAAATATATAGAATTAAGGAAAGAAATGTTGTCAAGTTGAGGTAGCTCTACGGTATCACTGTGGGCAGTGTCGTGGCTGAATACGCAGGAAATATAGTATAAAAAGAGCAGCAAATACAGATTTCAACATTGGGCTTCAAATCAATAGTTTGCTATATATTAAGAAAAGTATTTGAGCTTTGGGCTTCAAATACAGATTTCAACATTGAGAATCTAATCAGTAGCCTGCAAAATATTAAGAAAAGTATTTACGCGTTGGGTTTCAAATACATATTTGACCAGTGGGCTTAAATCAGAAGTTTTGCTAAATATTAAGAAAGTATTTGAACATTGGTCTTCAAGTATGGATTTGAACATTGGACTTCAAGTCAGCAGTCTGATTATTTGAACATTGGGCTTCAAGTACAGATTAAAACATTGAGATTCAAGTCAGTAGTTTAACGATAATTAAAACTTAGTATTAGTATAGTGAAATCAATTTCTAGAAATAAAGAAAGGAATTGAAAATTAAAGAAATCGCTGCTTTGTTTCCTCAAAGTCTTTAATTGCAAATTTATGCAAAACGGATTCTGGCGAAGCTGAGCTAAAGCCTTCAACTCGGGTAAACCGGAAATCCACAAACACAAGAAGTCTTTCGATTCCGTCTTTTTTGAGGAACGTGTTCATTTTTAATATTGGAATTGGGCAGATTTGATGACCTAGGCTTGTGTTTGAGGTCATGTGTAGTATAGCACAATGAGCCGTCTATTTTAAAATTCATCCAAGTCATTTCATTGTTGCAAAACATATTTATCATATTTCCCAACAGCTATTTAATGGTTTCAAGGAACCGTGAAGTGCACAAAAAAAAAATTTTTTTTTTGATCCCGGTTAGAAATTTTCACGTTATGGAATTCCAAAGCTGAAATACATATTTTAGTTGTCGCTAACTTGGTTAAGATTAAAAAGAATTTCAACTGAATATTAACAATTACATATCTTTTTGTTCTCATAACTGTCCTTGAAATTATCCCAAGCTAACTCAAATTTTCTTTAGCTTCATCCTTAGTCTTTCAAATTAAACAGTACAGTTTTTCTACGATGAACATGTCCCTAAAAGTGGGTCATTATTTGTAGTCCCTTTGTATCGCATGGGTATCGCATGTCCAGGAGACACACGAAGGCAACATGCATGATAGGGTACTATTTGCTTTTAATTGCTGGGCAGTAGGCTGTCTTGAAAAAATTTTTTTTTAGTTTTCCCAAGACCTCTCAAAATTTCCGTAATTGGTAGCAGATTACCAAAAAAATTTTCTAAATAAAATAATACTATATCTTTAGGATTCTACCGATCTTCAAAGTTTTGAAACATTTTTATTTTCATGGCGATACTTCGTATCTTTAATTTCGATTCCTGAACTTGAACAGTGGGACTTGAGTAATCAAACACATAGACAGAGAGACAGGATTCGCTTAATGGAGTCGTTGACGCTTCTTTTTAGTGTTAAAAACTTCTTAGCAAAATGTATATACTATTCACAATAAGTGTGAAATTGATTTAAAAGCTGGTATGTAGAGTTTATCTAAACTTCGATTCCATCAAAATTGCTATACAAATATAATAACAAACTTTATAAACTTGTATGTGTTTTTAAAATCAGACACGAAGACTAAACTATTTGTAGCACAGAAGCATTTGCGAAAATAATTTTAGCACCCATTTTACCGAGGTTAATGACTTATCTTGATTACCTAACGGAGATTACTAAGCAGAGATTAAAGCGTAGACTACTTTGAAATAGTTCTGAGCAGAAGTGATTACAACCAGATTGAGCTTAATACATTGTTGACACAATGCATTTTTAAAGTGGCACGCACTTCCATTTTCAAAGGTTCGAGATATCCATTGTCAGAACTGTTTCCAGTAAAACAGCTGTGCAAGTTCCAAAGCATGCGCATTTAAAAGCTCGTACACTGTTCAGTGGTTCTTAATGTATACTTCACGGGCATACGACTTATTTATATTTTCAGTAATAAACGATTATAACCTATTTTAAATGACTGTTTAGACAATACATAATTGCACGCCAAATAATCCGAATTTTTAAATTTTATTGAATTTGCTGTTACTTTCAGTTAACAAATATAAATTCTCGGCTTACGTGCAACTTTCCATCTAATTAGCCTTTGTCAATAATTTGTTATCTCAGTGGACGCAAGTGAAGAAAGCCCAAATAATATATTTGTATATGGACCACCCAAGCCATAATCAATGCACTCCAAAACATAATCAATATGGTTGCGAGTAATTAGATCTGGACTCAGCTATGTAGCCTTGTGGATGTTAAGGTGTTGAAATCTGATGCTACTCACTACCTGGCTCTTCATTATATAAGTTAGTGACGTGAAGGCTAAATTTTTCAACGGTTGGGCCAAAGTTTCTTCCTTCCCAATTTTAGCGTTGAAATCGCCAAGCGTGATTTTGACATCGGGTTTGGCACAGCGCTCGTACAGATATTTCAAGCGCTCATAGAAGTCGGCTATAACATCGTTGTCTTTCTTTTCCGTTGGGGCGTGCACACTAATCAGGCTTATATTAGAACAGGCGTGCATCTGGAGACGATGCTAGGTTTTTTCTTACTTACCACAAATTCGTGCTAACCTTCATGGCACCTATAGTAGATGTTATAGAATGCTTTTTTAGAGCAACCCTGTCCTATTCATTGTATTTCCTGAATTGCAGTGATGTCAGCTATGTATCGTTCGAATACATCATCCAGCTGGATATTTGCTTCATACCTATATTCCAGGTGAATATCCGTAAATCGTGGTACTTATATCGTTTGCGGGGGTCATCATCATAGGGATTTATTCGAGGCTTCATTTTTTATTTTCATTGGGTGGATTTTTTTTTATGGTGGCGGGGCCCAAGCACACCAAGCCCTAATCTATCTTCCCAAAAATTATTCGTGCGATAAATTGCTCATCTTCTCGTATTTCGATGACAATTGCTGATTTGTTGTGTGCAGTAGCTTCCTGATCGATCCCAATGTGTCGAATGTGTTTCATATGAGTCCATTTCTTGATATTTCAGGCATTGCCAAAGACGGTACATATTTTCCGAGTTTGAAATGTGTACATTATTATGTACCCCATCTTGAAACAGACCTAACACGTTGAAATTTTTAATTTTAATCTGCCTCATAGTTTTTTAGATCAGAAATTTCTGAATTTTACCAAAATTAAATATACAAAAAAAATTAAAAATCGATACATTCCAATAAAATTTCAGAGAGGGTTTTCGGGATCGCTTATATTATGGCGGATCAAAAAATTGATTATATTTCAATAAAACATGGTCCTGGATTTTCGGGATCACTGATTACGAATTTGTAGTTAGTTTTAAAAATTTCGAGATGGAGGATGCAATATGGTGATCCCGAAAACCCCTATCTATGATGCTTTATAAATTATTGTCAACTTTAAAATTTTATGTTCTTATTAAATATTTTTCTTCCAACACTAGATATGAACACACCTCCCTCTCTAAGGATATATGCGAACAGTGGCATAGGGCTCATTTTAAAAGACATGGTTCAGCCTTTAATTTCTGATATTAGCTAAGTTTGTAGCACGTCAAGATTTAGCTGTACAGTATGTACTTCGAAATTGGCAAAAATCCGTAGTTCTAAGGTTATTAACCCCTATTTTCTCCAAAACTTGACGTGATGGATTCGTGTTCAGCTCAAAAAATCCGTTCAGAAAAACTATGTCCTAATTCATTCGCAAAATTTTTGCAGGGTAGTGTTATTCGTATTCTTGATCAACACACTAGATAAAGTGGCCACTATCAATTTAAGCAATTTATATGTTTTCATGTTATGAAATTCACCCAATTCATACAAGAGGATTGTGCAATTAAATATGACCATTTTAACTTCGTCAATAAAAGTTATGTATAAAGTTTAAATTTACATTTATATTATATTGATAAAAGTTTGACGCCTCAATAGTTCAACTGTCTACCGTGCTTGCTAAGTAAGCAATACTAATTTTCTGATGTAGATTAAAGATGTCCCAATAATGTTTAAAATCATTCAACACTACTACAAGGATTGGCTCTAATTTACACTTCAGTTTAAAAGAGTATATGAGTCTAAATATTCATTTGATGTATACTTCTAGACTCCGAGATGTATGATAAAATATATACTTTACAAAAAAATATATACTTTATGGCGTATGTCATGCCTCCTTTGGCACAAACAACATACACGACTTGAAATATTGGGTATAATTTACATTTCCCCCTTAAACGATTAATTTTTCTTCAAATTTTGTAATAATTAACAACTTACTACCCTAGATTCAGGGTAGAACAGTTTCAGCTAACAAACAATGAACATTTAAGATCTATATCTGTAAAATGGGTTCGAATACTGCAACAGATACAACACAACCTTCATATAAAGTTTTCTATAGGACTCAATAGAAATTTATGACTGATGAAATTTTAGACGGACATGCCTATGTCGATACAACGTCTAACTGGTCGAGATTATATTACCTTTCAATCACTCTTTCAGAAATTTTACGATAAATTGCAAATAATTATGTATTTTTACTCTATAAGTTGGCACAGCACAACGTTTGTTCTTTTACAACAAAAAATAAGATTATTCTTAACTTAAAAATAAGTCAATTTTATTCAATATTGACATTCATCGTCAATTTTACTCAAGCAAAATTGAGTACAAAAATTGTCATACCGCTGACATCAAACACTTCCTTCATCTACTTTCTTTTGTATTTATTTACGTTTTTGTTTACTTTTTATATTTTTTTTTCATATATTCGTTTTAAACTTATACTAGTTTACTGAATTTTAAATTGAGTTATATTTATTTTATATCTTAACAGAACATCGTCTCCGCCTAAGAGTCATTTCATTTAATGATATTATGGTAGAAGAATATTTATCAGTATAATATATAAGTTTTATATAGTTTAACACTTCTTTATTTTTATTATTATCATTATTTTAAGTCATACTTTATTATATTTCGCTTCTTTATTGTATAAATCTATTATTTGATTCTCAATATGTTGGTTTTTGTATGACAGGGATCAATGTCTTTCTTTCTATTATTGTATGTATTTTAATTAAATTGTTATAAATTAACACCAAATAAATAAGCTTTTCTAATTTTGATAAAAATTGGATGACCGTTTAACGTTAAAAAGTCGGTCAAGACGTCGAAACAAAGAGTTAAGAGTAAGTCGATTATTGGATGTGAACAATGGACTCTTACGAAAATTCCCGGAAAACGACTTATGTAGTTTGCAGGTGGTTAAGATAGCTTAATCTAGTTGCAAGGTCAACGGTTTATCGTGATGATTATAAACTGAGCGAGAGTTCTAAGTAGGCAGGCGACTGAATGCTTGTTGGATGTTTTGCTGTGGGGTTTATAAGGATGTGTGACTGTTCCGAAAGGGTTCAAAAAAAGATATGAAAACAATTAATTTATTCTGTCGTAATTTTAACTGTATAAATGTATACATATATGTATGTTATGTTAATCATAATGCAGTTACTTTTATGTATTTTTAATGTCGTTATTAATTTGGAGTGTTGAACTCTACTTGAAACTATTGTGGTCACATGTTTAGTAATGGTCGCTCGTTAACCAGAACAAAAGTGTGTGTGAATATAACTCTTCTCTAAAAACAACTCCAATGTTTCAAATTACTAGAATACAGCTATATATATATATGGTTTTGTTTATGTAGAAAGTGTTGATGCAGGCGTGGTGTATACTCAGAGTGTTGTTGTTAATGTTATAGGAACGGAGGCAGTTGCATTTACGTTCTTGTTGCAACCTCCTACAGTTGGATAAGTCGTTTTAGCTATTTCCGTCCAACTAATTAGTTTTGCTTATGGTATTTGTTTCGATTAATTCGGTACTAATATTTTGCTGTGCCTGTATTATAGATATTAGTTTAGTTTTGTTGCCATTTTTTCCACATCTACTCTGTTTTGCTTGGACTATATCATCACCACTTTTCAATAGAATATCCGTTGCCTCCCTCTCTACCGCTCTTACAACCAACACGGCGACCAGGACCCGAACCTAGTCCTATTGTTGATTGTTGGTTTTCATTTGTCCATTGACAATAGGCAAAAAATATGGATGCGCCATGGCTTCGCGCGCTGTAAGACGCTCGACATGATCGTAGCGCAACAGTTTATCAAGGAAATCAAGAGCCTCTGGCGAGACCAGATGTTGATTATCGGAGTGTACAAAGCGCTCCCATCGCTTTCGCGAATGTCTTTGCAAAATGTCGTGGAACCGCGGGTCCAAGTCGATGTTGTATTTATCCAGATAAGCGTAAAGTTCCTCAGTGCCCAGCACTTTGGCAATACGCACAAGCTGGTCATAATTGTCATGACCATGGAAGAAGGGCTCTTTGCGGAAAATCATCGATGCCAGCATGCAGCCCAGAGACCACATATCTAACGAGTAGTCATACATCTGGTAATCAACGAGCAACTCGGGCCCCTTAAAGTAACGCGATGCAACTCGTACATTGTACTCCTGTCCGGGATGATAAAATTCAGCCAGGCCCCAATCAATAAGGCGCAGTTTGCGATTTTCATGGTCGATCATTACGTTATGAGGCTTTACGTCGCGATGCATAATGCCCATGCTGTGGCAGTAGTCGAGCGCCTTAAGCAACTCAAACAGGTAGTAACGGATCTCATAGTCTGTGAGAGTTTGATAGAGTTGCTTAAAGTCTGTATTATTCACGTGCTCGAAGATTAATGCTGGCGTACGAGAAACCGGATCCTTCACGACCGCCAGCAAGGTGATAATGTTAGTGCCACCACGCAAGTTTTCCAAAATTTTAATTTCACGCTTTATCTTCTTCTTTTTGACCGGCTTTAGTATCTTGACCACGCACTTTTCGTTGGTAGTTATATTAACGGCCTCAAACACCTCGGAATACTTGCCACGACCAAGTTTTCGCACAAGCTGGTAGTCGTCTTGGTTGGCCCAATCGACTACATAGTTCTCATAGTCCCAGTACTCATCCGGTTTATGTGCGTTCACGTCCGTATAGACGCGAGCGGCGCTCGGTAAAGTCATTATGTCCTTGCCTACAACGATCTCGCTGCCGGGGCGCTTCTCCAAAGCAGCTGCTTCTCCTGCTTCCGTTTCCAATTCCGATGAGTCCGAAGAAGTGGCTGGATGAGTCCACGTCGCAAGGTTTGTATTGTAAAAATTCCTGAAATACAGTTCTGATTAATAATGTGAACACATAATACAAATAAAAATGTCACAAACATACAAAAAAAAAAAAATTTTAAATATGTTACATGTGTATATTTCTATAAACTATATTTGATACTCGTTAATCATTATATAGTGCGACAGACTAAAAATGCTTTAAAATAGAAGCTAATGTGACAAGTATATCAAGCGGCAAAACAATGCGACAGTATCGTATCGAGGCGTTGGGTTACACATTAGCCAATATGAATCACCAAACGGTCATTATGACGCCTATTGATTGTGTTCCAACACGTACCTTAACTCAATCGATTTCGATCTTTGCTGGACGAGGGCTTCTTCACGCCTAGGCCTTTTCCTGGGCACAAGTGATCGCTGCGTGGCGGTACGCGAAATTTGCTTCGATGGCAGTCGTCGAAAATTCCAACAGGCTATCTGATGGATACCGATTACGCTACGTATTTGCAGAATTTTGAATTTTATTTCGATCCAGTACCATGCATATATATAACAGATGCCGCCCGACAAGTGTCTCTCACATTTGCATTTACACGTAAAATGCGAAAATTTCACTGAAAAGTTGCTACCCTCTCATGTGGTGTAAAATTTCTGCAGCGTGCAATAGAGCAATTTCTATGAAACCGTTCTCGTTGGGAAAGTCTTGTCTTGTCCCTAATTAAATTGCAAAATAATCAATTTTCAACTATATATTGAGAAAATCAAAATCTTGCAGCTCGTTTCAATAATGAAATAATGTGGAACCCGTCGCGCCGTGCGAACTGAATGCGTGTGAGTGTGGATCGAGTGGTCAATAAGTTACCGCACACATTATTTGGTAAGAAACAAATGCACCTCTCGCACTTATAGTAGCATTGTCTGTACAGATAAGGTTAATTCAGATGTTGAAAGCGGTGCTGTACAGTCCGGTTCAGCGTGAGTTAGAAAGACACACTTAACTGAATTCACAATTTGCAAAAATAAAACTAGAAAGCTAACCAACCGTAATGTATTTATTTAACAAAGTTCGCTTTGTGTTTTCTTCAACCACTTCTGTTTTTTATTTATATATTTATGTAAATATATAACTACAAATATTTTTTTTTATATTTTACTCACGGAGCCGACTTATACTATATTCGTTCCGCCTTTACCATCTGCCATCACTTTCATTCTTAGTTATCGAAATAAAAATGAATTTCGATTACCACAAGTAATAAGTAATCTATACGTTTCAGAAGTACTCTCTTTCAAACTAATTGTTTACGTAGTATAGATGTTTCTAACCTTCAATTTCAAATAGATGAACTCTCATAGATTTGTCACTTCTTAAAAGAAAAAGAAAAACCCCTAACCCTTAAAGCGACCTTTGAAACAGAACAAGAAAATATAAATATAAAATGGTGTGACATAGAAACAAAAAAAATGTATTAACTCAAAATGAATTAAAATCGACATTCATTTAGATACAAAATTTTTGAGGATTTCAACTTAACAATTTTATACAATTAGTGGTACCCGGCACGCTTGGCTATGGCCAGTAAAAATTTATTTTCATTTATAATTGTACCTATATCTAAGATAAATATAGAAATCTACTTCAATGCAATAACATTGGATACTGAGGCTTAAACAAAATTTATATACATATTCGGGCATGTCACGTAAATCGAAAGGGAAATACGGTTGGATTGCTTTTAAAATCCCTCGAGTAAAACACCGGTGTCACGGAAAATCGAGGGAATTCACTTTTCGGATATTCTTTTTCGGAAACAGCTAGGGAATTAGCAGGGCTGTCAGCAATATAACAATTATGTCTGTTATTATTTTTAATTTGGATTTATTTGCTTAGTTGGGGGAAAATTTATAAATACAATTTTTTTTAGTAATAAGAGACGAAATGAATATAATTTTGAAAGTACATTACAACTAAAATAAGAAATATTTTTAAATATTCTGCCAGCCAACTTGTATAATTTGTACGACAGCCCTATGATATGCAAAATAATTGATCTTTGCTGTGACTGTCAACTCGCATATGTTACTTGCAAACACACATTAATAGCATCAAGATAAAACCATATTAGTTCTTAAAGATAAAATAAAAATGCCTGTTGCCGGCTTCCTAGCAAAAGATTTCCATCGTAGAAGGCAATTGGGTGAAGCGGGTGGAGTGCATTCAATTATAAAATGTAAACACTCTTCTTCTTTTTTACTAGTCATTCTCTGTCTATTTATAGACGACATGCCAACTTTTTGCAATGAACTCTTTACTAAAATGTATGTTTGAATATACATTTATTGTACACTAAATTAAAAAAATAAATATACCATAATCTTTATTTAAATTTTAGTTCACATATAAAACAAAGAAATTGAATAATTTGTTACATTTGCTTCTCTAATTGAAAGTGAACAAAGCATGCACTCCATATGGGCAAGTAACTCGTGACCGAACTCTGCCTGATACAAAATCAGGTGAGAGCGATCATGGTGAGAACGATAACACAGTGCAACAGTGATTCTGAACTTTTAAAGTGACATAGTAGGAATTGTTTATCTGGTCGAATATAACACAAAACCGTGTTTGAAATATTTGTAACACCCTAAAAATCTTTATTTATTGTTAAAAAACCGTTTTTCGGACCTATTTTGCGCTTAAAAATTCCTAAACGCGTTTTTTTTAACCGATTTTGAAATTGCCGGCGTTTTTCAATAGTTTTGGGTTGTAGCTTTTGGAAAAAAAATAGATCTTCGATTTTTTTAAACAAAAAGGACAAAATTTTTACGCAAGAAACTGAAATTTTCGCCTTTTATTCGTGTTTTTCGGATTTTGACGCCATTTTTTCGATACAACTTACAAAAATTCTTTCATTCATGACACATATCAATGTTGTCTCATTAATACTGAATAAAACGAGACAAATTTCATTAAAAAATTATGAAAATTGTTGAAGTTATAACGCTTTTCCCAAAAAAAGTCAATTCAACCTTGCGAGCGCTCCGGAGTAACAGTGTGTAAAAGAAAGGAATATGAATCTGTCTTTAAGACAAACAGAGATTCTGGGCTCCAGATTGAAGCAATGGAATATAGTAGACAACGACTTCAAAGTAACGTTTGCACGAGATAGAGACCTATCCTCGTTCGAACGAATTTTCAAAGCTGATGACACCGATAACAAACTTGTATATTGCGTTGATGTGGATGAATTGTATGCTGCACTCGATCACGAGCATTGTCCACAAGATTGGCGATTATTTCTAGACGGTTCCTGCAAAAGTAAGTATTTTATGTGTTATGAGTGTGAGGGAACTAAGTTTGAGTACAATTTCCCAATTAATTTTCAATTTACTAACATCATAGGTCTGAAAGCAGTATTGATGCACAACAAAAATGAATTGCCATCAGTTCCAATAGCATACGCTACTGATATGAAAGAGACGTATGAAACGATGGAAAAAATTCTACGGTTGATAAATTACAATAAATTTTGCAGGCAGATTGTCTCGGACTTTAAAGTCCTAACAATTCTACTTGGAATACAAGGAGGCTACACTAAATATCCTTGTTACTTTTGTGAATGGGACAGTCGTGCCAAAAATCATTACAAGTGTAACAACTGGCCACCGAGAATGTTTCAAATAGGCAAAAAGAATGTTCTTAACATTCCATTAGTGAAGACTGATGATATAATTTTGCCGCCGTTGCACTTAAAATTGGGGTATATGAAGCAGTTCGTTAAACGACTCGATAAAAACAGCGAAGCTTTTTTACACCTGAAACTTGTATTCCCCAAATTGAGCGACGCCAAGATTAAAGAAGGTATTTATAAAAATTTCCCAACACCTCATTCTTCAGAAAAAATTATCCTAATTTATTTTTACATTTCTATCATTACAGGCGTTTTCGTTGGACCGGAGATTCGTAAGCTTATGACTGATGAGGACTTCGTAAAAAAATTGTACCCAGTAGAGAAAAGAGCATGGCTGAGTTTCATTTCTTTGTGCCAAAACTTTCTTGGAAACGAAAGAAGTTCAAATGCAACATGTCTATAAAAATTCATTTTTTGCATTCTCATTTGGAATTTTTCCGGGACAATCTTGGTCAATTCAGTGACGAACAAGGTGAACGATTTCACCAAGAAATATCAACGATTGAAAAACGGTTCGCAGGAAAAAAACAAGTTATACTAACTTATAGCTAACTACTGCTGGTCACTCAAACGTGAAACCGATGACTCGTCTTATAAACGCAAAAGATCAAGCAAACATTTTTAGCTGATATTTATTTCAAAGATATGTAATTTTTGCAAAAGTTTCCGCTGAAATGTGAATATTCACTGTCTTTCTGCTCAGTGCAAATTCGAAGAGACCAGATTTAAAAAGTAAGAAAAATAATATGTAAAGAGTTATGAAATGAATAAAAATAAGATCAAGAATGTCAAATTTTTGTTCAAACTCTTAATCGCCTTTCCATTGAGCTTATTCCTTTCTTTTACACACTGTTACTGTACACGGTTTTGTGTTATATTCGACCAGATAAACAATTCCTACTATGTCACTTTAAAAGTTCATTCACTTTTGTTTTTTTTTTGTAGCACTGTGTAATTTGTCTTAACGCGGGATATGCGGAGCGAAGTGGTTAAGGTGGTGGATTATTCCAACTGCTGAGAGAGTGGGCATGGTGTTTTGTCTTTTAAAATGTGGTGGGAATTGCTGAGAGCCTATTACTCTAAGCCGAGGTTCCTATGTTTGAATATGTACCCTGCATAAGTAGCAAATTACAGTATGCAATTAGGTCGAGGTTATTGACCCTAATATGGCGTAAGGTTGAGGACTGGTCAAGGACTTACGGTGAATTGCCCAAAAACGGGAAAATTCTTGGAAATGGGGATGATTGTTGTTGCCTGATTCGTTTTATACCATTAGGAAGAGAACGCTTACCTTTGGGTGCCAGAAATTTAATCAAGATCAGTCTTGTAAATCCTTCGCCGAGGCACGACGTGGTGGAATATTGTGCGTGGTTTTCGTAATACAAAATATTAATATTGTTAATAATAATTAGTGTCGGTTACATGTGAGTGAAAAAAAAAGAAAAGGAAAAGAAAAAAATCTAAATTGTTTCATCATTTAATGGCCCAACGTCAACGGCATGTTGAGGCGGGTTTTGTTTGATATAAGTTACGCAAAAGGGGAAAAATTATAAAGAAAGGCGAGATAAAAACCGTGAGTAGAAAATTATCATTTAATACGAGTAATATTTACAATTAAAATAAATAATGTCAACTGTCCTAGTGTGGCCCCTTACTTCAATTGGCAACTAATGCGCCGAAATTATGTGAATCAATTGGAGGATAACGCACAATCGCCAAGACACCCCGATCCAGTAGCCAGCTAGCCCACGAGGGCCACAGGTTTTTATAAAATCAATTTAAAAGAATTTTTAATTTACAAAAATTAAAAAACTATGAGGTACCCAAAATTCCTGATACTGCGACAAAAAAGGACGAAAACACTATCAAAAGCTTGGAGGCCTAAAAGAAAGAAAAGAAAAGGGGATAAAATGTCCTTAGTTAGAAATTATTTATGAAAAAAAAAGATAATGTAAAAGAGCCATTTAGAGCGTTGAATGCTGTTTATTAATTTCTATTCCCGATTTATTTTTCTGTCTTATACTTTAATAAGTGTAAGAATATTGTTTAAAGTCCCAATTTTTGATTTTTATTTTATAGCGATACATAATTTTAGTTTAAGATAGCTTTAAGTATTTATTACTATTCGTATCGTATATTTATAGTTTTTTTTTTGTTGTTGTTGCTTGTTGTGTTGTAAAGAAGGGGGAAAAAAAAGAAAAGAAAGTATAATAAGGAGAAGTTAAAAATCAACAACACCGCCAAGCGAGTTTGATTAGGCCAACTAACCCAGTAGAGCGCTCTGACAGGAATTGTAGGCTTAATTAAATATGCATGAAAGGGGTATAATAAACAAATAATTTTTTGTGTGTTTCCCTTGCTATACTTAATTTTTTATTTTTTTTTTCGTCTAAGGTTTTTTTTGTTAATGGTTGTTAAAAATATATTTAGTTTTAATTCCATTTGCGTGGCTTATTTTTTTTCGTAACTCTTAGTGCGGATATCCCGTTTTAGCAGATACGCTGAAACGCTCATATTTCATAATGCGCAGGAAGTGATGTTTAATATGTGGTAAAGTTATTTTGTCGGGTGGGCGATTCCCGGTAACTCTGCCACAGTAAGTGGAACGTGAAATCCAAGAATAGGGAATCTGTTTGACAGAAAGCAGGATTCAAGGTAGGGTGGGGCGCAAGGGGATTATTCCACCTGATCCCCATCAAATCATAGCCGCAATTGTCCGTCCGTTTTGTGTTTCCTCCACGTAATACTGATCGTTTTATTTTGAAAACGTATCAGAGTATTGTAGTGATGGGGGGGTTAATTGTAACGTAAGGATTTATGAGGTCGGACCATGGATGGAGCCGTTCAGCTTGAGGTCATTGCTGCCACCGCATAATCTTTTTTGTGTGCTAAAACTATTACTACAAGATCATAGTCACATTCGTCTTTGTGTCTACTGGACCGTGGATGGAGCGTTTCTGCTCGAGTCCATTGCTGCCGTAGCATAGTGAATTAGTTTAGCTTAAAGACGAGAACTTTCCATTTAATGGTTCCGACATACAAATGCTTACTGGACCGTAGATGGAGCTATTCTGCTCGAGTCCATTGCTGCCGTAGGACTGTTTTTGAGAACATCAAGGGAAAGAGTTCGTTAGAGATTTTGAACATTAGTAATATGTTGAAAGTAAAAGGGAATATTGAGGTATCAAGTATGATTGGTCCTGCATGATATATATTATCCAGTTTCCCGGTATTTGATACCCATAACTTAAAATCAGCATGCGCTTTAAGCGATTGAGCTGATCGAATGAGTTATTTTTTTTCTTGTTTTATAGCTCAAAAATATTTAATTTGTTTTCAATTGTTTTATGGCTATGACAAATGTAGCGCGAGAAAAATATACATATGAATGTGTAGATAATGATAGGGATAAGCGTTCCGAAGAGGCAGTAGTAATGAGATATTGCCCACCCAATTTGGTATTAAAATTTGTTAGTTGAAACAATCGTATTTAGTAAGAGGATGAATAGTGCTGAGGCACAAAGAATAAAAAGAAAAATTGAGTGGAGCGTGGAATTTGTAAGAAATAGAGGATTAAATATAAAAGAATCTAGACCGGTAACCAGACTGTTTGCAGCGCGAACAAAGAGTGATCAATTAGTTCCGAACGTAAATATGGTAGTGGGTTACTCGACCAAAAAGCAACAAATACAGGACGAGAGGACTAATTCGATGGAAGGAAGGATGAGGTGAACCGAGGATAATGTGCCTGGCCCAAGCGGATTAGGTACAAAGGCGCGAAACGAGGGTATTTACTGAGACAGCAGCAGGTGTCACACAAACATTGAATGTATCAGGGATGGGTACGGAGATTAAGAGTCCAGGACAGTGAATCTGGCAGTAGCTCAAGCTTACGAGACGTACCGAGCATCGTTTGGCGAAGCTCTGGGAGGAATACGTGGACAATTAGCCGAGGACATGAAGTCATTTATGAAAGAGGTTAATGACACTATGCATCAGTTTAGAGCGAACCAAACGTCTCTACCGTCGGTTGGTTCGAGTGGATTCGAGGGGGAGTGCCGAGAATCCGATCGAGACAATAGGGAACACCGACATCAAACTAACGCGATAAACCGAAGCAATAACAATCCTTTGTTAGGCAACATTTCAGTTAGGACAAATTGGGATCCGCACAATTTACATTCTGATTCCCGGCAAAATCTGGTAGTGCAAAGTACGAATAAAACTACTGCTGTCCCACGCTTTGTCGCGTCCTCCAGGGGAAATGTTCCAGAACCGGACCGATGCAGTCAACCAGGCAGACAGGCGGGACATGAAAGAGATAAATTTAGTCGTTATAACACAATGCAAAATAGAACGGATATGATACAAGTGTGTAAATGGGGTTTGTCCTTTGACGGAGATCCCTCGAAGATGCAGGTTGAAGATTTGATTTTTCGCATAGAATATCTCCAATCGGTGTATCAGGTATCTTGGTCAGATATTTTGCGAGATTTTCATACTTTGGTACTAGAAGCGGCTCGAGATTGGTACTGGCTTCACGATAAGACACAAGGGGTGCAGGATTGGCCATCGTTACGCTTCGCATTACAGACACGTTTCCAAAGTCGAAGAACTGATTTTGAAAACTGGCGTGATACAATGGAGAGACGCCAAGGTCCGGATGAGTCCATAGATGTTTATATTCACAAAATGCTCATGCTCAGATCGAAGCTTAACCATCCCATGTCAGACTTCGGGCTGATCATTGTGATGAAAACAAACATCCATGAAAATGTAGCAAGGATTATATATACCATGTATACAAACAGTTTGGAACATCTGCGATCTGAATTCCATGACGCAGAAAGACTCTTACAATCCCAGC
Source organism: Leucophenga maculata (assembly GCA_035044805.1). Lineage (NCBI taxonomy): Eukaryota > Metazoa > Arthropoda > Insecta > Diptera > Drosophilidae > Leucophenga > Leucophenga maculata. The sequence continues at coordinate 227,751 of JAWNNP010002676.1, read as the reverse complement.
GTAGACGTGCTGCTCCATTACAAAACTCTCACATGGTTGTTAATACACTCACAGATAGGGGAAGATTCCATGTGAACGAAGTGCAAGGCGTGGATATTCCTGCTGAGGAAAATAGAAATATTAATTATGAAGTGGAAGAAATTAGAAAGGACAGGTCTCCGGCAGATAAATCGAAACTAATCTGCTGAAATTGTAAGGCTCAGGGCCACACATACTTTGAGTGCGAATCTCCACAACGGAGAATTTTCTGCTATAAATGTGGCCGGGAAGGGGTGGTTTTACCGAAGTGTTCAAGTTGTCGGCCAGGAAATGCCTCAAGGAGCATGTTACACCGGGGGGAGAGCAAGCTCCGTGAATCCAGCATTGGAGACGAACACCTAGATTCGGATAGCAGTGATAGGCCCTCGGAAAAAGAACGTGTGGGTGGTATATGTAAGAATAAGATAATGAAAAATATAAATTTAGTTAATAATATATCTAGATGTAGTAGTGATGAGGTATATCGAAGGAAACCATATAATGAGAGACTTAAGAATTGTAAGATAATCAGGGCACGAATATTTGGAGAACCACTAGAATACAGGGTGTTCCGGTGTTCTATTGTGAAATCATATGCTTGTAAAGCTAACGACCACCGCGCTAGCCGACCATTTAGATCTCATAATTTCATCAGCCACTGAAGACTTGAGTGGTCCGTTATTACCGTAAATGGCATTAACTCAACATACGGCCGGAACCTTTAAATAGCCTTCACGGCTGCCAAACACTCTTTCTCCGTGACGCTGTAATTCAACTGGGCTCCACGTAATTTTTGGGAATAAAATGCAATTGGTCGGTGGTTTCCATCATCGTCCATTTGGAACAACACTGCCCCAACGCCTACATTACACGCGTCACACTGTATATAGAAGTGTCTTTTGAAGTCAGGTTGGGTCAACAATGGTGATGATGTTAGGGCCCTCTTTAAATACTCAAACGATTTCGTTGCTGCCTCTGTCAACTGAAACTTAGTTTTCGTTTTTAAACAGTCAGTTAACGGAGCTGCTAAAGCCAAAAAGTTTTTTTATAAATCGTCGGTACCAACCAGCCGAACCCAAAAAACTTCTCACTTGTCTGATGGAACTCGGAGTTGGAATCTTTAATATTGCCGACACCTTCTCCGTATCCATCCGTAAAGAGCCCTAGCCTATAATAAAACCTAAATATTACAGCTGTTTAAAACAGAATTTAGATTTTTGTAATCCAATGGTAAGATTAGCTTTTCTAAGGCATTCGGCTACTTCACTGAGCAGTTCACAATGTGCTTTGAAATACAAATACATTGTTTTTTAAATGTTGTGGAATTATTTTGTCCATCACTCTGCATAATCTTTGAGCAGCATTGCATAGCCCGAATGGCGAAATTGATATAGCTGACGTCCGGATTCAGTGAAAGCGGTATACTTTCTACTGTCTTCGTCCAACTCTATCTACCAAAATGCGTGTTTCAAGTCTACGCTTCAAATAAACATAGTCTCTCCTACCCTGCTAAGAACTGATTCAATACTTTGCAACGGGTACTCATCTTTAACTGTGATATTGTTTAATTTTCTTGCGTCTAAACATGGTCGGTTTTTTCCAGGTTTTCGAACTAAATTTGTGCGGTTACTCCACGGACTTTCGCTATGCTCTATCACCCCCAGTTCTAGCATTGCATCAACTTCTGCAAAAAGCAATTCTTGCACTGCAGGAGACACCGGGTAAAAACGCTCCTTTACAGGTGTTGCCTCTTTTGTTAGTTCTATGGTATGCTTTTCAACAGTAGTCTTTCCCAAACCGTGTTGCTCAAAACTAATAAATTTGCTTTTTACACTTTCTAGCTCCATTTGCTGGTCCTGCGTCAATATATGAGGCTCTATTGGTTCGTTCTCTGGTATGATATCTATAGGTATCTCTTCCACAAACTTGCCGTTTCCGAGTATCTTTGGGGCCAAACGCCTCCAAAAATCCACCCCCAGATAGAGTTCTTGCTCTAAGCTTGGACACAGATACAAAACCATCTCAATAACTTTCTCTTCGTAGCCAATGGGTGTGAGTATTTTGCCTATCACTTTGTGCGGAGAGCCTCCTGCCGTTTTCACATTAGAATGAAATGGCAAAACCTGAATCCCCTACTTGCTCACCATATCGACACAATTTCGACCTAGCACACTGAGAGAAGCACCCATGTTTAAGAGCCCTGATAGCTTTTGCCCAGCTATTTCAACCTCTGCGTATGGCCGGTCATCGCCTTTCGCCACTGTTGATATGGTACAGGTTTCTACTTTTCGTGACTTTTGACGGGTTGCGTGTCTTCTACGCGCGCGTAGTGCTTTTTTACTTGCCCTGTATTCTAATGGTTCTCCAAATATTCGTGCCTGATTATCTTACAATTCTTAAGTCTCTCATTATATGGTTTCCTTCGATATACCTCATCACTACTACATCTAGATATATTATTAACTAAATTTATATTTTTCATTATCTTATTCTTACATATACCAACCACACGTTCTTTTTCCGAGGGCCTATCACTGCTATCCGAATCTAGGTGTTCGTCTCCAATGCTGGATTCACGGAGCTTGCATAGTGTCATTAACCTCTTTCTTAAATGACTTCATGTCCTCGGCTAATTGTCCACGTATTCCTCCCAGAGCTTCGCCAAACGATGCTCGGTACGTCTCGTAAGCTTGAGCTACTGCCAGATTCACTGTCCTGGACTCTTAAACTCCGTACCCATCCCTGATACATTCAATGTTTTTGTGACACCTGCCGCCGTCTCAGTAAATACCCTCGTTTCGCGCCGTTGTACCTAATCCGCTTGGGCCAGGCACATCATCCTCGGTTCACCTCATCCTTCCTTCCATCGAATTAGTCCTCTCGTCCTGTATTTGTTGCTTTTTGGTCGAGTAACCCACTACCATATTTACGTTCGGAACTAATTGATCACTCTTTGTTCGCGCTGCAAACAGTCTGGTTACCGGTCTAGATTCTTTTATATTTAATCCTCTATTTCTTACAAATTCCACGCTCCACTCAATTTTTCTTTTTATTCTTTGTGCCTCAGCACTATTCATCCTCTTACTAAATACGATTGTTTCAACTAACAAATTTTAATACCAAATTGGGTGGGCAATATCTCATTACTACTGCCTCTTCGGAACGCTTATCCCTATCATTATCTACACATTCATATGTATATTTTTCTCGCGCTACATTTGTCATAGCCATAAAACAATTGAAAACAAATTAAATATTTTTGAGCTATAAAACAAGAAAAAAAATAACTCATTCGATCAGCTCAATCGCTTAAAGCGCATGCTGATTTTAAGTTATGGGTATCAAATACCGGGAAACTGGATAATATATATCATGCAGGACCAATCATACTTGATACCTCAATATTCCCTTTTACTTTCAACATATTACTAATGTTCAAAATCTCTAACGAACTCTTTCCCTTGATGTTCTCAAAAACAGTCCTACGGCAGCAATGGACTCGAGCAGAATAGCTCCAAGCATTTGTATGTCGGAACAATTAAATGGAAGTTCTCGTCTTTAAGCTAAACTAATTCACTATGCTACGGCAGCAATGGACTCGAGCAGAAACGCTCCATCCACGGTCCAGTAGACACAAAGACGAATGTGACTATGATCTTGTAGTAATAGTTTTAGCACACAAAAAAGATTATGCGGTGGCAGCAATGACCTCAAGCTGAACGGCTCCATCCATGGTCCGACCTCATAAATCCTTCAGCACCAATAAACTATACTACTTATTATTTCGTTTCTAATTTACTTTTTAAATGAATAATATTTCATGTACTATTAGTTATATTGAGTGTCGACTTTTATTAGGCACAATTTGTAATAACCGTGCCTGGTGTTCCCATTGGGCGCCATTTGTTGCTTCCTGCTTCCCATAGTTTTATAAAAACTGTGGTCCCGTAGCGAAACTTGTGTGCGTCTGGCTGCGGCTAATTTTGGCTCAGTTTTTTCAGGCGGGTTCGACCGCCAAACGCCACTATGCAGTTGCTAAAAAAAAAATTCATTCACAGACAAACATACTAATCATGTTACAATTAACCCCCCCATCACTACAATACTCTGATACGTTTTCAAAATAAAACGATCAGTATTACGTGGAGGAAACACAAAACGGACGGACAATTGCGGCTATGATTTGATGGGGATCAGGTGGAATAATCCCCTTGCGCCCCACCCTACCTTGAATCCTGCTTTCTGTCAAACAGATTCCCTATTCTTGGATTTCACGTTCCACTTACTGTGGCAGAGTTACCGGGAATCGCCCACCCGACAAAATAACTTTACCACATATTAAACATCACTTCCTGCGCATTATGAAATATGAGCGTTTCAGCGTATCTGCTAAAACGGGCTATCCGCACTAAGAGTTACGAAAAAAAATAAGCCACGCAAATGGAATTAAAACTAAATATATTTTTAACAACCATTAACAAAAAAAACCTTAGACGAAAAAAAAAATAAAAAATTAAGTATAGCAAGGGAAACACACAAAAAATTATTTGTTTATTAGACCCCTTTCATGCATATTTAATTAAGCCTACAATTCCTGTCAGAGCGCTCTACTGGGTTAGTTGGCCTAATCAAACTCGCTTGGCGGTGTTGTTGATTTTTAACTTCTCCTTATTATACTTTCTTTTCTTTTTTTTCCCCCTTCTTTACAACACAACAAGCAACAACAACAAAAAAAAACTATAAATATACGATACGATTAGTAATAAATACTTAAAGCTATCTTAAACTAAAATTATGTATCGCTATAAAATAAAAATCAAAAATTGGGACTTTAAACAATATTCTTACACTTATTAAAGTATAAGACAGAAAAATAAATCGGGAATAGAAATTAATAAACAGCATTCAACGCTCTAAATGGCTCTTTTACATTATCTTTTTTTTTCATAAATAATTTCTAACTAAGGACATTTTATCCCCTTTTCTTTTCTTTCTTTTAGGCCTCCAAGCTTTTGATAGTGTTTTCGTCCTTTTTTGTCGCAGTATCAGGAATTTTGGGTACCTCATAGTTTTTTCATTTTTGTAAATTAAAAATTCTTTTAAATTGATTTTATAAAAACCTGTGGCCCTCGTGGGCTAGCTGGCTACTGGATCGGGGTGTCTTGGCGATTGTGCGTTATCCTCCAATTGATTCACATAATTTCGGCGCATTAGTTGCCAATTGAAGTAAGGGGCCACACTAGGACAGTTGACATTATTTATTTTAATTGTAAATATTACTCGTATTAAATGATAATTTTCTACTCACGGTTTTTATCTCGCCTTTCTTTATAATTTTTCCCCTTTTGCGTAACTTATATCAAACAAAACCCGCCTCAACATGCCGTTGACGTTGGGCCATTAAATGATGAAACAATTTAGATTTTTTCCTTTTCCTTTTCTTTTTTTTTCACTCACATGTAACCGACACTAATTATTATTAACAATATTAATATTTTGTATTACGAAAACCACGCACAATATTCCACCACGTCGTGCCTCGGCGAAGGATTTACAAGACTGATCTTGATTAAATTCCTGGCACCCAAAGGTAAGCGTTCTCTTCCTAATGGTATAAAACGAATCAGGCAACAACAATCATCCCCATTTCCAAGAATTTTCCCGTTTTTGGGCAATTCACCGTAAGTCCTTGACCAGTCCTCAACCTTACGCCATATTAGGGTCAATAACCTCGACCTAATTGCATACTGTAATTTGCTACTTATGCAGGGTACATATTCAAACATAGGAACCTCGGCTTAGAGTAATAGGCTCTCAGCAATTCCCACCACATTTTAAAAGACAAAACACCATGCCCACTCTCTCAGCAGTTGGAATAATCCACCACCTTAACCACTTCGCTCCGCATATCCCGCGTTAAGACAAATTACACAGTGCTACAAAAAAAAAACAAAAGTGAATGAACTTTTAAAGTGACATAGTAGGAATTGTTTATCTGGTCGAATATAACACAAAACCGTGTTTGAAATATTTGTAACACCCTAAAAATCTTTATTTATTGTTAAAAAACCGTTTTTCGGACCTATTTTGCGCTTAAAAATTCCTAAACGCGTTTTTTTTAACCGATTTTGAAATTGCCGGCGTTTTTCAATAGTTTTGGGTTGTAGCTTTTGGAAAAAAATAGATCTTCGATTTTTTTAAACAAAAAGGACAAAATTTTTACACAAGAAACTGAAATTTTCGCCTTTTGTTCGTGTTTTTCGGATTTTGACGCCATTTTTTCGGTACAACTTATAAAAATTCTGTCATTCATCACACATATCAATGTTGTCTTATTAATACTGAATAAAACGAGACATATTTCATTAATAAATTATGAAAATTGTTAAAGTTATAACGCTTTTCCCAAAAAAAGTCAATTCAACCTTGCGAGCGCTCCGGAGTAACATTGTGTAAAAGAAAGGAATAAGCTCAATGGAAGGGCGATTTAGAGTTTGAACAAAAATTTGACATTCTTGATCTTATTTTTATTGATTTCATAACTCTTTACATATTATTTTTCTTACTTTTTAAATCTGGTCTCTTCGAATTCAGCGGAAACTTTTGCAAAAATTACATATCTTTGAAATAAATATCAGCTAAAAATGTTTGCTTGATCTTTTGCGTTTATAAGACGAGTCATCGGTTTCACGTTTGAGTGACCAGCAGTAGTTAGCTATAAGTTAGTATAACTTGGTTTTTTCCTGCGAACCGTTTTTCAATCGTTGATATTTCTTGGTGAAATCGTTCACCTTGTTCGTCACTGAATTGACCAAGATTGTCCCGGAAAAATTCCAAATGAGAATGCAAAAAATGAATTTTTATAGACATGTTGCATTTGAACTTCTTTCGTTTCCAAGAAAGTTTTGGCACAAAGAAATGAAACTCAGCCATGCTCTTTTCTCTACTGGGTACAATTTTTTTACGAAGTCCTCATCAGTCATAAGCTTACGAATCTCCGGTCCAACGAAAACGCCTGTAATGATAGAAATGTAAAAATAAATTAGGATAATTTTTTCTGAAGAATGAGGTGTTGGGAAATTTTTATAAATACCTTCTTTAATCTTGGCGTCGCTCAATTTGGGGAATACAAGTTTCAGGTGTAAAAAAGCTTCGCTGTTTTTATCGAGTCGTTTAACGAACTGCTTCATATACCCCAATTTTAAGTGCAACGGCGGCAAAATTATATCATCAGTCTTCACTAATGGAATGTTAAGAACATTCTTTTTGCCTATTTGAAACATTCTCGGTGGCCAGTTGTTACACTTGTAATGATTTTTGGCACGACTGTCCCATTCACAAAAGTAACAAGGATATTTAGTGTAGCCTCCTTGTATTCCAAGTAGAATTGTTAGGACTTTAAAGTCCGAGACAATCTGCCTGCGAAATTTATTGTAATTTATCAACCGTAGAATTTTTTCCATCGTTTGATACGTCTCTTTCATATCAGTAGCGTATGCTATTGGAACTGATGGCAATTCATTTTTGTTGTGCATCAATACTGCTTTCAGACCTATGATGTTAGTAAATTGAAAATTAATTGGGAAATTGTACTCAAACTTAGTTCCCTAACACTCATAACACATAAAATACTTACTTTTGCAGGAACCGTCTAGAAATTATCGCCAATCTTGTGGACAATGCTCGTGATCGAGTGCAGCAAACAATTCATCCACATCAACGCAATATACAAGTTTGTTATCGGTGTCATCAGCTTTGAAAATTCGTTCGAACGAGGATAGGTCTCTATCTCGTGCAAACGTTACTTTGAAGTCGTTGTCTACTATATTCCATTGCTTCAATCTGGAGCCCAGAATCTCTGTTTGTCTTAAAGACAGATTCATATTCCTTTCTTTTACACACTGTTACTCCGGAGCGCTCGCAAGGCTTTGACTTTTTTTGGGAAAAGCGTTATAACTTCAACAATTTTCATAATTTTTTAATGAAATTTGTCTCGTTTTATTCAGTATTAATGAGACAACATTGATATGTGTCATGAATGAAAGAATTTTTGTAAGTTGTATCGAAAAAATGGCGTCAAAATCCGAAAAACACGAATAAAAGGCGAAAATTTCAGTTTCTTGTGTAAAAATTTTGTCCTTTTTGTTTAAAAAAATCGAAGATCTATTTTTTTTCCAAAAGCTACAACCCAAAACTATTGAAAAACGCCGGCAATTTCAAAATCGGTTAAAAAAAACGCGTTTAGAAATTTTTAAGCGCAAAATAGGTCTGAAAAACGGTTTTTTAACAATAAATAAAGATTTTTAGGGTGTTACAAATATTTCAAACACGGTTTTGTGTTATATTCGACCAGATAAACAATTCCTACTATGTCACTTTAAAAGTTCAGAATCACTGTTGCACTGTGTTATCGTTCTCACCATGATCGCTCTCACCTGATTTTGTATCAGGCAGAGTTCGGTCACGAGTTACCTGCCCATATGGAGTGTATGCTTTGTTCACTTTCAATTAGAGAAGCAAATGTAACAAATTATTCAATTTCTTTGTTTTATATGTGAACTAAAATTTAAATAAAGATTATGGTATATTTATTTTTTTAATTTAGTGTACAATAAATGTATATTCAAACATACATTTTAGTAAAGAGTTCATTGCAAAAAGTTGGCATGTCGTCTATAAATAGACAGAGAATGACTAGTAAAAAAAAAAGAAGAGTGTTTACATTTTATAATTGAATGCACTCCACCCGCTTCACCCAATTGCCTTCTACGATGGAAATCTTTTCCTAGGAAGCCGGCAACAGGCATTTTTATTTTATCTTTAAGAACTAATATGGTTTTATCTTGATGCTATTAATGTGTGTTTGCAAGTAACATATGCGAGTTGACAGTCACAGCAAAGATCAATTATTTTGCATATCATAGGGCTGTCGTACAAATTATACAAGTTGGCTGCAGAATATTTAAAAATATTTGTTTTTTTTTTATAAAGATTTCGTCTCTTATTATAATAAAATTTTATTTATAATTTTTTTCCCCAACTAAGCAAATAAATCGAAATTAAAAATAATAAAACACATAATGCTGACAACCCTTTTAATTCTCCATCTGTTTCCGAATCAAATTTCCGAAAAGTGAAATCCCTCGATTTTTCGTGACACCGGGGTCTTGCTCTAGTGATTTTAAAACCAATCCAACCGTATTTTCCTTTCGATTTGCGTGACATGCCCGAATTGAACGTTTTGAATATTTTTTTTTCATTGTCTAATGCTATTAAATTCCCAGGCATTGTACTTGCCCACTCTTACAAATCCACTAAAACGAGGAGGAGAAATATTTAGTGTACCAGTCAAGCGCTGCTTTTTTGTATTTCTTTTAATGCGTGCGTTTACTGTCCGTTGTTTACATTCTTTTTAAATCATGTTCATTTGAAGTTCTTTGGCATGATGAAAATAAAGATTTGTACAAATCGCTTAAAGCCAGCTAGCGATTTCTGTGGCAATCGCCACTCATTACACACCAAAACCTCATTAATATTGTTCAGGAAACTGTTTTGATACTCATATAAAATATTTTAAATTTCTGCGAACAGTATTGCTATAAAAATTAAAAAAAAAATTTCGAGCGAGATTTACGCTATATACTGGAAGGCACATATATTGATAACCTTCGCGGGCGTGTGCACAAAAACTCAGCAAAGATTCATTTTAATTGGATAAACGGTTTTAGAATGCATAATTAACAAACAAACATTCATTTTATAAATACATACATATCTATATATAGATTTAACAAAAATATTTCTCATAACAAATGGTTAAGGTAAGTGAACATGATTAAATATTTAATTTATTTGTTTGCAATGCGGTTGAGTTTAATATTTTTTAGCATTTATTATTGTACACATCTATATATGTGTATACAAATTAATGTTGTATGTATGTATATATCCATATATATCTATCTATGTATGTTCCTTGTAGGAAACCAAAGCATCGAACCAATTGAGCTGAAATTTACAGATGTACTTAAGTTAAGCCAGGAAAGTAGTCCTGCCAAGTATGGAGTGAGTTATGCTTCAGCGCTAATATAAGCGAAAAATAAAACTCAACATACCTTTGCATTTATTTGAAGTACAATGATGTACAACAAGTTTTTTGCGGTTAAAAACACCATTTAAGAAAAAGCGTTTATTGCTGGAATTGCTAAGACTATTCTGAAGATCCCACCAATTAAAATCATAGAAATCTTCATTATTTATTTGAGAAATCATTTCATCGGAGTATTTGTGTCTTTTATCTTCTATAAAACGAGTAAAAAGTATTCTACTTGGTTGCAGCTTTAAAATAATTTATATTTAAATATTATTTGTAGAATCATAACTACTAAGCCGGTTTTTGCTTGTAGCAAATGACTGATTCCTCCCCATGGAGGTAAGCTTATAAAGTTGTTTTTTAGCGAGTTCGACGAAAACTTTTCTCTAAGTCAGTTATCCGCTTATAATTTTTTTTAGCGATATACGTACATAGTATGTATTTAATTCATATATTTAATATAACATACTTTATAAATTTCCATTTTTCCAATAACTGTATAACGAATATATTTTGACTATATTCAGTGAGTAAGTAAGTAAGTAAGCGGACTGATGAGATATCGTAGCAGAAATCGAAATATGTGTATCCGTTGCTCATTACAAGTAATGTTCCACAGTTGATTTAAATAATTTTCTCTCTTTTAAGCTATTTTGAGGTATTTAAGGCATTTAAAAAATAGCTATCTATTGAACACCATCGACTAGCAGTAAATAAAGTTCAAGATTACTATCAGGGAACCGCAAGGCAAGTTGTTGGGTCACATAAAAGTTAATGCTGAGGACTCCAATACCAAAGGAATCCAATTATGGAAGTTCTTTAAAGCAAAAAAATTTAAGCTTTCTGGCTTGTTAGCAGTATGTTGCGATGGAGAACACACCAATACTGGAATTGAAAATGGATTAATTCGAAAGTTTAAAGTTTTGTTGAATAAACCCTCACATTGGTTTGTTTACTTGTTGCATTTTAACGAACTTCCTCTTCACCATTTATTCAATGCCTTAAGAAAATTCATCTACAAGTGGACCACGTACCACCTGTGAACAACTTCCGGTAAGCACCAAGTTCTAATACATCTTCAAATAAAAATAAACATTTTGTTGTAGGCTTTACCTCCATCCATGGATAATAAAGATGAAAAACGCCTTCCGACTGACGTTTTATATCTCTATCGAATAGCCAAAGCTGTTTCAGAAGGTTTGTGTCCAGAAGATCTTGCCAACATGAAACCGGGACAAATTGATCATTCTCGTTGGTTAACAAAAGCCAGTTGGCCAATTTCATCATGTATTTTAATATCAAATTTTACAATTCAGCGGTATTTGGCAGTAAACTTTTATTTAACTTTATTCCGTCAACGCGATTCTTGCCACTAAATCTTCGAGAAATTGTACACAAAGCAATCCAAAACAATGCATTCTTCGCCCTTACAGAAAATATTTTGTTAGCAATCCTTTTTGATAAATGGAAATCTGTCCGCGAAAAAGCTATTAATAAAATAATTTACTATCGCGAGAAATTATATGACCCAACTAAACTGAGAACTTATAGGAAAAATCGCATTAATTTCGATTGCACAGATTATATGCATTTAATGACGACATCATGTTTAAACCTCCATTTACTGCAAGCATTCTACACGATCACTTGTTGGAGTATATAAATTGTGCTGAAATACCACACCAGATCCAGAAAATCCATCGCATATTCAAAGAACCGAACGATGTGTGCAGTTGTAAACGCATGTCTCACGACGCGTAATGCCGAAGAATCGAGATGATGTTATGTCAGTGACTCTAGAAAGTCGTTCTAAAAACCCTCAAATGGAGTTGAAGAAAGACTAAAAACTGCTAAAAAAATTTTAACTTAAAAAATTAAATTTTTTTTTTAAATAATAACAAAAAATTAACAATGTTATTGTATTTTTCACATTTTTTCTTTTTGATCAATTTTTAAGTGTTGAAAGAAACAATATTTTTCAAGCACGATTGAAACGCAGGTACAAAACCCTTGAGATCGTAAATCCCGACACCTCCGGCGATTACTATTGAATTGGAGATAAAAAAACGAAGAAAGTGGAAATCACGATTGATTCGCTGGGAGAAAATTGTAGAAAACGTAACTCACGACTGCTCGGATGATCATGATGGAGATTTTGATAGAAAAGCGTAGAGAGCGGTGATCAATTTTGTTCCGGCGATTACGATTGAGGCTCTAATAGAAAAGCGTAAATAGGGTAAATCAAGACAGCGCCGTTTATCAAAAAAAAAAAAAAAAAATAATAAAAACGCTGATAGAAAAGCATAGATAGTCTAAATAAAGACAGCTCCGGCGATCTCAATTAATACGCTGATAGAAGTTTGTGTAAATCATGACTACTTCAACGATCACGGTCGAAATAACGATATAAAAGTTTAAATCAAGATTGGTCCGACGATCAAGATTGTTAGACTGATAGAAAAGCGTAAGAAGCGCCTGATGCGACGATTATGATTGAAATCCTGATAGGAAACGCAGCGAACGTGAATAGAGATTGTACCGGCGAACGCTAATATAAATGCGTAGGAAGCATAAATGTCGAATGCTATTTTGCAACTCGATTATGGTTAAACTGCTCATAGGAAAGCGTGGCGAGTGTAAATCATGACTACTTGTTTGATCAAGATAAACATTGTGACAGAAAACGTAGGCAGCATAATCATGACTGCTCCGGCGATCACGGTTAAGAGACTGCTAGAAAAGCGTAAGGAGCATTAAGTGCTCTGGTGATCGTGATTGAAACGCTGATAGAAAACGTAGGACTCGTAACTCACGACTGCTCTGGCGATAATTGAACAGTTGATAGAAAAGCGTAGGGAGCGTAACACTTGTATGGTCTGGTGACCACAATTGGAACACTGATAGAAAAGCGCAAATTAAGAGTGGGCCGGTGAACTTAAATAAAACGCTAACCGAAAAGCGTGTCAAATGTCCAGGCTACACGATTGAAACGCTAATAGAATAAAATAGTGTACGTGTAATTGCTCCTCGATTAAAATATTGGTAGAAAAGCGTATACTGTGTTATTCATGACTGATCCGACAATTACGACTACTCCGACGATCACGATTGAAAGGCTGATAGCAATGCGTATGTTTCTGAAATCAAGTCGGCTCAGGCAATTATGAATTGTTGATAAAAAAGCGTAGAAAGCGGTAATCACGACTGCTTCGGTCAGCACAACGATAATAGAAAAGCGTTGCAAGTGTAAATTAATACTTTTCCGGCGATCATGATTGAAATGCTTATAGAAGAGACATTTAATCAAATAACCTTCAACCGTCGTTTGGTTATGCCCGCATTTAGGGGCCAGTTGTTATGAATGCCAGATGTCTCTATAATTGGTCATACCAACGAGTGCTCGGTCGTCCTCTATTGTGTCGTCCACTAATCAAGTTTGCTTGCTGGACCTCTTTAATCCATTTGAATGAAGTGACCAGCCCGCTCGAACTTTATGCGCTGGAATATGTCAATTCATCGAATGGCTCATACAGCTCGCGGTTCATCATAAAATCATGGACCCGGGGCCACCCGACCGCAGAGAAAACATTTTTTTTTCTGCTAAGTGAAAGCATGAATCTATGAATTATATTCTGGAATGCAAATGGGCTAATGCAACACGTTCTGGAGCTAAAGTAATTTTTATATGACAATAGCATTGATCTAGCACTGATCTCAGAAACTCATCTCACATATAAACATTTCCTAAGGATCACAGGATACACATTATACAATACAAATCACCCAGACGGAACTGGTCATGGGGGATCGGCCATAATTATAAAGAATAAAATTAAATGCTCTCTAATTGAAAATTATTATTTATTTCAAGCTATTATTATTCATTTAGATGATCTTAACGATCCTCTGACTTTTTCGGCCTTGTAAAGTCCTCCTGGACACAAAGTAACTTTGGCACAGTACAACAATTATTTTAAATCCTTAGGGCCAAGATTTATAGCTGCAGGTGACTTGACCGCAAAGCATATGGCATGGGGCTCGCGGCTTACAAATAAAAAAGGTGAAAGACTTCTACAATCTTTTGAAATAGAGCCTATATACTGGCTTACAGACTCAAACAAAGTACCAGATCTTATTGACTTTTGTGTTATCAAAAACATAAATATTAATCATTTTTTTATTAAATCCCGTTTTGAGCTTTCTGCTGATCACTCTCCAATTCAGCTCGATTACCTGACTACACTTGCAACAAACAAGCCCACGCCAACCCATTATAATTCAAAAACTGATTGGCAAGCATATAAAGAGTTTCTAAATATACATTTACGATCGGACATATCATTAAAATTTTCATATGATATAGAAAGTTCCGTGAGATATTTTAATGATGCTGTAGCTGAAGCGGCGCTGATTTCAACGCCGGATTTTATTCGAAAAGAAACTATGCAATTCACACCTGCCTCAATTCGCCAACAAATTGAGAAAAAAAGAAAACTTCGAAAAATCTGGCAAAGTACAAGATGCCCCAAAGATAAAACGAAGCTTAATCAGGCAACTATGCACCTAAAAGAAGTTCTTTGGAAAAATAATAACAAATATTTAGACGAACCACAATGCGAAATGCCCCATTAAAAAAGGCAGATGGTAGCTGGGCAAAAACAGAGTTTGAAAAGTGAACACTTCTAGCTGACTTTTTTCAAAACACATTTAAGAATGACCCACAAAACTGTGAACATATGTCAGAAAATTCAAGCAGTTCAATTCGTAACATTCCAATCCGGTACGTATCTGCTAAGGAAATCAAAATAATTATTGACAAAATCAAAACAAAGAAATCCCCGGGTTATGATATTATAACTGGAAAATTGCTATAATAAGAATCAAATATTTTCCAAAGACTTGGAAGGTATCAGAAATCATAGCAATACCCAAGCCTGGCAAAGATACTTCCAGTGCAGCTTCCTATCGACCGATAAGTCTTTTGCCGATTTTATCAAAGGTGTTTGAAAGAATATTTAACAGCAGACTGCAACCCCTACTTGACAATAGTTACGTTATACCTGACCATCAATTTGGATTTTGAAAACGCAATTCCACAATTGAACAAATACATAGAATAGTTAACAAAATTTCTACAGACCTTGATGACAAGAAATATTGTATAGGAGATTTTCTAGATGTCGAGAAGGCATTTGACAAGGTATGGCACAAGGGCTTGTTATTCAAACTTCAATCTCTCCTTCCGCAGGATTTTTATCTTTTGCTAAAAAGTTATATATTTTAGATAGACACTTTTATGTAAAAGTCAAAGACGCTTTCTCGTCAATCAGACAAATAAATGCTGGAATACCCCAAGGGAGTGTTTTAGGACCTCACTTGTATGTTCTTTATACTCAAGATATACCACACCCGAATGAGGCCTCCTCAATAATTGCTACTTTTTTTAGGACCTCTCTTGTATGTTCTTTATACTCAAGATATACCACACCCGAATGAGGCCTCTTCAATAATTGCTACTTTTGCAGACGACACAGTCTTGCTCTCTGCTCATAACGACTTGTCTTTAGCTTCTAGAAACCTTCAAGGTACTCTTGCTACTACAACTACTTGGTTTGAAAAATGGGCTATAAAAATTAATGCAAGCAAGACCACCCAAGTTATATTTACAACAAAACGTACTTTCGTACCCATTCCCATAAAAATAAACAATGTTGACATACCCATTGATAAATTAGCAAAATATTTAGGAATACATTTAGACATTAAACTGACTTGGAAACTACATATTGAGAAAAAACGAAACCAAATAAAAGAGAAATGCCGAAAATTGTACTGGCTTATGAACAGGAAGTCTAAGCTATCGATGTTCAACAGAATATTATTATATAAAATCATTATCAAACCTATCTGGACTTACGGTCTCCAGATATGGGGCACATCAAAAACATCGAACATTAATATTATTCAACGGCAACAGTCAAAAATACTTCGACAAATTACAGGAGTTGATTGGTTTATTTCTAATGCAGATATACACCGAGACCTCAACATGCGCACAATAAAAGAGGAAATAGTAGCAGCAAGCAGAATGCATCACATCAGAATTATGGCTCATTCCAACACCGAGTTAAACAATATACCCTTCCTGGAACTTACAACTACACGACGTCTTAAAAGGATACGACCAGTGGACTTACCAAATCTTTCTTAGTATTAATCTAGTCATTACTTTGTAAAATTAATTGTTGTGCAAGGGTATTTATGTTACTTTACCTACAGTGAACGATGCGGTATCTCGCGAAGAGTGGGGCAGCCTTAAGTATTATCTGTTTGTAGTGGATGCATAAAATCCTGCATTACATATTCTAGTCCTAATATTAATACATATAATTTAAAGAAATTGTTCTTTTGTAAATTATTTCATCCCTTAAACAATATTTTTAAGTGTACTAGGTGTCTTATAGACAGACGTATAAAACAATGGGGGGAAAAAAATAAATAAAAAAAAAGTGAAAGCCCAAAAAACAAAAAAAGGAGACAATATCAAAAAACTCCCATTAAATTCCCAGATCTTCCCGAAGTGTCAACACATAACCCAAAATATATAACCCTTTCCTCCAAAAATACAGAAAAACCCATAACAGAGTACTCATGCTTTTTGGTCCAAAGAGTGATTCAACTAATCTCCATATCCAAGCTACGTGATGAAAGTCTCCTAATGCTTGTCAAAAGCAAAGAGGTGTCCGATAAATTCCTGAAAACCAAATAGTAGCCTGGAATCTGCGAAATCACATGTAAACTACATGAATCCCTAAATAATATTAAAGTCACCACTTACGCACCCTTCCACACCAATATACTAGACGAAGAGATTGTCGATGAACTTAAATCGCAACCTTCGACCAAAAAACACTTCCCAGCAAACTTTCCATTTCTTGGAATAGAGTGAAGGTCCAGAATACATACCATGTGCTACAAGTCTTGTCAAAGGCCAAACAATGCAAGAATCAAACAATTTGCGAAAATTACAACCTTCCAACCTGTAACCGCCTTCTCTTCTATCGCCATCAAAGATACAAAAATGCTAACTAGCAAAGCCATCACTAACATACACAGCATAAAAAAAAAAAATATACCAACTAAACACAAAAAAGAAATTACAGACCAACTAAACACAAAACCAAATCAACTCAAGATAACAAAAGCCAACACGAAAACAACGAATTTAATCAACAACAAAAAGATCAAAAACAACAAACATGCAAAACATTCTTTCGCCAAATTATCTACCTACTAGCCTCGTAACTTCTCACGATCTAAACTTAAGCGATTTGGACGAGTCAATGGGAGAACCTGGCCCTAGTTCGTTTCTTTCCGATGTTTCTCTCTTTTAATACGTATCGCATCTGTTTTTATCTCTCCATTAAATGACTCTTAAAATGTTGCAATGGAATATGAATGATTACATAAACAATTACCAAGAACTTATTCTACTAATTAATAAATAAAACCCAGATGTATGTATACAAGAAACTCACTTACTCCCATTAATGGACTTTAAATTATCTCTCATTCTCAATAGCGACTTCAATGCATAGAGTACACTATGGGGATCTTCCACAACCAACATTCGTGGCAAAAGCATTGAATACCTTTTTGATAAAGCCAACCTCTCCCTTCTTAACGATGGTTTGGCTCATTTTTCAACTCATAACACCTTTACCTATGTTGTCCTAACTCTGGTGTCATCTGTAATCTACCTTAGGTGCCATTGCGCAATCGATATATTTATACATGGTAGTGATCACTATCCGATCGTTATTAACTTTACTATACAATTTAAAACCGAAAAAATCACACTTATCCCGAAATATAAAACAGTTTCTGCTAACATTTACTAGTCAATAACATTTACATAGAACTTGTAGACAATTTAAGAATTCTTGGAGTATTATTTGACAATAAATTTAACTTAAATCAACATTGTATACCCTTAAGGTCTAATTTAGAATCTCGGTTGAATATCATAAATTTCCTAAGTTCAAAATTCTTAGAAATTTATGTAAATACACTTACAAACACAACCAGAGCTATGATTCTCTCCAAGTTGGAGTACGGTCTTCCCATTTACGGATGGAGTGCCATTGCCAATATAAAAAAAATTCAAGCTGCCTATCACGGTGCAGTCCGCCGTAGCTTAAACGCATTCTCCACCTCACCGGCAAAAAGTATTCTCGCAGAAGCCGGACTACCATCGCTAGAGGATTGGTTTTTGAAACCACTGCAAAATTGATTCCAAAACTCTACACTACCTCGAACCTACGATCAAAGAAATGCTTATCAATTCCAATGAAGGCGAAAAGCTCTTATAAGATTCTATCCACAATTCGTCGCTGTGCATTATTGCAAAAGCAACTAAACCTACAGTTGCCTATATAAACAACACAAAAACCCTGCTTTCCGCCATGGCTGCTGCATGACAAGTCTATTAACTTGAACTTTCATATACATAAAAAAAGTAACACTCAAAATAATATATACTGTAATTTATTTTTGGAAAAAAGCCATAAACTAAGAACATGGACTTGGTTATTTACCGATACAACTAAATCCAATAACGCAACTGCTTTGAAACCCCGCTCAAGATTCAAAAATCCATCCCTAGTCTGTTTCATAAAAACACAGATCTTATTTTCCACCGATCTACAATCTTTGCAGGTCCAGAGTAAACCTGTTAGACCAGCACAATTAGAATGCGACATATTGTCGTACAGCCAGCATGAAAATAAATCGTTTTCGATTTTCTTATTTTTAACTTGGCAGTGTGGATCGTAGCAAGTCATAATTGAAAAAATAAAAACAATTAATAAAAAAAAAAAGAAAAAAAAAGGTAGAATAAATTTGGAAGGCACTTCTTCGAAGAGCAAATTACTTACTTACTTACTTAAATGGCCGTCAACCGTCTGCCGATCATGGCCGCGTCCAGGAAAGCGCGCCAGCCTCCATAATCCTGTGCGCGCTGACGCCAGTCGTTCTGAATGCCAAGTACGGAGAGATCTCTCCATAGCTGGTCATTCCATCGAGTGCCCGGTCGTCCTCTATGTCAACGATCAAGTTTGGGCCGCCTATGTAAACCATGCGTGCTCGAGCTCTTTCGTCCATTCGAATGAGGTGCCCAGCCCAGTGCAGCCGCTGGAATCTTATGCGCTGGACTATGTCAACCTCATCGAATAGCTCGTACAGCTCGCGGTTCATACGGGACCTAAACTCGTCGCCAACTCTAATAGGACCAAAGATCCTGCGAAGTATCTTCCTCTCGAAGACTTCCAACGCTGTCTCGTCCGACTCAATCACGGTCCATGCCTCGAAAGCGGCTTAGTAATCGACAAATAGGAGGTGAGCGTGTTTGTTGAACTCACAATTCTTTTCTAAGATTTGGCGTAATGTGAATATTTGGTCACTGGTCCACCTTTTTGGTCTGAAGCCACACTGATATCGTCCTATCAATGAGTCGGTATATGGCTTCAGCCTATTACACAATACGCTCGACAGAGTCTTATATCCAATGGAAAGGAGACTTATTCCGCGGTAGTTGGCGCAAACAGCGCGGTCTACTTTCTTAAAGATAGGACGGAGAACACTGAGATTCCAGTCATTAGGTATGCGTTCATCGGACCATATCTTGCATAAGAGTTGGTGCATACTCCTAACCAACTCTTCGCCGCCGGTCTTAAATAACTCAGCTGGCAGCCCATCAGAGCCTGCCGCTTTGTTATTTTTCAGCTTTTTAATAACTGAATCGACCTCGTTATAGTCCGGTGGCTCTACAATAGTGCCATCATTAACTGGTGGTTCCGGTGTCATTTCTCTATCGGCGGTATTGTACGCTTCATCGCCTCCTAGTAGGTTAGAGAAATGACTCCTCCATAATCTCAGTGATTCCTGTTCATCCGTTACCAAATTTTCATTGTCATCTTTATAGAAAGTTACTCCGGGCTTAAATCCTTCAGTCAGACGCTTGACCTTTTGGTAGAATTTTCGAGCTTCATTTCTGTTACGTAACATCTCAACATCCTCAAACTCCCGCCTATCTTGCTCCTTTTTCTTGCGTCTGAAAAGGCGTTTCTCCTCTCTCCGTTACTCTCGATATCGCTCTCTAACAGCTCGCGTTGCTCCCGACTGCAGAGTTCGCTGATAGGAAGCGTTCTTCTCTGCAGTAGCATTGCGAAACTCCTCGTCGTACCAAGAATTCTTTACAGGTTTTGTATAACCAATGACATCCTTGGCAGCCCTATCCATGGAGTGGGTAATATATTTCCACTGCTCACATATATCTCGAGAAGACGGAGAAGTTTCCCGGAGCCTACGGGAGAGTGTGTTTGAAAAGGCTACAGTGGGCTGTTCTGATAGCAGCTTGCCGACGTCTAGCTTTCGTTGCATGTTGGAACGTGCGGCGTGCACTACGCTGAGCCTAGTGCGTACCTTGGATGTGGTAAGATAGTGATCCGAGTCAATGTTGGGACTACGTAACGTAACGTGTAGTCTAAGTTTTCCGTCGGTTGGGCCAAAGATTTCTTCCTTCCCAATCTTGGCGTTGAAATAGCTAAGCACGATTTTGACATCGTGTTTGGGACAGCGCTCGTACAGACGTTCCAAGCGCTCATAGAACTCATATTTAGCATCGTCGTCTTTCTCTTCCGTCGGGGCGTGCGCACAAATCAGGCTAATATAAAAATATTTAGCCTTGATGCGTATCGCGGCTAGACGCTCGTCAACAGGTGTGAACCTAGAGACGCGGCCACGTAGTTTCCTACTCACCACGAAACCACATCCAAATTCGCGCTTACTCGCATGGCAGCTGTAGTAGATGTCACAGGATGCTTTTTTAGAGCAACCCTGACCTATCCATCGGATTTCTTGGATTGCGGTGATGTCTGCCTTGCATTTTTCGAGGACATCAGCCAGCTGGATACTTGCACCATCCCAATTAAGGGTGCGGACATTCCAGGTGCATATCCTCAAATCATGATCCTTGTATCGTGTTCCGGGGTCGTCATCAAAGGGGTTCTTCCGAGGCTTCTTAGTCGTGTTCATTGGAGGTTTGTTTTTTAAAGTGGCGGGTTCTAAGCCCAGCGCACCAACCCCATATTAAAGGAGAGGGGGCCCCTTCGCCTTCTCACGTTAGCTCATCTCTGAACTAGTGTTCAGAAGCTACCCAGGAGATACGTGTCCTAGCGGACGTGTGAGTTGCTTGGACCGTTTGTAACAAGAATCATTGTTGGCCATTCCCAATAGCAGTCAACAACTTTTCTCACAATGTAAACTTGTCCAAACGAGCCCCAATCTCCCTAGACGAAACATATACCTATTATCTTCCAGATCGTGTACAAAACTCAGTAAAGTTTCATTAGTTAGTTAGTTAGTTAAATGGCCGTCAACCGTCTACCGGTCATGGCCGCGTCCAGGAAAGCGCGCCAGCCTCCATAATCCTGTGCGCGCTGGCGCCAGTCGTTCTGAATGCCAAGTACGGAGAGATCTCTCCATACCTGGTCATTCCATCGAGTGCCCGGTCGTCCTCTATGTCGGCGTCCACCAATCAAGTTTGGGCCCCCCATGTAAACCATGCGTGCTGGAGCTCCTTCGTCCATTCGAATGAGGTGCCCAGCCCAGTGCAGCCGCTGGAATTTTATGCGCTGGACTATGTCAACCTCATTGAATAGCTCGTACAGCTCGCGGTTCATACGGGACCTAAACTCGTCGCCGACTCTAATAGGACCAAAGATCCTGCGAAGAATCTTCCTCTCGAAGACTTCCAACGCTGTCTCATCCGACTCAATCACGGTCCATGCCTCTGCGCCATACAGTAGGACCGGGAGTATCAGCGTCTTATATATCTTTATTTTCGTCTGTCGAGAGAGGGCTTTACTTCTTATATTCTTGCTCAGCCCAAAAAAACATCTGTTTGCAAGCGTGATTCTTCGCCTGATCTCCAGGCTGACGTTGTTGTTGCTGGTGATCTCTGTTCCGAGATAGACGAAGTTTTCTACAATTCTCCATCGTCACTGACCGTCCAAGACGCATTGACGGAGTGCGAGAAGACACCAAGTACTTCGTCTTGTCCTCGTTCACCGCTAGACCCATGAGCCGAGACTGTTTTTCAATCTCCGAGAACGCCTTGCTGACTCGCCGTTCCTGCGTACCGATGATATCGATGTCATCGGCGTAAGCGAGCAGCATCACTTCCTTTTGGAAGATCGAGCCCGACATACTCTGTATGTACGGGCATTGGCGTAGGATGTATTCCATCAGGAGATTGAAAAAATCGCACGATAGAGCATCGCCCTGCCTGAAACCTCTCTTGGTATCAAAGGGGTCGGAGAGGTTTTTCCCCACCCTGACAACGCTTTGTGTGTTAGATAGCGTCGCCATGCAAAGACGGACAATCTTTGCCGGGATACCTAGTGCAGACAGGGCGTCGAAGAACTTCGCTCTTATCGGCGTGTCGAAAGCGGCTTTGTAATCGACAAATAGGTGGTGAGTGTCTTTGTTGAACTCACGGGTCTTTTCCAAGATTTGGCGTAATGTGAATATTTGGTCACTGGTCGACCTTTTTGGTCGGTATATGGCTTCAGCCTATTACACAATACGCCCGACAAAGTCTTATATCCAATGGAAAGGAGACTTATTCCGCGGTAGTTGGCGCAAACAGCGGGGTCTCCTTTCTTAAAGATAGGACAGAGAACACTGAGATTCCAGTCATTGGGTATGCTTTCATCGGACCATATCTTGCATAAAAGCTGGTGCATACTCCTAACCAACTCTTCGCCGCCGGTCTTAAATAACTCAGCTGGCAGCCCATCAGAGCCTGCCGCTTTGTTATTTTTCAGCTTTTTAATAACTGAATCGACCTCGTAATAGTCCGGTGGCTCTACCATAATGCCATCATTAACTGGTGGTTCCGGTGTCATTTCTCTTTCGGCGGTATTGTGCGCTTCATCGCCGAGTAGGTTGGAGAAATGACTCCTCCATAATCTCAGTGATTCCTGTTCATCCGTTACCAGATTTCCATTCTCATCCTTACAGAAAGTTACTCCGGGCTTAAAACCTTCAGTCAGACGCTTGACCTTTTGGTAGAATTTTCGAGCTTCATTTCTGTTACGGAACATCTCAACATCCTCAAACTCCCGCCTTTCTTGCTCCTTTTTCTTGCGTCTGAAAAGGCGTTTCTCCTCTCTCCGTTTCTCTCGATATCGCTCTCTAACAGCTCGCGTTGCTCCCGACTGCAGAGTTCGCTGATAGGAAGCGTTCTTCTCTGCAGTAGCATTGCGACACTCCTCGTCGTACCAAGAATTCTTCACAGGTTTTGTATAACCAATGACATCCTTGGCAGCCCTATCTATGGAGCGGGTAATATGTGTCCACTGCTCACATATATCTCGAGAAATCGGAGAGGTTTCCCGGAGCAGTCGGGAGAGTGTGTTTGAGAAGGCTGTGGCGGTCTGCTCTGATTGCAGCTTGCCGACGTCTAGCCTTCGTTGCATGTTGGAACGTGCGGCATGCACTACGCTGAGCCTAGTGCGTACCTTGGCTGCGACAAGATAGTGGTCCGAGTCAATGTTGGGACCACGTAACGTTCGCACGTCCAACACGCTCGATGCGTGCCTTCCGTCAATCAGAACATGATCAATTTGGTTGCGTGTTTTTTGATCAGGACTCAGCCATGTAGCCTTGTGGATGTTAAGATGTTGAAATCTGGTACTACTAACTACCATGTTCCGACCTGCGGCGAAATCGATTAGCCTCTCTCCATTATTGGAGGTAGTGTCGTGAAGGCTAAATTTTCCGACGGTTGGGCCAAAGATTCCTTCCTTCCCAATCTTGGCGTTGAAATCGCCAAGCACGATTTTGACATCGTGATTGGGACAGCGCTCGTACAGGCGTTCCAAGCGCTCATAGAATTCATCTTTAGCATCGTCGTCTTTCTCTTCCGTCGGGGCGTGCGCACAAATCAGGCTAATATAAAAATATTTAGCCTTGATGCGTATCGCGGCTAGACGCTCGTCAACAGGTGTGAACCTAGAGACGCGGCCACGTAGTTTCCTACTCACCACGAAACCACATCCAAATTCGCGCTTACTCGCATGGCAGCTGTAGTAGATGTCACAGGATGCTTTTTTAGAGCAACCCTGACCTATCCATCGGATTTCTTGGATTGCGGTGATGTCTGCCTTGCATTTTTCGAGGACATCAGCCAGCTGGATACTTGCACCATCCCAATTAAGGGTGCGGACATTCCAGGTGCATATCCTCAAATCATGATCCTTGTATCGTGTTCCGGGGTCGTCATCAAAGGGGTTCTTCCGAGGCTTTCTTTTCGTTTTCATTGGGGGGTTTTTTTTTAAAGTGGCGGGTCCCAAGCCCAGCGCACCAACCCCTTTTTAAAGGAGAGGGGGCCCCTTCGCCTTCTCACGTTAGCTCACCTCTGAACGGATGTTCAGAGGCTACCCAGGAGATACGTGTCCTAACGGACGTGTGAGTTGCTTGGACCGTTTGACACAAGAATCATTGTTGGCCATTCCCAGGTGTATGGCAGTCAACAACTTTCCACACAATGTGCACTTGAGCAAACGAATCCCAATCTCCCAAACGGCTTAAGAATGCATATGTAACGAACAAACAAATATATATCTATATACATAAAAATTAATGTTTTATCTATGTATCTATATATCGGAATGACAGGAAATGTTTTTCATTCTCTGTTTAGCATTCGAAGCATTCAGATGTACGCGCTTGGCTAACTTTTTTTTACAAGTGAAACAACAACAAAAACAAATCTTTCTTATCTCGTTGTGCCTAGCTTGGGCTCAATATCTATTTTTAGCCACTGCTGAGCGGTGGCGGCAGTTCATAACAGACCTTACTATTGATAAGCCAGCCTTTAGCTGTGCTGCGTTTGCCTCTAGCCCTGCGCTTTGCGCAAGCGAGAGGTTGATACCGTTTTTTTTTTTCCTTATCTATATGCTGATTTGGTGAAGTTGTCTACAATTGCCTATTTAACTATTAAATAGCAACAATTGTTATTATGGATGAAAACTTATCGACTCGCTCGCTACCTAGTGATATTAGTGCTAAGCTAGAGGAGATGAGGAAAATAGCTGGTGCAGACCCTGCAACTATACGCTCCCAAATCCTAGACAGCGGTGCGTCAACATCTACTCAAGCCGCGAGCTTATTGGCGAAATCTATATTATATTACCCATCGGTAACAACTAGCAGTGTTATCAACGTTACCTGCACCATCACCATGTCCCAAGCAAGCTGTTCATCTACTTTTACGTATACTGTGTCAAATGCGTCTTTTGGAAACACATCGTGCACCGAAACATTACCACTTATGGCTAAAAAAACCGCTCGTAAGGACAAGTGCTTGTTCCATTTGGCAAACCTACCTGCTGACAAGAAACGCAAAGGAGCTGTAAGTGCATCTCAATCAAACCGAAAAGCTAAGCTGCAGGCCACTGTGCTGCTCAAGGAGTCTCCTAAAGTTGCGACAACCTCCTTGACTGCAACGGCACTGAGTATCAACCGTTTTGCAGCTCTGGCCGAAGAAGCGGACAACATTATGGAACAGGACTTGTCAGAAATTGGTTCTGACGAAGAAGAAAGAGCACCTAACATTAGAGACAGGCAATTTCCAAACGTGGTCTCCAAGCCTCCAGCTATATGTGTTCCGAACATCAAAAATCCCCATTCCTTGAAACATGCGCTGAATTTGTGACACCGGTGACATAGTATACGCACCTCCAAATTCGGTGTACCTGCTGATCCTGCCACTCTTGAAGAAGTGAAGCAGCTTGTGCCCAAGTTGAAGCCTAAGAAAACCCCGGGTGATGATCTTTTCGACAACAGAACCATACGGATTATACCAGATCAAGCTCTGCGGTTCCTAGTGCTCATATACAACAGCATCTTAAATGCGGGTTACTTTCCTAAAGTCTGGAAGTCTGCTAACATTATTATGATCCTGAAGTCAGGAAAATAGCCAACTGAGGTGAACTCCTACAGACCAATCAGCCTTCTCTCTTCACTGGGCAAAATGATGGAGAGGTTGATCCTGAACATACTGCTCAAAGTTGAGGCTGCTAATTTGGCGATAAAAAAATTCCAATTTGGATTCCGGATTCAGCATGGCACACCAGAACCACTGCATAGAGTAGTCAATTTTGCGCTAGAGGCTCTAAAAAAGAAAGAGTATGCGGTCGCTGCTTTCCTCGAAATCCAAAAAGCCTTCGATAGAGTGTGGCACGCCGGGAGTCTGTACAAAGCCAAAAGCCTTCTAACCCCACAGCTGTTCCAGCCCGTAGAGAGTTTTCTGGTAGGGCGCACATTCTACGTGACGGTCGATGGATGCAAGTCTTTCGTTAAAACGATTCAAGCTGGCATTCCCCAAGGCAGCTTCCTAGGCCCCACTTTATATTCCATCTTTACTGCGGATATGCCTACCCACATAGCAATCACTGGAGTAGATGAGGAAGATGTGCTAATCGAGACATATGAAGACGATACTGCGGTACTCACAAAACGCTGCTACATTACCCAGGCCACGAGTGTACTTCAGTAGTACTTGGACGCATTCCAGGAATGGAGAAGTGGAACGTACGCATTAATGGCGACAAATGTGCAAATATGACATACACAAACCAGAAAGGCGACTGTCCTGGTGTCTCAACGGAAGAGTAAAAGATCACAAGCCGGCATACAAATACCTTGGTGTAATCCTGGATAGAAGACTAACCTTCGGCAGACATGTCACGTCATTTAGGACAAAGCTTACAAAAATGTCTTGGTTGCTTGCACCACGTAACAAGCTGTCTCTTGAAAATAAGGTCAGAATTTTCAAGTTTATACTAGCTCCTGGCCTCTTCTATGCCAACCAGGTACATGGAATTGCAGACAAAACGCACTTGAACAAACTGTGGGTTCTCCAGGCAAAAACACTGCTGCTAGCCTTGGAACTGAAACGAGAAGAAGGCTCAAACGCCACCACCCTCAAGACCTGCTGGACCGGGTCTTGGCTTAAACTCCCACAAATATTACCAAAGCTAAACCTAAATTATTACTTACTAAATGTACCTCTCCTAAACTCTGTATATAACCTATGTAACTATAGCTGTAAATAATCGTTTGCGTGTAAGCACGAATTTTGATGTGGTTTCGAGCGAAACGCATCAAAGCTAAATATCTTAATATAAGCCTTATTTGTGTGCACGCCTTTACGGAAAGACGACGATGCTAAAGATGAGCTCTATGAGCGCTTGGAAAGTCTGTACGAGTGCTGTGCAAAACACGATGTCAAAATCGTGCTTGGCGATTTCAACAACAAATTAGGAAGGATGGAATATTTGGCCCAACTATCGGGAAATTTAGCTTTCATGACACTACTTCAAATAATAAAGAGAGGCTAATCTATTTCGCCGCTGGCCGGAACATAGTAGTACCAGATTTCAACACATCGACACCCACAAGGCTATATAGCTGAGTCCAGATCAAATTTTATGCAACCAAATTGTTCATGTTTTGATTGACGGAAGGCACGCATCGAGCGTGTTGGACGTGCGAACGTAACGTGGTCCCAACATTGACTCGGATCACTATCTTGTCGAAACCAAGGTACGCACTAGGCTTAGCGTAGCACGTCCCAAAATGCAACAAAAGCAAGCCGTGGGCAAGCTGCAATCAGAACAGACCTTTTTAAATACAATCTCCCGACTGCTCCGGGAAACCTCTCCGTCTTCTGAAGATATATGTGAGCAGTGGAACATATCACACATATCATGGATAGGGCTGCCAAGAAGGTCATTGGTTATACAAATCGTGTGAGTAATTCTTTGTACGAAGAAGAGTGTCGCAATGGCACTGAAGAAAAGAACGCTTTCTATCAGCGAACTCTGCAGTCGGAAGCAACGTGAGCTGTTAGAGAGCGATATCGAGAGAAACGGAGAGAGGAGAAACGACTTTTCGGACGCAAGAAAAAGGAGCAAGAAAGGCGGGAGTTTGAGGATGTTGAGATGTTATGTAACAGAAATGAAGCTCGAAAATTTGATCAAAAGGGTGTTACTGAAGGTTTTAAACACGGAGTACTTTTCTGTAAGGGCGAAAATGGAAATCTGGGTACGGATGAGGAGTCATTTTTCTAAAATACTCGGAGGCGATGAAGCGCACAATTCCGCCGATAGAGATATGAGATCGCAACCACCAGTTAATGATGGTACTTTTGTAGAGCCGCCGGAGTAGGTCGATTCGGTTATTAAAAAGCTGAAAAAAACAAAGTGGCAGGCTCTGATGGGCTGCTAGCTGTCTTATTTAAGACCGGCGGCGAACAGTTGGTTAGGAGTATGCACCAACTTTTATGCAAAATATGGTCCAATGAACGCATACCCAATGACTGGAATCTCAGTGTTCTCGTCCTATCTTTAAGATAGGAGACCCCGCTGTTTGCGCCAACTACCGCGGAATAAGCCTCTTTCCATTGGTTATAAGATTCAGTCGCGCGTATTGTGTAATAGGCTAAAGTGTTCCTTCAGACCAAAAAGATCGACCAATAACCAAATATTCACATTACGCCAACTCTTAGAAAAGAATTGTGAGTTCAACAAAGACGCTCACCAACTATTTGTCGATTACAAAGCCGCTTTTGACACGCCGATACGATCGAAGTTTTTCGAGGCCCTGTCTGCACTAGGAATCCCGGCAAAAATCGTTCGTCTTAGCATGACGACGCTGTCTCACACACAAAGAGTGGGGAAAGACCTCTCCGACCCGTTTGATACCAAGATATGCTTAAGGCAGGGCGATGCGCTGTCGTGTGATTTTTTCAATCTTCTGATGGAATACATTCTGCGTCAGTGCCCGTACATACAGAATATGTAGGGCTCGATCTTCTAAAACGATGATGATGCTGCTCGCTTACGCCGATGACATCGATTTCATTCGTATGCAGGAACGGCGAGTCAGCAAGGCGTTCTCGGAGATTGAAAAACAGTGTCGTCTCAGGGTCTAGCGGTGAATGAGGACAAACGAAATACTTGGTGTCTTATCGCACTCCGTCATCTTGGCATGGACGTTCAGTGACGATGGAAAATTTCAACTTCAGTGTTGTAGAACTTTCGACTTTCTTGGATCCGAGATAACCTGCAACAACAACGTCAGCCTGGAGATCAGACGAAGAATCATTTCTCGAAAGACGGAAATTAAAATCTATAAGACGCTGATACTCCCTGTGCTTTTTAGAAGTCATTTTCTAAAAAATTCATAAAATGTTGGAAAAAATATGAAAACACACAATACGAAAGCACTTACGCAAAGCAATATGCTCTACAGTCAAAATTTTTTTCGAATTTGTGAATAAATGCAAGTATAAGTGATATGCAAGCAAAACTTTTAAAGATTTTAAAATTAAAAGAAAAACAAACAGCTCACTGTCGTTCGAAAGCAAACTTTTTGCTCGAAATCACATGACATGAAACAACGAAAATCTTTTCTGATGAAAAACGCTTTAATTTGGATGGACCAGTTTACACAACTACTACTTCCATGACATAAGAATGGAAGAACACTATTTATGGCACTTTTGAAATCCATTTCGTTCATCTACAGAGAGCCACTTCAAAAGGCATTTTAACACTTTTCTAACATTTTTGGGCCATTACCTAGGACATTTCTACATGATATATTAATAATCAAAATGTTACCTTTCTGTAGCGGGTTCCGTACTCCGTCGACATCAATATTATTGTAGTTTACCACTCTGATATATAATTTGAAGATTTTGAATCACTATAGAGTGTCATTCATTGCGCCTGGAGCAACATTAAATTGAATTGTTTGAAGTCCATTTGCGATTCAATGTCTGACAGAATTTACGAAGAAATCTGTATATAAAAAACTAGCGGACCCGGATTGCGTTGCTGCGCCCCTTTTTGACTTCCTTTTGTAAAGTTGGTGCCGAGAATGAAATATTTTTAAAGTCTAATTTTACAAAATTTGATTTACCATGGCATCCTACGAATTTTGGTTGACCCCACGTGCTCTGCAACGAAACCCTTTATGTTTCGCTTTTATTAGATTATGGCCCAATATGTAGTTGGACTCCGCCCGCGACCTGTAAAGCCAAACTGTTTATCATTACCCATTACCATTGCCCATTACCATTGCCCATTACCATTGCCCATTACCATTACCCAATACCATTGCCCATTACCATTGCCCATTACCATTGCCCATTACCATTACCCATTACCATTGCCCATTACCATTACCCATTACCATTGCCCATTACCATCGCCCATTACCATTACCCATTACCATTGCCCATTACCATTGCCCATTACCATTGCCCATTACCATTACCCATTACCATTGCCCATTACCATTGCCCATTACCATTACCCATTACCATTACCTTTTACCATTGCCCATTACCCATTACTATTATCCATTACCAAATATTGTCCCCGTACCTTAAACTGATGCAGAGATTTGTTCAATTTTGTTAATCGAATTTTTCAAACCGGTCCAGTAGTTTCGGAGCCTATTCCATGCAAACAAACCAACAATCATATCTTTCCTCCTTATAATAAAAGTATAGTTGTATCTATGTATTAATGTTAATGTTAAGTAAATAATTGTTTAATTGAAAGTAATTAATGGAATTTATTTATTAATTGACCTATAGCTACACATGAAATAAAAACAAATACTATCTGCATATCATAAAAATCTAGAAAATGATAGATTAATTTGAAACAATTAAAGTTACGTTGGTAGAAGTGGTAGGGTTTAATTAATTCATCTTTAATTAAGCTATCTTTAAGTTGAAAAACTAGACGGCAACGACATTTTAGCGAATATATTTTGATTTTTCGCTTAAATTTATTAACGATATAAATATATGATAATGTATAATTGTGCTGAAGGTTGATCTCAATTAATTTTATTGAGAAATTCAAACTTTATTTGTTCACAACAAGCGCAATTTCATAATATTTTCGGCATTATCATATCTTGAATCGCAATAGGTTTCCAATATCGAAGAATAACGCTACCAAAACTTTTTCACCATTCTGCAAATAAAATATCTTTATATATAGGAGGCCGGATTCGCTCTCGACGACTTTTCAAAACGTACAATGATCGCCAATAATTTATTTATTGTCAAATAGTTCATTCTAAAATCTTAAACTATAAATACTTTATAATGTCAGTTAAATATTTTGTTTTTCAACAGAACTTGGGGCCGATGTAAAGAGAAGTCAAAAGGTTTTCATTTTGTAGAATAAATAACTTCTGTTTGAAAGATATTGCACCTTCTTTTGTATGAACAATTCTATAGATAATGGTTTTATTTAAAATTATGTTTCACATAGTGAAAAAAAAGTCACTAAATACGATAAGTTTTGCCAATGAAGCATTGTTGTACATTAAATGTTAGATTTGGCAATGTGATTTTAAACGATCTCGTATCAATCTCGCAAGTGATTGAATTTCTCGCCCCATGTGCGGTTAAGTGTTAGCAACCAAAATGAGAAAATTGTTATTAAAAATGGAGCATTTCTCAAAAAAACGACATATAAACAAAATATCAAAAATAATGAAAGTTTTGCTATTACAGTTCGCAAATTTCGTACAAACTATTCGTCAACTCAGAAGAGAGTAATTTAAAAATTTAGGAAGACTATCAATTCAGGACGTAAATCACACTAGACGCCCAATAATAAGCCGTTCAAATGATAATGTTAAATATAGTCTCCGCAAGTAACAAAAAACCAAAAATAGATTACATAATTTTTTTTTATCTAAGAAATAAAAATAATCGAGCATGCTACACACTAGTGTTTCAAGTTCTAGCGATTTGGCAAATCGTTAAGAAATCTTCACAATGGCTCAGAATTTCTATCGATTTCTCAATTGTTTTGGAACATAGTAACATAAGGTATACGCCTCGTGAAAATAATTATGCTTAATATTTGTTCTGCATTATTAAGTACATTTATTAAAATTTTTTATTGGAAAAACATTTTTTTTTTTTTTTTTTAAATAAATAAATAAATTAAAATTAAAACAAGCGAAAAAAGATGCATGTTTTATCGTATATGCGACTTTTGAAGAATTTATATAAAGCCCGTGAAGTGTGCGTACGAATAAGCGTACTATTAAAGTGAAACTGCTGAACAAAATTGAATATAGTTTTAAAATTGACACCAGAGATGTGTTCAATAACATTATTAATTTATTTAATTACTTTGTGATACATAAGTTATAAGTACCTTATAATAACTAAAATTAGATATAAATATTCTTGTGTGTTTAAATAGCGTGTAAACATAGCAGCTATCGTCGCTCCATGTACAATACAATTTTTCTTTAAGAAAATTTAATTGTGTAACTGATAATTTTTAAGAAAATCTACATTGAAATCTCCTATGAGAATCATAGGGATTTTTTCTAACCCAAATTTAAGAACTTTAGCTGCTTCAAATGAATATTTGGTTTTAATTCTCAAAGAATATTTTTCAACAAGAACGGCATAAAAATTCACTATTTTCTATATATCTTTCTCTCTCATCTATCTCGCGTACTAATGTTCTCATCGGTTACAAAAAAAAAGATATCCGCCACCTTCTAGTTATTCCACCATGAATCAAACTAACATATATTATATACAAGAATATATATTACCACCTGTCTTTAAAAGAAACGAAAGAACGATACCGCAAAATCTAACGCTCTCATCGTTTTTATATTTCACCATATGGTGAAATATGAGGCATATGCACAAAACCAAATAGCAACAACAACAATAGCACCACTCTTACTCATGCATAAACACATGTTAGACTTGCTAAGCGAGCATTTCCCCTTCTCTTCCATTCTGTTCACTCAACGTCTCTCACCTCGCGTAAGTAATACACCTTTTTGAGAAGAAAACGCTCAAATCTAGCCTCCGTAAAGAAGTTTCACTTAAAAAAAAAATCATACATATAGACGAAGTCTATAAAAACATCCCGGCATGACTGACTCAAACCATTTAATCAATCAAACGAAATATATTTATGATGGCAGTGACCGAGTTTGCGTATGTCATGTTGCAAAGTAATGGACTTTCATTTCATGTACTCTGTAAGGAAAATTTCCACAAAGTTTGGCTGGGTTTTCTTTTATTTTCTCTGAGATCTTGGTATTTATGTTTATATAGATATGACATTGATCAAGACAGTTACATTTATTTGTACAGACTTAATGCTTATTTTCGCACGACAGGGTATACATTTTTATAATGGTATCTGAGATTCTGATTCCTTCTTGCATAATTTTAATAAAGATGTTCGCGTATATATTTTTATAGCATTCAGATATATTCATAATGTTAAATAGTAGAGAATGCAATTCGATTTATTTTAAGCGTGACTTTCACTTGATTTTAACCTCGTTGAACGCACGACACGACGCTTTGGAATTTGATGAAGAACTCGTCTTATTTTTATTCATTATTCACTTATATACAATTCTTAAGAGCTAGTTGGACTGTATTTATATATTATATGTATGTATGTATTATATTGCGTGTATGTTTATATTTTTATATAGATATGACATTGATCAAGACATAAATACCAAGATCTCAGAGAAAATAAAAGAAAACCCAGCCAAACTTTGTGGAAATTTTCCTTACAGAGTACATGTATGTATGTATTATATTGCGTGTATGTTTATATTTTTATTTCATAGCTAGTACGGTTTAATGAGTTTATTGACACATCTTTGTATATTAAAGATGTGTGCGCTGCATTGATCGTTTGTCATCCAAGTACATAATTTATGGATTGTAAATTTAATCGTAAGACGCGCATGCTCGGCTTGCTCACATCTTATCGTACATCGTATTTATTATTTCACGCACAAGCAGCAGGAAAGTATATTAAAATATATTGTGGAAGGCCAATGTGGTGTGTTTGTACTTGACAGTTACACAAGTGGCGTAGCAGAAGCAGCGGGAACAATATGTTTAAATATGTTTAAACACTCGTCATGGATGTATGTGTGTATGTAATATGTATGTACATATGTTTGTTCCAGACTAGAGACCAAACTCGTTGACCAATTCGAATGATTTTTACATCAATCGATGTGTTTAATTCTTGCCGTCATCACTAAAGATTTGATATTTATTCAATATAGCGACAACTAGATATCAAATTGTGAAAAAGAAAAAATATAACTCGACCAACTATATTAAGTGGGGTATCGTTGGAAAGGTATTTGAATCGTGTTTAGGTTTCTCTCATCACTCTTCATTTCGATCGACCGTTTTTGATCTATTAGTACGTTGAAAAGTCAAAAAAGTTTATCATAAAACGATTTCGTGAACAAGTTTCTATTTCATGTATTTGTGGCATCCAATAAATTAAGACCAATTAGACCGATTTTAGACCCCTCTACATAGTAGTTCATATTTAATTATAAATAAATTGGAATATTTTTGCTTTTTTTTACTGGTTAATGTGCAATTTTTAGCAACTAGTTTATTTTATTTAATAAACAATGTACAATAAACAAATCAAATTCTTTTCAAATTGCCTACGTTTAAGTGTTATTTGAACGAATTTCTAATAATGATTTGTTGCATATAATTTTGTAAAAGTGCAATAACTACATGAGTTCTTTTATACATATATATGTAATTATATTTCTTTGTGCATTCTTTATAAAAGATATTTGGTGCAGAACAAAGACTAACCGTGATTAAATTAAATCAGAAAGTGTGAAGTAGTGAAATTAAAGCAAGTACTCAGAAGCGTACAGCAAAAATGTCGCAGCTGCAGTAGCTGCGACAGTTGTTTCGCGCAATTGAAAGAAAACGGTGCTACCCAAGCTGTAGAATTTGGAAGGCAACACCAGTTAAATTAATGGAGGGAAAAATTCATTACATGGTTGCGATTGGCCTGGCATTTTCGTTGCTTCCGAGGCATTGTATGCAATTTACTGATGTTGGTGTAAATGTCTACGAATTAAATGTAAATGACATTTTTGATAGTCGCCTGATGCCAGCTCAACTTTTCACACGATTAACGGAAAATTTTCATGCTGATAATCCACAATATTTTTCCGATATACAAAGAGCACATATTCTGGGTATGGACTCAGCATTAGAAACCATGGCTTATCACAGGCATGACATATTTAAAAATACGAACAAGTGATATAGTTAAAATACTTTTATTTAAAATTCGCAGGCTTATGATGAACAAATTTATGGCAACAAATTATGTTGCTCAGAATATTCTTTACGAAATCAACGACACTAGCATACACTTAATAGGAAAACGGATTGGAACAGTGAACAATCAAACTATTGAGCGTTTTATACCTGGGGAGAAGGATGCAAACGAATTAACTCGATCATCGATTAGAAATTCTGATACGGTTCAACGACTTCTGTACGACGATGGATCAGAACGCTACAAAGCCTGGCTGGAAAAGTAAGAAAAGCATTGCAACTAATAAATTATGTTATGATTTATGTGACAACATGTTGTAAAGGACTACAACGTTTGATGATATACAAAACCAACTCCAAGATGGACACATTGAGCTAAAGTTAGATCCAAAGAAAAAATTATTGGCACAACAGAATCGTCGTCAAGCAATGAGTGTAGATACTGGAATTGGTGGTGGAGAGACGGACGAATTTGATGAAGGAGACATTACTGGGTATGCCATGAATGGTGGGCAAACACGTATAAGTTATGTAAGCTTTCAGTTAAAATTAATCTAAGCCAAATAATACTTTTAAATTTTTTTCTTATACAGAATCGTTGGCCTCTCACTGGCGCACCATCAACTTTTCAAATGAAATCACCTCACATACTGGCCTTCAACAAGAATGGTTTGAGATAATTGACCAAAATATATTTGTTACTTATACTTTATTCATAATCTTCATAGGTTACGAGAATAGCTATGGGGACTACGGAAGTCATTCTCCACATTCATCACATTCACGTGCTCCTGAGCCCGTAAGGCATACTAGGGAGATCGGCATTAGGGATATAACTGATGTAGCTCTAACAACGCTGGCCTTCCTCTCATTCGGAATGTTTATACTACAAGTGCTTATGTGTATTACAATGGTAACTGTTCTCAATGATGATAAATATAATTGGTAACTCCACAAATGCATTTTAGAGCAAAGATGATAGCAGCAACTTGATGATGATGCCAATGGAAGCAACTGAACCTAATGAAATACCAGCTGATGGAACCGAAGAAATACGCCGTAGACGACGGTCTATAGCCCCTAAAACTAGACTAGAAACGGTGAGTGTCATTGATACTAGTCATTGACATGTTTTTTGAACGACAGTTGTCGTTTTTGCTTAAAATTTAATTTAATTTATGTACCACAAGTATATAGTTTTGTTTATACATATGCGAAAAATATTTTCACAATTAAGTGGAACGCTATTGTTCTTTTAGAAGTATTGATACAATAGGTTGACAAGAAACTACGTTATATCGTCAATGAACTTTGTAAAAATTATTTTCGTATTGATTGATCCCAATTCTTCAACTTTTCCAAATACTTTGTAGAATGTTTACTGAGTAGGAAATCTATTTTTTTCTTGTTTTGTGTTTTGATATTTCGGTATGTATCTAATATAATTATTGCACGCCCGGCGAATTATGAATTTTAAAATATGAGGTATTGTTAAATTCACCTTCATATTTGTATGCACAGAGGGAAGCACATTTATATATAACGATGGCCAATTTGCAGCCAAATGTTTTGATGGCGTGTCATTAGAGTCGCCTCCACTTTAGAAAGTTAATTTAATACTCAATATCAATAAAAAGGCATACAAAAAAAAAAAAACAAAAAGATGTGATGGCCGTGATACAGACCAGTAGTGTATGTGGTTGTGTAATCTCGCACAGATTTAAATTTTTGTATGCCCTGTTCCCATAGCGGAAGCAAGAAGGTAATATTATGTAACAGGCAAAAGAAGGCGTGAAAGACCCCAAAAGGATGTATATTTTTAATCAGCATTGTATATATATATATATAGTTCGTTAAACCGGGCTTCTACTATATATATATATATATATATATATATATATATATATATATATATATATATATATATATATATATATATATATATATATATATATACAGTAGAAGCCCGGTTTAACGAACTATTAAATGTTGGCCCTGCACGTTAAATCTGATTTAGGTTTACAAGAAAATTTATTTTAATATCTTTTAAATATTAAGAACTATTGAACGTAATAATAGTGTCAAAGATCTCAATTTTTCAAATTTGGATATTTACCTATGAAGGTGCTTACCCCTTCCCTTAGGGGAGTTTGAACTTGCCATGCAAACCTACTCCAAATTCTGAGTTCTTTTACAAACCAATTTTATTCATGTTGAATTTTACTAGAAAGACGAAATTTGGATTAGTTTACGCCAGTGGTCGGTAGAAACATACAAACGTATTTTGGAAATAAGTTTGTGTGCTTTACACTGAAAAATAATTTTTTCCCCAAAAATTTTAGATTTAATTTTATCTTTCAAAACTCATCTGTTCTGGTCAAATGATGAATATCAAATAAGGAAACGTCTAGGCAAGATAGAAATCAATTGACGAAAATCTCAAAATTTTTTGATATCAACTTTTTGAGGAAAAAGTGTTAAAACATTGTTACATAGGGTGATACAAATAATATTTTCAGTTGTAACACATAAAAGGATATATCGTTAATATATAAGCATAGATATCATTGGGCGTGTACTGCCCGAAATAGGCCCCGTAGAAACCTACCACTGTGAGCTGAGATATGGCAACGTAAGCTTTAAATAGTAAAACGTTAACGTGTTAAAATATATATACAAGGGCGTATCCAGGGGGGGGGGGGGGTCAGGGTGTTGCCTTGGCCCCCCCTAATTTTTGAAAAGTTCGTTAAAAAACTTTTGCCTACTAAAAAAAAAATTACAAAATCAAAACTGTTCCAACTTTTCTTTCAGATGAATCAACTTTCCAGTCGTGTTTTAATATCTATCGATGCTGTATTGTTGTCTGCAAAGAGAAGTAATAAATCTAACGACATTGTTTATGCAATGCTCTGTGAAAACAACAAGTACGCGAGAAAGCAGCAGAATGGTCAAAAGTTTTGGATTCCAATATGGAGGTTGGTATTGGAAATGTATAAAAAATGTTTATAGTTCAAGTGAATTTAAATTTGAATTTTGCAGTCTAGGAATTAGCTGGTTATCGTCTCGAATAAAAGCTGGGACAAATAACGACTACACCACGTTACTGAAAAGTTTAAGTGGAATTGTTGATGGTTTGAACAGAAACGTAAAGTGTAGTTAACTTTATCGGTCTCATCTATATATTAATAAACATGCACCCTCATGAACTTTTACGGCAGGTAAAATCAAATAAATGCAATTTTTCCAAAATATATGTTGTTGGTGCATGAAAAAACCCACGTCACGACTTTTATTGTGAAAATAATTGAAAAAAGTAATGTCCTTCACCTATATAGTTTATTGTATTGTATTGTACTCTCTCCTACTCGCGATCTAATGCTCTCTTTGGTTACAAGAGATTGTAAATATTTCACCATGGATATTTCACCATGGCTATTTCACCATGCTTATTTCACCAAGGCTTTTCGCCTCTTGAATTCCCTTTCACTTTGCACACTATTGAAGTTGAAAATGTACTACATAATATTCAATTCACAACGAATTCATTTTGGTTGACAAAATTATAATTTGTTGGTGCCTTATGATTATGATGATAATTTTCTTTGCAAAGGTCATGGAAATAGTAACTATTTCATTCGGAGCCTTCCAAATAAAATTTATTTTCATTTGAGGTGAACACGCGATGCGAGTTAAGGGGTGGTTCTTCTTGTTTTTTTCGTTTTTATATGACTAGAATTCGAAACAATATAGTTGTGACACTTGGCTTCACACCACATTTTTCTTGATTATTGCCAAATTGTCGTGGAAACCGCAAATGGATAGAAATATATGATAACTTTGTTATTGCTTATAAGCAATAAGGTCTGTTCTTCGCCCCCAATTTTGACCAACATGTTTACCAAATCCCAGTACCTCAAATCCATGCAAATATATGTTCAATTTTGTTTAACGCTTATATGGAGGTCGGGCAAAATCCCCTCCGATTATGAACAAAATTACAGAATTACTTCTCCCGACCACATTCAAATATTTACCAAATTTTAACTATGTACCTTAAAGCGATGAAATGATATGTTGAATTTTGTTTATAGCTTGTATAGTGGGTGGACTTTAAATGGTGCAAAGTTACCAATTTATCTGCTTACACGCTCACTGTTCTGTTGTTATATGGTTAAGGTATGCTGTATGAGAAGGTACATGGAGTTCCTAATTTAAGCTCTGTACTTGTAAGATTTATTGGGTTTGCGTAAATATGTCAAACAGACAGTAGGAAGCGAGAAAGTCCCCATAAAGTAGTTATGTTCTTGAACAGCATTAAATGTCGATTCGATATATGTTTGTCCATAACCTTTTGTATGACTGTCTGTGTGTGGAGGCTACAAGTGATAGAGCCTTTAAGTTTAGATATTAAGGCTCTGATATTCCCTCTTCAGAATATTCAACGAACGTGCGAATCCCTTTTTATTGGTTATCCTTTTTGTTTTCGTTAATTTACTAAAAACGGCAAATATTGTCTTATGTAAATCCTTATAAAATATTCCATTAATTTTTAGATAGGACGACTATATGGCGTAGTCCCTATACAAATCGGTTCCTCTATTCTGCAATTTTAGTATTTAATAATTTTGTTGTTGTTAAGCTAGATATACCAAATTTGCTGTCTTTTGCATTATGCCGAATAAAATATCTATACTTGTATATATAAATATAACGTGTCACTTTGTTTGTCCGCGATGAACTCCGAACCTACTCAACCGATTTTGATGATTTTTTGTTTTCATTTTGCTGGATTTATTCCAACTTAGGAGATAGGATAGGTTTCATTTTAATTTATTTAAGGACGGAGGGGGCGGTGACCCAACGCCCGTATAACGTTACATCTTAACATCCTCGAACACCCGCCATTCTTGCTCCTTTTTCTTACGTCTGAAAAGGCATTTCTCCTCTCTCCGTTTCTCTTGATATCGCTCTCTAACAGCTCGCGTTGCTCCCGACTGCAGAGTCTGTTCTGATTGCAGCTTGCTGACGGCTAGCTGTCGTTGCATGTTGGAACATGAAGCGTGGAATACTCTGAGCCTAGGCTGCGACAAGGTAGTAATCCGAGTCAATGTTGGGACCACGTTAGGTTCGTACGTCTAACATGCTCAATGCGTGCCTTCCGTCAATCAAAACATGATCAATTTGTTTACGTAATTTGATCTGTACTCAGCCATGTAGCCTTGTGGATGTTAAGGTGTTGAAATCTGGTAGTACTAACTGCCATGTTCCAACCTCTCTCCATTATTGGAGGTAGTGTCGTGAAGGCTACATTTTCCGACGGTCCCTTCCTTCCTTCCTTCCATCCCAATCTTGGAGTTGAAATCTCCATGCACCATTTCTACACCGTGTTTGAGACAGCGCTCGTACAGACGTTCCAAGCGCTTATAGAACTCATCTTTAGCATCGTCGTCTTTCTCTTCCGTCGGGGCGTGCGCACAAATCTGGCTAATATAAAAATATTTAGCCTTGATGCGTATCGCGGCTAGACGCTGGTCAACAGGCGTGGAGACGAGGCCACGTAGTTTTCTACTCACCACGAAACCACAACCCGGTCCTATTGTATGGCGCAGAGGTATGGACCGTGATTGAGTCCAACGAGACAGCGTTGGAAGTCTTCGAGAGGAAGATTCTTCGCAGGATCTTTGGTCCTATTAGGTCCCTCATGAATCGCGAGCTGTACGAGCTATTCGATTAGGTTGACATAGTCCAGCGCATAAAATTCCAGCGGCTGCACTGGGCGGGGCACCTCATTCGAAGGGATGAAAGAGCTCCAGCACGCATGGTTTACATGGGGGACCCAAACTTGATTGGTGGACGCCGACATAGAGGACTACCGGGCACTCGATGGAATGACCAGGTATGGAGAGATCTCTCCGTACTAGGCAATCAAAACGACTGGCGTCAGGGCGCACAAGATTATGGAGGCTGGCACGCCTTCCTAGACGCGGCCATGACCGGCAGACGGTTGACGGCCACATAAGTAAGTAAGTAAGTACGAAACCACATCCAAATTCGTGCTTGGCAGCTATGCTAGATGTCACGGGATGCTTTTTATAGCAACCCTGTCCTATGCATCGGATTTCTTGGATTGCAGTGATGTCAGCCTTGCATCTTTTGATGACATCAACCAGCTGGATATTTGAACGATCCCAATTAAGGAAGCGGATATTCCAGGTGCATATCCGTAATTCGTGGACCTTATATCGACTGCGGGGGTCGTCATCATAGGGTTCTTTCCGAGGCTTTCTTTGTGTTTTCATTGAAGATTTATTTTTATATTGGCGGGTCCCAAGCCTAGCGCACCAACCCTTTATTAATTGGAGGGAGTTTTCCCCTTCTCACGTTAGCTCACCTCTGAATGGGTGTTCAGAGGCTACCCAGGAGATACGTGCCCCAAGGGACGGACGTGTGAGTTGCTTGGACCGTTTGCAAAAGAGTTATTGTTGGCCATTCCCAAGTGTATGGCAGTCGAGAATGTTCGTCACAATGTGAACTTCTGCAAGCGAATCCCAATATCCCAATTAATTAAGTTGGTGAATCTTATATTAATTCTAACTAGAGCTCGCCCACTGGTTGAAATTCAACCATTATAGCGACATTCTAATTTTGTCACGGCTATATTGGAAAATTATGATAGCGGAGAGATCTAATGATGAGCGAGAATAGGCCTTTGTGATTGGTCGATAGCTTTACCAAGATTTTCACTATCATGAGTTTATGTCAAAGTTTTACATTTATTTTTTTATATATTATATAAATGAATCCATATTTCCGTTGGTCACGCCATCACCTGAGAACGACTTTACCATTTAATTTTTTTTTTTAAATTATTTTTTAAGACTTTTACGGAGAGAACCATCCGATATGTAGCACAGATCGAGATCCACAATTATTTAAAGTTTAAGATTTTATTTACACTTACACCAATTAGTACTCACTTAGATCGCAGCAGCTGCAATACTGCAAGTCAAAGATATATACGAGCAAATGAAACTGACGAGCAACGCGAAGCTCGAAATGAAGATGAATGGAATCGAAATCAACAACTTAGAAATGTGGATTCTAATCCTTATCTAGCTGAATTCAGTTCTAACGTCTCAAATTATTAAAGTTCATAGCAAATCCTTGCTATTGGACCAATGAACGTTGTGTGTCCAAAATTGACCCATTCACGCCACCAGAGCCAGTACATTCAATGGTTTCCGAAAATGGACCAGACTATATACATTTTTTGACTCATGACATCATTGGCGCAACAAAAGTTATTCTAGATAATATGAGAGTGATACGGTGTTTTTCCTTTAAATAACAAGCACATATAATTCATGCTTATGATGCAAGAAAAGTAAAAGTGTGCTATAAAGATAAATGTAGTGGGGAGAGAGAATAATGTAGATTATTGGAGTGGTAAGTTCCGAAGGGGATGCTGGAGGGTACTGTATATGATAGAACAGAGTGTTATCGATGCAGAGTGTAATTGGGAAAAGCGATTTGAGAGAATAGTATGTTTTATTTTTTAAATTCAACCCATAGTCGGCTGAAGGTATCAGGGAAGTCTATAATCACTAGTTACTTCTTGTGCGTGGTCTCTTAAAAGAGAAATGCAAAGAGTTGCTTAACAGAGCACGAGGGGTCAACTAAAAATCGTAGCATGGTAAATTAATTAAATTAAACTTGAAAAATGTTTTTCGGCTATACCTCACCTTTCTAAAAGTAATGCAAAGATGAGTCGTAGCAAAGCAAGCCGGTTACAGCTGTTCCTTGAGATTGCGCTGAAATTTATCCAAATATTGCTGATGTTTACCATGTCTGCTAGAACAATGGTTTCATTTCCTTTAACGTTGGTTTTTTCGATCGACTTAAATGCTTGTTTCCACATATCCATGGGAAATACATCATACTGGCCAACTGAAAACCATAAAGTTCCTGATCTGATTGATTTTAAGGCCCTTTACCGAAGGTACAAGAGCCTATTGGTTTTGTGCAAATGTATGTAACAGGTAGAAATAATGGTCGGAGACACCCCAAAGTTACCCACATTATGATCAGGAGTGATAGAGGAGTCGATATAAACATGTCCGTCTGGCCGTCCGTATGAACGAAAGGATCTCGGAAACGCTTTTTTTGGACTAGGACTGCTCCAGAATTGTAAAAATTTTTTCGCCACAAAAAAAATTGAGTATTCCAGTATAGAGATAACGTCACTATAAGCCAAAATCCAACAAGTTCATCAAAATCCGATAAGAAATGACGATTTTATAAGCAATTGAATTTTCATACATAAAAAAATGTTTTATAAGGCACTTATTCATGCAGTGAGAAGTGGTCCATAAGCTTCGTCATAAGCTAGGGAAACATTTAATGTGGTTGTTAGGCGACTTGTACTGGTGCAGGGCCTCTTACAGTCGGTTACGCCCGACTGTAATTTTCTTACTTGTTTTATATTAAGAAAAATCATTTTTCAGAATCTGATTATCGCGAATGGACTACACTTAAACTCTGTTCACACGACGATATATTTAAATATGTGTGAGTCGCTAGATCACCAAGAACCTCGACCATTCTTATACAATAGACTGCCAAACTGGCAGTTATTCAGAACATAGGTTGAGGAAAAAGTTGATACATTATCTATAATGCATAATGCAACTCAAGC
The DNA here is from genome assembly GCA_035044805.1 of Leucophenga maculata. NCBI lineage: Eukaryota > Metazoa > Arthropoda > Insecta > Diptera > Drosophilidae > Leucophenga > Leucophenga maculata. The sequence goes on along the minus strand of JAWNNP010002676.1, from coordinate 183,666 downwards.
AATAAAGCATGGTCATTTATTGAAATAATACACTACGCAGTATGGAACAGTACTCCAGCAGCCAGATTAAAAATAAAAAAGAAATAGTTACACTGAAGAAATTTTAAGTTTTATTGGGGCAAAAAGAAAACTTCGCAAAAGGTGGGAGTTGACGAGGTATCCAGGAGATAAAGCAAAGCTTAATGAAATTTCTAGTTCATTAAGCGGATTTAATCTTTTAAAAATACAGCGTTGGACTTCTACCTGAGTAATCTAACCAGTGACTAAAATACGGATTACTCCCTAAGACTCCTAAAGAATTGGAAACTGGACTATTTTGTGATTTTGATATAATATTTTATGAATACTTATCAAATGTATTTTCTTATCGCATTAAGTAATGCATTCTACTGCGAACCATACAGATATGCACCAAAAGCTAAGAGTTAAAAGTTGTTCAGATATTTAAAAATCGGAGCTATTAAAAGAATTGTCGATAAAATGTATAATTCAGTTTACTCGCACTATTAACGTTGCTACGAATCTCGGCTATTTATTTTCAGAGTTAATAATGATATTAATACCGGGAAAGTATCCAAATCAGGAGAACTCAGAGACCCATATCGCTATTACCCACAACTTTAAAGGTTTCTAAAAAGGGTTGAAGAAAAATATTTATTCGAGAAAAAATATAATTCCACCTCATCAATTTGGTTTTAGACTCGACAATTGACCAAGTTCACCGCATAACTCATATAATTGAGAATCGTAGACGTATCTAAAGTCTTTGACAAAGTGTGGCATAAAGGACTAATTCATAAAATAAAAACACTTTTTCCCAAGAGAATATGCTGGCATACTAAAGTCATATCTCTGTGACCGCTATTTAAGAGTTAAATATGGTGTTGTTCCTCAAGGTAGCACACTGCTGCTATATTTACTATATACGCACGATATCCCACACATGGTTGGCACAACTATTGCTACTTTTGCTAATGATACCGCAATACTTGCAGTCGAAAGAAGCAAAATAAACCAAATTTTCACGACACGAATCAGGAGGTTTAAACTTTATAATTTAAAGTCAACACATATTGACTTCACAAATATCAAATTCGCTATCTTTCATTGTATATAGATAGAATTCATATTCCATGTTAAGAAAAAGCGCGATGAAATGGGAATTAAATATAGATCGATGAAATAGTTGGTGGGTAGACGTTCAACTTTATCAATTTATAAAAAGTTCATCCTATACAAACAATTACTGCAACTAATTTGGGGATATGGATCTCAACTATGGGGTTGTTTATATGGGTTAGGGCAGCATACACCAGCTGACCTGTTCGGTTAGATTTCCTGCTATATGAAACTATTTCCTAATACTCTACATATAAAGATATTGTTGTTTTTTTTTCATTCACATTAAGAAATATTCAATAAATGTTTGTCAATGTAAAAACGACTTCGAGTCTGGTAATAACACATAAACGTGAATATCACAATAAAGGTCGCTAAATTCATTTTTATTTCATGATTTTGGATTGCGTGCACAAAGTATATTGATTGCTATGTTATATCTTGTTTAATGTGTTCTTCATAAGATGATAATATACTTTTTAATAGCAACACCCAAATTAAGCAACTGATGTTCATTCCCACGGCATATCCGCTCTGCAATATACTCACTCCATGTCCAGCATCCCGTTCTTCAACCAGCAATGTGATTAATGATTATAAATAGCTGTAGTTTCTCGAGAATCGACTTTATTTTGTAATGTATTATGATAGGCGTGTATTTATTATACTCTCCTACATAAAACCAGAGCTATAGTCGAGCTGCGGGACTTTGTTATACCCTACAATCAATATATTTGTATACCCTGCCTGTTTCCATGGCAAAAAGGTTATACTAAGTTTGTGCAAATGTATGTAACAGGCGTGGCAGAAGTCGAGTCGATATTGACCGTATAGATAGAGCGCTTAACTTCGGATATGTATTTAGATTCTTCTAATCATTCTTAATGTGGTAGCCCCTATTCAAATCTGTCCAACATTTTTTATTGTTGTTGTTTATTTAGCTAGAAACATTGAATTTTGTGTATCTTGTTTGATTCCTAAGAAAATATTTCATAGGAAATTTAGAAGCGGTAGCCCTTATACAAATCGTAGGGAACAGGGTATATCGTAGTCGCGCCCATTCGACTGCAACGTATTTTCTTGTTTTAGGAAGATTGGATGACATCTGCAAACATATTCAAACACAGATAGATAGATAGACAAACAGACGGTCATGGCTACTTCAACTCGTATTATTGAGATGACGCCTCATTTTGGGTGTTTCAGACTATTCAAACTTTTTGCAAAAGTATAAAAATATAGATTTACGAGATGGTTTTTTATTAGGACTACCACTAAAATTGGGTGCGAAATGAAAAAAGTATGTATAGAAAGCGTCCGCGTATAAGAGCTATCATCATATTTTAAGATAATATTGTCTGTTATAGGAAAGCAAGAATTTTCGTGTAGTGCCACTTCTAGTTTAGTTATTTTAATTTTTTATATATTTTCTGTTTTCTATATACACGTAATAAAAAGAAGAAGATGGGATGTGAAAATGACAACTTCAATGAAATATATTTGAAGTATTTATAAGACAAATCATCTTATTTAATATCTTGTTTTCGATATCAAATTAGCACTTCTCCTAGAAATTTTATTTATCTTTTCATTTTAAGGTCGTATATTAAATTTAAACGCTCAATGATTAAATGAATAATATTTTTAAAACAAACAAACAACTAAGCAGCCAACAAAGTGCTTTCAAAGACTTAAAAATCTTTATTGAAATTGTAGATTATCATGTGATGAACAACTGGCTAAAATTTATTATGAATTACAATAAGTTAATCAGCGTCTTTTTCATTATCAATAAGATAGTTTATATCGTTATTGAATTAGACTAGGCAAATAAGTATGGGACTAGTAGTCCAGTCATATGAGGGGTTACATTCCGGAATGAGAACTTATATACTAATGAAAACTAATTATTTTAACATTTTTTTGTGTGGTTAACCCTTTTTGAGAGAGAGCGCGGAGCAAATTTAAGCTTCAAACGGTTTACAGGGTATCTCAAAGTAGAATACACTCGACTGCAGAGTTCAATCTAACTAAATTTATCCAGTATAGAAAACATTCATCACACACTTATTTTTGATTATACTTTTCAGGCATAATGTCTACAGTATATTAATTTTACTACAAAGGATGCGCCAGCGACCCCATAAAGTATATTTTTTGACAAGCTCAACAAGACAAGTCCATCTAACCATGTTCGTCTTCTGCCTTTATTCTATGTATAAGGGATTTTGTCCCACAGTTTTCATTTAATCTTGGCACGTAGACTTCTAGGGTCGGCATTTGATCAGTATACCCAGATTGGTAATAATGATCACTTTTCGGTATAGCTATACAAACCTATAGTCTATAATTTAGTTTTAGTGCTAAAACACTTTTATTATCTACACAGATAAAAAAAACTGGAGTGCATGTTTTTATATAAAACAATTATGAAAAGTACAGTCGGGCGTAACCGACTGTAAGAGGCTCTGTACCAGTACAGGTCGCCTAACAAACATATTAAATGTTTCCCTAGCTGACCAAGCTTATGACCACTTCTCATTACACGAATAAGTGCCTTATAAAACATATTTTTGTGTATGAAAATAAAAGGGAGGACATATTTTTGCATCCATTGGAGGTATGGGGACAATATTTAGTATACATATTAATGGGATCGGGAAAAGTAATATTGTTAAGTTAGGTCAAAATCGGAGGGGACTATTCCCCAACCCTCGTAGAAGCGATAAACAAAATTTATCATAACTTTGCATCATTTTGAGGTAGCCGGAGGAAATTTGGGATATTTTTTAGTAAGACCGAGATGTGTAAGATCAACTGAAAAAGTGGGGAGGGATTAGGTGTCTATAAAGAAAATACTTACATATTTATATAGACAATATGTATGTCAATTTTGCTTAGCCTCAGTAGCCAATGTTATTTCTCTAAGCTACATTTCTAGATTAATCTCGGTGTATATATTAATAATAAATTTTTTCGGGGTACTTCTATTATGTATATAAAAATTAATTAAAATGTTTCATTAGCTTTGGTTTTTTGTTTGAATATTGTAAGGTTGCACATCCTTGGCTATCATCAAAGTTAACGCTCTGTCAATGTCAATTTCTTAGGCTTCGAATTGCTGTTGAACAAAATGGCTCGCTTGAAATAAGCAGCAACCGACTGAATACTGGATCTACAGCTGTTGTTTGTGGAAGCGATGTTGTCATTTTCAGCTGAGGAAGCTGTGTTACAATCTGGAATTTCATTCAAACTTGCGTGAATTCTTTTAAGGCGGTTACGTAAATTTGACATGTTTCCGCTCGTTTTATATTCCTTTCTACAGTTAATGCAATTCACAAACTTTTTGTTGTCAGACCAATTAAAAAATTTCCGCGTATGCGCTGACATATGAAATATCGAAAGCATATGTGACTTTCAAAACCAAACTATCGATCACTATCGATAGTGAAAGGCTACCATCGATGACAGTTCGATAGTGCTCAACCAACGATATATCCGATAGTGTCAACGACAGTTCTCCACCTCTATTGTCAACACACTTTATGGCAATGTTATAACACCGCTGACTTTATAACATTAGGCGTTATTGCATGTACTCGTGTAACTGAAGCAGAGAGGTGTACCATTAAAATGGAAGGTACAATTTTTTATGTTTAAATATATTATAAAATACAACCGTCAGTGGATGTGTGTCGAGTCATACAAGTTATCTGATTGAGTTGTCCCAAGACAAGGTATGACATGCAAATTACTCGTAAACAATTTGGTGGTAATTGTCTCAGCACAGATCAACAGTTTAAAGCTGGTAAATACTTAGTAATACACACACATTCAATTGTATACAATTAGCTCTGCCTAGATTAACTTCATAGTATTTTCTGTCAATATTTGTACATATGTGTGTAAGTGTCTAGAAGGTCTGATTGATTTGTTCTAGATGTTTGTTAAGATTCATTCATTCCTTTGAAGAATACGAAGAAAATGTTTTTGAACCGATTCAATAAGATTTTGATAAATACCATAATAAGGGTTTCAGACAAAGGGACCAAATTCTGAAAATAAACGAACGAGAAGTACAGAGGAGTTTAGTGGTATATGGATCATGAAATCCCATAGGCAAACGCTAAACAAAGCCAAGAATACATATGGCTTTGTTCACTATTAATGCAATTTAGTTTAGATTCCCGTATAAAAGGTTGCGATACAATTTCACACATTTACGTTTTGACAAAGTTAGGTTGAGCTAATTAGGACGACACTATGTGTGTAGTGAGTTTAAATGAGTCTGCAGCAAATTATGTTGACAAACATGAAATGAATTTATAGTAGTGTGACATCTAGAAGTTAAAAGTTTGATGCCCATAAGTAGTAATATCAAAAAATTAATATGTTGTAACTACAGAGTGACATAGAGATTGATTGCCAGATATTGCTGGACCGGTTCGAAGTTATTTATTTATTTATTTATTCAAGAACTAACTTAATAATTATAAATTATAAATTAGTTGTATGAATGAGCAATAGCAACGGGGGCCTTCAGCTCGATATGATTATGTATGTAGAAAATAATTTAATGAATACATATATATATATATATATATATATATATATATATATGAATGTATGGATATAGGGGGAAAAAATGTTTACAATATTTACAATTTTAATAGCGATTTATATACTGGAATTAACTTAAATTAGATGGTACAGATTGCTTTTTCTTAAAAACTGTAAAGTCTTATATTATTGCTAGTTGGATTGGTTAGTGCGGGAAGTGGATTACCGTTTGGGAAGTATACTTCACGGATTGATTGAGTTTTTGGACATTCACTTAGAAAATGCTGAAGATTCAGGTTAAGGTTGACAACACAAGGGCAATATGGAGTAGGCTGAGCTATTTTGCACAAGTATCCGTGTGTTAGTTTGGTATGACCAAGGCGAAGTTTGATATATTTTATTACATCTAGTCTTCTGAATTCATCGGGAGGAAGTTGAGTCAGGTAATGTTTAGTTTATGTACAATATATAGAGATTTCTCTTTCGCAATGTTAAAAATTTTTTAACATTTCAACAAACCAAACATATTATAATTTTAGAGAAGTATTGTATTAAGTAAAAGTACGTGGGCGACTGTGCTATGCGCGTTACTTGGTAATGTTATTTATTCGAGACGTTGATTAGTTAACACAATAATTGCATTGGTAGAGTCTCTTCTTCCGGTTTCATGAACATGTATATAAAATTTAAACACTGTACCTAAAATATTTGCTAAGATATGTTCGATTTTCTTTATGACTTTTTAGGGAGCGTTTACTGTACCACAAAGGGGAGCAAAGATATGGATAATTTTGCTCACTTAATAGTATTAAAATATGAACTTATAAGATTTCTCATCGAATGTCTCATCAATTAAAGTAGGAAAGGGTCTGTCCAGTTTGTCTATTTGCATTACGATTTCAATCCGTGTGGCATATTTTATTAGGATTAAAGTATTTTCGCGTTCCTAGCTCAATTTACACTTAAACGATACATTTAAACGATAACTCAAAAGAAGAGTTGGATCGTTCATTAAATGCTATCTTAAAGAGGGTATATCTGAAGAGGGTATACGAGAGTCTAAATATGCAGACATGTAGCCTACATCTCTTTTAATATACAAATCTCAATCTTTAGTTGGATAGCCAGACAAATGGACGTGTTTATATCGACTCAACTATTAATGTTGATAAAGAATAGTAATACTTTCTGAGATCTCTCTGCTACATTTTCGTGTTGTAGCTTTTCATTGCACTAAATTGCAAATTGTTTAACTCAAATGGTGTACCTTTGGACATATTGGTTATTGAACTAACTTCTTATTCCATAGTTTAATAACTTAAGCATAACATAGTAAGCATAATAACTTTCTACAGAAAATAATATATATTTTAATATGTATAGAGTTCGAAGAATCTTAAAAGATTTTTTAAAACTATTAATCTTTTGAATCAGATCTTAGAATTATGTATATTAGCTCTATAAGTGTCGAAATCTTCAACAAATTGAGCTGTAAAAATGTTTGTTTGGTGTGAATAAAAGGCGCGGTAGGATGATTGCCTAGTTCGTTACGTTTGTCCATTCAACCATCCTGAGTATGTTTGCGCTACGCACTGTATCTTTTTACACCTAATTGCTAAGTTTTACACAGTCACGCATGAGTATAATCAAGAGCTCTGCGAGATGCTCTACTATTACCTGACGGCTATTTAAGTTCACTGTGATTTAGTTCTGTTTGATTTTCGATATCGTTCATCTCATAGTAGCAAGCAGTTAATAACAATTCGAGTTGAGTTGCGATGCGAGGCATAATGCTATGAAAATACATACGAAAATAAATACTCTTGCTAACACAGATGGAAACGCGTGCGCATGCAACCTCCTTTATTTGCCATCCGATTGGTCATTTTATTTTCAACATTTGTTCACTACCTCACGGTGAGGGGGATGCTGTAACAACAAAAACAACCAAAGCTTTGAATCTTCTGCCAGTGTTGAGCACTCGAAGGGATGCTCGATTGTTGAATAAAAAGGTGTTAATTTATGGGCGGAGTCAATTGGGTCGTCGGTTGGATGGCGTGGCGGCTAGATGCTGCTGTGAAGAGCTTTAGTTTGATATCGGAAGCGATTAGATTGTGTTTAAGCGGTTAGCCGTCGGTTATGTGTTTTGGATGATATTTATGGCAATGAAACGGTCATATGAGGGCAGTAAAGTGTCAGCAGGCGATGTTGCGTGTGAGGAAGATAATGAAAGTGTCCGTAATTCCGAGTTCGTATCAAATGAAGTAATTGACGAATCATGCCATGACGAAAATTCAAATGGCAAGACTAAAGACTTTCGAAATATTGATAGATTTTGTTCGTTTAGTATCGAAAACATTTTAAAGCGCCCCGATCACTTGTCACGCAACACTGAACAGAGTTCCATCGATAAGGGTAAAAGAACATATGCATACTCCCCGCCAATCCAATCATCGGAATACGAATTAACAACTTTTTCAGGATTTACACAACATTTTTTTGGAAATGGTAAAAATTTAAATCTAGTGAAGTGTGCCTGACGCGTGTGTGTCTATTTAAAAAAGAAAAGCAAAATAATATTTTTTATATCCCATAGACAATACCCACGTCATAGACTTTGAAAGTTCATTAATAGATCTCCGTCTGAGTATCAATTTGGATAATTTATATTTATAGTGAAAAGTATTTAACTAGTCTTTAATTTTTGTTCGGGTCATAGAAATCTATCCATGTCCGCCTGATAGTTGCTGCAACCAAAGAAACCAAGGATTACAAATATAATGAAAAAGACATAAAAAAAGGTTAAGTTACGTTGATGCGACTCTATCCTCTATTTACACCCGTCACTTATAAGAATCGACAATATCGAGTTTTAAGCAAATAAACAACATACAAAATCATATAATTAGCCGGAGGGAGCACGTGGCAACTCTAATTAGTATATGTATGTCCAGTGACCATCCATAAGAAGCCACCATATCATGCCACCATAGATCATAAGAAGCCACCATTGATGCTTCGCTGCGTACTTTTTTTTGAAAAAATAAATGATGCATATATGTATGTATATTTCCTAAAGACATCCAAACCATATCCCATGGATCTTGTCCTGACACCATTAGGTCACCGTCCCCTCCGATCTTGACCAAACTCATGAAGTGATCTTCTTTCGATCCCATCCCTGTACCTCAAGTGGATGCGAAGATATGTCGAATTTTATTTATCGCTTATATGAAGGGTGGGGCACCACCTCCTCCGACCTTAACCAAACTCATAATTTGATTTACTCCTGATCTCATTAATATATATAGCAAATATCAACTCTGTACCTTAAATGGACGCAAAGAGACGAATTTGGTTTATTTCTTATATGGTGGGCGGAGCATCGCCCTTCCGATTTTAAAAAAAAAGTAGTCTACGTTACTCCTTTCAGAATCAGTGTCAGTTCAATGCATCTGAGTTCAACAATGAACTGATTCACAAAAAAGAATGTAGTTTACTAAACAATGTGCCCACTACATACAAATGGTGAGATCTTTTCAGATTGACAAAAAGTTTTAAGTATTATCAATAGAAGTTCATAGTGTTTAATTTGTACATTTGTTGTGATACTTCGATAGCAGTTCTGTCCAGCGTATCGGCTAGAAAGTTTTAGTACTGCTTTCTAGCTAATATGCTGGATCAATTACATATTCATTTAAAAAATCTTTAATATTTACCCAATTTATCGTCATCAGTTTATCCAATCTGTAACTACCAAATGACAAAATAATAAAACACTGTTGAATTGAAACTACTTTTTTTCGATTTAAAAAGAAAGAACGCTGTAGTTGAGTCGGCTCCTATATTTTAAATTAAAGTTTTAAAAAAATATGGACATAAATATAATATTTTATAAGGATTAAAGAAAGTTAGATATAATTTTTTGTTTCTAGCTAAATTAACAACATTGTTTTACTAAAAACACAATGAGGAGTAGTTTGCGTGCCAAGAGCCAACCCTCATTTTTGCATGTCCATTAAGTACAAGTGATCTGACGATTTGCATTTCACTGGTCACCCTTTTTTTAAAATTTTAGAGAATTTAGAACTTCCTTTTTTATAAAAATAGGATGCTGTTGTTTGTGTTAAAACAAAAGAAGAAATTAAATTTAATATGCATTCTTCTAAATTTTGCTAATTTAATTAAACAATTGGCGACTATTTTACTTCGGTCAGGTGTCAACGACATGAAATGCATTTTCTAAGTGAAGAACAAGAGTACAAAATGAAGAGAAGAACAATGTAAATAAAATAAAAAGCTCTTCTGTCGCAAACAATTTGACTTCATTTTTAATTTAACTCGTTCACAACTTGCAGTATTTATTTCATTTGTTTGTATAACCATTCACGTTCTAACGTAAAAGTGCACATAACGACAAAGTTGCAAAGTAAACTTTTTTTGGCCGAAAACAAATTAATTTCTTTTTTCAAATTAATTAATCAATTAATTAATTTGTATGTAACTAAATTTCAATTGAAAATTTGTATTTTTCCTTTGAGAAGAAAATATAATAATGTAGAACAAAAAATTAGTGAAATTACTTTTTGTTACTAGTGATCTGTGGTATGCCTGATAAATATTACCAGGAAACAAATGAGGCTCTATTAACGGCCATTACATTCTTTGTTCATAATATCCTTATAAACTATGCGTCTGCAACATACTCTACATATAACACAATACATATGGCCAATAGTGTGTCCCGTACATGTATAATAAATTTTTTATTTTGAACTATACTACCGCAAGAGTTATCGAAATATGCGTAATTTTATACAGATTGTTATTTTATTATTGAAATCAACGAAACAAAGAATAAGAAAATACAGTAAACCAGAGCAGCTTATAGTTAATGACAAAAACTTAAAATTTAATTTTTTTTATGGTCAAAATTTGTAATTTTTGCTCGAGACTCTAATCTTTGTGAGGCCTCTGTTACCAGTTTAACACATAATTCCACAGATTGTGTGTGATTAGGAAAATCAAGAATTTCTAAACTCTTTTCTTTTGCCATGTACTGAACTGCCGGCGGTACTGTAACCCGGCACTTGTGCAACACAATAATTCGGTGTAATCGAAAAGTTTTTGGTGGTTTAAATATCTTGCGTTTAGTGCTACATTCAGCTTCTCTAGCTTTGATCATTCTTTGCAATGAAAGCTCCCGAATGTGGTCTCTCTCATCGACTCATTCTGACAAGTAGGTTTTCTGGGTTTGCAAAAAAAAAAAAAAAAATTTCTTTCAATAACAGAATCAATAATAATAATAATCAATAATCTCATATTTTCGTGTTAAATCAAGAATACAAAATTTTTTTTAAACTCATAATTATTATTTGCGGTTCCTGGTTGAAACCCCTAAAAATAGCGTTTTTTTTATGCCGTTTTTGAAATATTGTAAAGTTAAATCCTGACGTGCTGATGTTAAAGACTAAATCATGCCTTTTAAAAGGAGACCTTTGACAAACTGTTTGCATACACCCTTTAAGCACCCTATATATATATATATATATATATAGGGATGGAGGAAAAAACTTTTTGAGAACACTGTCGGCACAAATAAGGAAAACGGTTAAGACATTCAATATAAAAGCAGGAGAAGTTGCAATCATAATTTTAATGATGCAGCCCGTGTGGTTACACCATAAATTGATCTCAATACAAAATCTTCATCAAATCCAGACCAAAGCCTTTATTTCATTCTTTACACACAAATTTAAATTTAAAATTCAGAACATTTTAATAAAACATCATACTTCGGGGTTATCGGGATCACCATATTCGATCCTCCATTCTGGTTTCTTAAAATTTGACTTCAAATTCGTTTTCAGCGACCCCGTAAAACCCTAGGTACCATGTTTTATTTAAATATATTGAATTTTTAATTTTTATGTTCGCCATATTTAATCCGCCATTTTAAAGTTTAAAAATCGGACTTCTGATTAGTAATAAGCGATACCGAAAACTTGACATGATGGAAAGTTTTTGAGAGTGGATTCGTGTTCAACGCGAACGAACTTCCAAGAATCACACCCAACTATTCTTGTTACTGAGAAACATTCGAATTTTGCAGACCTGTGTAATATATTACTGATTTATGTTACAAAGCGTGATAAAAACCATTCGTTTTAAATATATATTCTACCCTATGTTACTGCCACTATGAATATATGTATACCGACATATCCACAAGAAACGTTATATGAATATTAATATGTATGAAGAAGAATCTACAGGACCCTCATATGTTAAAATCCTTCGTACATCTAGTGGTACCGGGTGTGATTAACCATTATGTGAGCTACATAACCCTCCTTTGTGCAGTCAGGTAAAAAAACACTTATATTTAAAATCTAACTAAAATAGAAACCGACTGTAAGAGGCCCTGTACTAGTTCAGGTCGTTTCCCGAGCTTATGACCAAGCTTATGACCACTTCCTACTGCGCGAATAAGTGCCTTATAAAACATTTTTTTATGTATGAAATGAAAAGGGGGGTCGTTCAAATTCAATCTATACTATCTATACTAATATTATAAAGCTGAAGAGTTTGTTTGTTTGTTTGCTTGAACGCGCTTATCTCAGGAACCGCTGGTCCGATTGGAAAAATTCTTTCAGTGTTGGATAGTACATTTATCGAGGAATGCTATAGGCTATATTTGGTCAAAATTAATGGGGTCAAATTAATGGGATCGAGAAAAGTAATCGTGTTATGTTTGGTCAAAATCGGAGGGGGCAGTGCCCCACCCCCCCATACAAGCGGTAAACCAAATTCAACATATCTTTGCATCCATCTGAGGTACGGGGACAAAATTTATTAAACATGTTAATGGGATCTAGAAAAGTAATCGTGTTATGTTTGCAAAATTTTAAAATAAACTTGTAAAATTCCGGAGCAGTCCTAGTCGATTGCAAAAAACAAGAAGACTCTATCTATTACCGTTTCCGAGATCCTTTCGTTCATACAGACGGACGGACAGACGGACATGTCTATATCGACTCCTCTATCACTCCTGACCATAATGGGGGTATCTTTGGGGGGTCTCCGACCATTATTTCTATCTGTTACATACATTTGCACAAAACCAATAGGCTCTTGTACCTTCGGTACAGGGCCTAAAAACTATATAATTTTTTTTAATGTTTTACAGTACCTTCGAACTTGGCGAACATTCTCCGGCTTAGTGATACCAATAAATATTCCAAGGAACTGCTTTCGGAAACAGTTCACGATCAACCACCATATACAAGTCTTCAGTATCCAGCGGATGTATTATATCCACATATTCCAAATGGCTTTATGAGTTTTCCTTCCAACAGCTTTCTTAATTCCTATCATCAAAGTTCTCATCTATTGGGAGTCCAAGGTATGATATTTATATACTCATATAAATCTATTGGCTAAGAAAATGGAACGCATAATTTTTAAGGCAAGACCTAAGTTTGTTTGTAAAATCTTATATTTTAATTTAATCTTAATTCAAAAGCATTTTTAGAGATTGTCAATACTGAAGACAAGGAAACATTAAAAAATAATGAATGCTACATTCGAGTGTTCTGGACTTCGACATACACTGTATGTGGATAAATTCCAATAGCATTTCTAGCTAAACTAACAACAACCAAATTTTTGATCTATAGACTCAGGGGGTTAAAATCTCGTTTCACAATACAATTACCAAAAAAGACGGTATTGATGTGAGGTAAATTAAAAACAAAAAAGCATAAGAACTGCAACTTAAAAAATTATTGAACTACTATAGGTTATTTATATCCTCATAGAGGTTCGATCTATACCTATATACATTATTTTATTAGGTTTGAAGTAAAATACACTGATTTTAACTAACTAAACAATATAACTTTTTGCATATAGAAACTCTGAAAAGGATAACTGGTGTGGCAGGCAGGTGAATGTTTTATTAAGCATATCGAAAGTTTTCCATCATTCGGTTGGCTTTCGCAGATCTTGATCTACATCGCAATATGAAAGGAAAATTTAAAGAGCAATGCCTGTGATATGCAAGTAGCATCCGATTTACGATAGCATTGTTTATTTTTTTTTTGAGTTTCGACTAAATGATTCGTACTTGTCAATAAAAGGCGCAGCGGTTCAGAAAATAGGTGTGGAATTTTTGAAAATCGTGCTCAATTATTTTTTGTGTAGAGTATTTAAGCCTAGCCTAAAAGAAATTGGATGCAAAAAAAGTTTGTCCACAAATTTCAAAACATCTGCTTGTAAGCAATTGGATAAATTTATTTTTTTCACGGTCTACCTTCCTGATTGTTTTCTCATTATGTTTGTTATATCCATTTAGCCCAGACATTTAAAACAAAAAAAAAAAATAAATATACAACTAGTCGAGTTTTCGAGTTTTAGTGTCGCATTTATTTATTTTATTTTTCATTTTTAAATATGTGAAACTATTTACAAAATAAATATTGCGTCTATGCATCAGGTAAACCATTCCCATTTTTCCAATGGATCGCACTTTCCCTGATCCCATTAACGATGCAAAATTGTATGCCTGTACCATAACTGGATGCAAAAATACGTCGAACTTTGTTTTGCTTTTATGAGCGCGGCGCATTTCAAAAAATAATATATAATGTATTCTTACTTCTCCCAATACTATTACAATAACCTCCCTGTTCCTCAATTGGGTGCAAACTTGACAGGTTTCCTTTCTTGCCCTAACTGAAGTTCATTTGATAATTTCAGCTTAATCGGTTGGACGGTTTTACTTAAATACAAAATTCATTTCTAGCAGACAGGACTTTCATTGCTACGCCCGTTCTTTGTCATCCTATTTTTCAATACCAATTTTACAATATTTGATTTATCATGACACGCTTCGATTTTTAGCTGACCCAACATGCTCTGTTATGCATCTCTTTGTATTTCTATTTTATGAGACCACGTCGCAACATGTATCTAGAGACTATACATTTCCTAATTTCTGCTGTTAACTTATATGCATAAGGTAGGCTGCAAGGTTTATGAATCTATACTAATATTATAAAGCTGAAGAGTTTGTTTGTTTGTTTGCTTGAACGCGCTAATCTCAGGAACCGCTGGTCCGATTTGAAAAATTCTTTAAGTGTTGGATAGTACATTTATCGAGGAATGCTATAGGCTATATCAACATATCTTTGCATCCATCTGAGGTACGGGGACGAAATTTATTACACATGTTAGTAGGATCGGGAAAAGTAATCGTGTGAAGTTTGTTCAAAATCAGATGGATGCAATGATATGTTGAATTTGTTTACCGCCTATAGCATTCCTTGATAAATGTACTATCCAACAATGAAAGAATTTTTCAAATCGGACCAGCAGTTCCTGAGATTAGCGAGTTCAAGCAAACAAACAAACAAACAAACAAACTCTTCAGCTTTATAATATTAGTATAGATAAATAGCGCTATCACTCTCACCTATTCATCAGACTCTCCCTCTCGGGCGCCCACTCTCTCATCACACACCTCTTATACAACCGCCTATCACAATCATCCACCATCACTCACCGAAACCTATCGCATAAATGATATTCAGGAGACTGATATGATACTCATATAAAGTATGATAAAACTGTTTAAGAAATTAATGCATTATTATGAGAACTATGTTAAATTTAATTCTCATAAAGTCTTACAAATTCTTGATCGCTATTATCATATTTTAGATTAGATGTATTATGCCTATACTCTGCGCGAGAGTGTACTCAATAACTTCCCAAAGTTTAATGGTGATCGGATGAATGGTGTAGAAATCTATAAAGGACATACAAACAGACATACATTCATTTTATATATATTGACCGGCACGCTTGCCGCGCCCAATGAAAATATTGATATAAATATTGTCTTTTTCAATGTATCTTACTCAATGAATATCTTACTCAATGAATCAAAACAAACATATACATCGATAGTATTTAGCCTGCAAGTCTGCGTAATAGGCGTCATAGACAGCGTGGTGTATAGTTCATGTATATCTTTTTTAACACGCTTATTTAGCTCCACCTGTATATTTGTCTGTTTGTTTGTAACTGACTTCTTTGAACTTGATTTTGACTCACTTTGAACGGTCAGATTTAATTTAAACTGTGTATACTTATTAAGGACCGATGACAATACAATAATTTCACAATTTCGACCTAATATCCTGACCAGTGACTTTTAGCTGAATGCCTAAAAGTATGCAATATTTTGGCAAAATCAGCGCAAAATCAGAAATCACAAAGCGGTGGGAAGAAGTGCTTATAAAAATATTTTAAGACTAAAAAGAAAAAAGAAAATTTTAATTTAGAAAAAAAAATACGCTTTAATGATCAATCGAACTAA
The DNA here is from genome assembly GCA_035044805.1 of Leucophenga maculata. Lineage (NCBI taxonomy): Eukaryota > Metazoa > Arthropoda > Insecta > Diptera > Drosophilidae > Leucophenga > Leucophenga maculata. The sequence goes on along the minus strand of JAWNNP010002676.1, from coordinate 167,603 downwards.
AAAACTAAAAATAATTTTTAATATATTATTTTTATTATTGAAAATTTGTTAATTAATTATTAAACGTCAAACAGAAATCGAAACACATGTGTATCCGTTGCTCTTCACTATAATGTTCCACGTTGTTGCAAATAATTTTCTCTCTTCACATTGATAAATATGTACAAGCATGTTTATCATGTAAAATGACCACTAAGCCTGGTAAAAATTCATTACTAACAAATTTTGGGTCACTTAATAGCTTTACATGATTAGTATTATTCTAAAAAATGCGTGTGGGGTGCTTGTGCCATATTTTTCATTTATCGAGCACCCCACGCTATTTTCAGAATAATAATTATCTTTTTTGTTCATTTATATATTCTGCCTATATTACAAATTATTTTTAGTTTTTTAGTTCTATTGGCCATTAAAGCGTGTTTTTTTTAATTTTTTTTTAAACTATATCTATTGTGTATCATTTTAATGAGACATTTTACAAGATTGCAGAAATCTAATGCAAAAATGGTTGTGATTGTCGGCACAAATAATAATAAAAACGGTTAAGACATTCAATATAAAAGCAGGAAAAGTTGCAATCATCATTTTAATGATGGAGCACGTGGGGTTACACCATAAATTGATCTCAATACAAAATCTTAATACTTCAGCTTTAATAGATTCCGATAATATTCCGATGTTTCTAAGTGGTGGTTTTAGTGTAAATTTTGCATTGGATACAGAGCTCTCTTTGATTAAGTTCCTCAACACCAAATATGCACCAGACGAACTAAATCGACAACACGATTAAAGCACTAATATTCATCAAATCCAGACCAAAGCCTTTATTTCATTCTTTACACACCATAAGCCACTCGTATTTTTTTGAAATTGAGAAAATTAATAATAAATTAAAATTAAATGCTCCAACCAACGCACTACAAATGTTCAATTTGTAGTTCAGCGAGGATACTTTGAGAAAAGAAAACTTTTATAAGAGCTTATACTCTTCACAGAATCCGAGAATTTGTTAATGACGATGCCAGCCCTAGACATCCCAGCACGTCAACAATCGATGAAAACGTTGAACCAACGAATAAAATGGTTATGGGGAATCGTCGAATCACTGTTAGTGATGTTGCTGTAGATGTGGCCATATCAATTGGCTCATGTCATGCATTTATTTGATGATTTGGGCATGGAACTGAGCATCACTTCGTAGCAGTTAAATGACGTCAACACAATACAGATTTGCAAAAAAGTGTCATAAGTGGTGACGAAACATGAGTATATGGTTATGACATCGAAACTTAACCAAAATATCTAAGTAGTGTCATGACCGAAAAAAACACACGTTCGGCCAAATGTGGTTTAGCAAATTTTTTTTTTTTTTTTGATAACAATTACGTGGCACATGGTGAGTTCCTGCTAAAATGCTACGTATTTTGCATCACGACAAGGCATAAATGCATACATCATTGCTAGCTATTTATTTTTGACCAAAACCAACAGCGTAATCATGCCTCAGTCACCGCATTCACTGGACTTGTCCCATGCGACTTTTTCACAAAACACAGTCCCATAAAAGATGAGAAGTGCTTCGAGAAGAAGCGTATCGTAATATTTTTGAAAGGAATTACTTCGAAGGATCCAAAATAGATATTGATGAGTAAATAAATATTTACAGTCACTTTTTTTTAACAAACTTCGAATTATGTCTAGACTCAACAGTTTAGAATGCTTGCTAAGCTATACAAAATAAACAAGTAAGAAAATTACAGTCAGGCGTACCGACTGAAAGAGGCCCTGTACCAGTACAGTTCGCCGCTCGAATTTCCAAACCTATTAAGGATCTCAACCAGTGTTCTAAACCAGTCATATTGTTACATTGCGTTAGTGTGCTATTTAACAGAAAGATAACAGCATCAGCAACGGCTAAACAGCATCTGATTCATTTTGCTTCGCCTCAACAGCGGCATTACAGCGTCATAACACCACTATAACAGCGCCACGACAGCCACTTAACAGAAAAATATCGTAGATATCGTACTGATCTAAACCAGTGTCCGGCAAATGCCACGCACCGCGCATAGGGAATTTCTTTGCCGCAGCGCAGCCGGTACACGTACAGCATAAACTTTCGTGTGGTTTCGATTCTACGATATGTTTCTGTTAAGTCGCTGTCGTGGGGCTGTTATGGCGGTGTTATGGTTCTCATACGCTGTAATGCCGCTGTTGAGGCGAAGCAAAATGAATCAGTAACTGTTCAGCCGTTGTTGATGCTTTTATCGTTCTGTTATTTCACACACTAATGCAATGCAACATATGACTGTATTGGTGCTGGACACTGATCTAAACCCTTTCCTAACAAACAGATTTAATTTATCCCTAGCTTATGCACCAAGCAGTGTAAAACAAAAAGGTGGGAAATTAATAACAAAAATGGTACTGACAAAAAGTATTTTGCTCCTCCCACTTCTCACAGTATGAAAAGGAAAAGGGAGGAGGGAAGCATAATAAGAATAAGTCTTTCAAATTCAATTGCTTAAAGCCGTCATTTATTATCCGATATTGATGAAGATTTAGGATTTTGGCTTAGAGAGCCGTTATCTCTTTTTTGTGCCTAAGAATTTTTTAGCATTAAGGGTGATCTTATGAGGAATGGGGGAGCGGCAAAATATAGAAATAAACTTGTAAAATTCCAGCGAAGTCCTAGTCGAATGCAAAAAGAACATAGTCTCTATCTATTACAGTTTCCGAGATCCTTTCGTTCATACGGACGGACAGAAGGCTTATCGACTCCTCTATCGCTCATGACCATAATGGGAGTAATTTTGGGGTGTCCGACCATTATTTCTACCTGGTTCATACATTTGCACAAAACCAATTGGCTCTAGTAGCTTCGAATAATAGAAGCAGTTTAGACCCGCAGAAGTTGATATTCCAGATACTCAAGCAAAACCTTAAAAGATGTAATAGTAAATGACTGGCCAGTATACTGACTACCAGCTGATCTGATCGTTAGTTATGCTTACGATAGAAGAGACGTATTCTGACAAAAATGTATGTGAATTATAAATGAAGATTAGATTATTTATTACACTACTTTGATAAATTGAGTTATGAATCCAACTGGAAATCATGGCTGATATTGATGAACAATGAATTTATTTATAACAAATTATCAATGTAGGTTATATTCATCGTTGGATAATTGCTAAATTCGTTTACAGGATTAAAATATTCTCAATCGTTCCCAATGCGGGGGTAACTTCAGAGAGCTTTCTCCTAAATGTTAATTTCAAGTGCACTAATTTTCTGCCATTTTAGACAACTTGAAATATGAATGGAGAATAGTTAATGCAAATAAAAAAGAAACTGTATCAGCAAGCAAAATTATAACTTAAGTTTATTTGTTTTTAGAGCCAAAACAATTTGAATCTGAATTCACATCTGATGGCAACCTTTATCACTGGAAATTCAATAATAATGAGCTGTTTTTTAATTAACTGGCATTGCCAAGAAAGTTTTAAGCATTTTGTTATCGAGCAGAAGAAATAATTAGTCGACTCAAGACAGATTCTTTAAAACATAGCTCAAAATGCTAGACAGACTTCATCATTACAGAAAAACTTGTAGAATAAACAATTTTACAGACTTGTTCCAACGATGGCTACGACGACATCCAAAATAGGGGGAATATTTTTGTGTCATAAAGTCTTCATATGCGTTTTCAGTTTACAAATAATTATTATATTAATACAGATATCGATATATGAAATTAAAAAAAATATTTTAAATTTTTTTTAGGAAAGCGTTTTCGGAAGCAAGCAGTTGATCGAAAGCCAAGGCAAGCGTACAGTGCTAAACAGCTGGAACGGCTTGAAAATGAATTCAAGCAAGACAAATATTTGAGTGTTAGCAAACGACTGGAGTTGTCAAAAACACTTTCTCTAACAGAGGTGCAAATAAAAACTTGGTTCCAGAATCGACGCACCAAGTGGAAGAAACAGTTAACATCCCGTTTAAAAATTGCACAACGCCAGGGAATCTATCCTAGCAATATGTATTTAGCAGCGAATTCAGTCAGAGGAACTTCAAGTATTTCCGCCTCCCCACATGCAGCAATTTTACCCGCCTTCTATGGAGCTCCGCACTTTTGCATTGTAAAATCTCTGCCCATTATAAATTCAGAAGCAAGTCAGATATCTCCTACCGTAATGAGACACTCAGATGCCAAATAGTATTGATCATTAGTTTTAAGTTAAGAAATTTATGACATTCATTTGAAATCCTCAATTTGTTTCGCATTAAGTTGTTATATGAGCATTAAAAATTGGGATTATTTTGTTTTTATATCGTTTACACATAATATGAAATGTTAATATTAGTTGGTCTGAAAGTTTGTAACGCATTAAAGAGGCATCTTGTGTCACATACAGTGCATATATTCTTGATTAAACAGCCCGTCCACTTTTGCCTTTTTATTTAAATCCTTTTTAATAGCATTAATCTTCGGCTTCTTATACATGGCCATTTTAATTACATATACATATATGCTCGATCCTTTGCTCATTTCGGGTACAATTCCCTTAAAATCATACTCCCAATGTTTACGTTTTATAAAAAATATTATTTTTTGGTTTGCTACGTATCAGATATACGATGTTAAATTTTTTCGTGAATGGTATTAGAGCTTCGGTGCAATCGAAGTTACGGTTTCTTGTTTCGTTTAAGTAAAATATTGTATATATTAATAAAATATGTAAAAAAATTCAGTTTGAGACTTCAATATTTGTTGGACTTACCTTACGTGGGTGTGCGTTTACTTACTTCAACATATCTGTTTAAGCTCAAACTTAAAAATGCATGTGACTAAACGATAACGCAATATAATGAAACTTAAATTAATTCAGTAAATAATTGAGTTTAAATTATATTTATATTTCTATTCAGTGATTTCATTTGTTTATTAAGAATTATGGACGTTTATTTTTAGTTTGTAAGCATGGTTTTTAGGAGACCCCGCTGTTTGCGCCAACTACCACGGAATAAGTCTCCTTTGCATCGGGTATAAGATATTGTCGCGTGTATTGTGTAATAGCCTGAAGCCATATACAAATTCAGAGATAGGACGATATCTATGTGGCTTCAGATTAAAAAGGTCGACCAGTGACCAAATATTCACATTACGCCGAATCTTGGAAAAGACCCGTGAGTTTAACAAAGACACACATCACCTCTTTGTCGATTATAAAGCTGCTTTCGACATGCCGATACGATCGAACTTTTTCGACGCCCTGTCTGCTTTAGGTATCCCAGCAAAGATCGATCATCGGTACGCAGGAACGGCGAGTCAGCAAGGCGTTCTCAGAAATTGAAAAACAGTCTCGCTCATGGGTCTGACGGAGAATGAGGACACGACGAAATACTTGTTGTCTACTCGAAAACCGTCATTGCGTCTTGGACGGTCAGTGACGATGAAGAATTTCAACTTTAGTGTTATAGAAAACTTCGTCTATCTTGGATCCGATATAACAAAATAAAACAACGTTAGCCTGAAGATCAGGCGAAAAATCACGCTTGCAAACAGATGCTATTCTGGGCTGAGCAAGAATATAAGAAGAAAAGCCCTCGCTCGAAAGACGAAAATCAAGATCTATAAGATGTTGATACTCCCAGTCCTACTGTATGGCGCAGAGGCGTGGAACGTGATTGAGTCTGATGAAACAGCATTGGAAGTCGTTGAGAAAAATATTCTCCGCAGTCCTTTTGGTCATATTAGACTCGGCGACAAGTTGAGGTCCCGCATGAACCGCGAGCTGTAGGAGCTATTCAATGAGGTTGACATAGTCCAGCTCATAAAATTCTAGCGGCTGTACTGGGCTGGTCACCGCTTTTGAATGGATAAAAGTGCTCAGCACGCATGGTTTACATGGAGGCCCAAACTTGATTGGTGGACGCCGACATAGAGGACGACCGGGCTCTCGATGGAATGACCAGGTATGGAGAGATCTCTCCGTACTTGGCATTTAAAACGACTGACGCCAGCACGCACAAAATTACAGAAGCTGGCGAGCCTTTCTAAATACGGCTATGATAGAAAGACGGTTGAAAGCCATAAAAGTAAATTAGTATTCAATTAAACTACGCATATTTAACTATATTGTCTGTAATTATTATTAAAATCCGTCTACCCGTTCTAGAAACATAGATTTTTTAAATAACGTTGCACTTATTTTCCACATGGCGTAGTGACCGACATTTTGAAAACTTTTAAAAGTCCTTTTGGGGTTTTAACTATCTTACCTAAGACTATTATTTCCCTCAGTTATAGAAAAATCGAAAGCCCACTTGCAAATAATTAAATTTTTACGGAGTCTAATCCATTTTGACTTTTTGTAACCAGAATGAGCCCACTAGTCAGAACGACTACAATATGGTACCATAGAAAGCTAATGAAAGCAAATTATTTTTATTAATAATAATTTTTCTGAAATTGGCCCACTATATACGAAGGAGAATCCAACTGAGATTAACAATAAATATTATTACTAAAAGTGGGTATCTATAAATTCACATTCACATTCTTTATCTCGTATAATGTCTGAGATATAGTTATTCACTCTATGAACAACGGACAGACGGATGTACTTATCGTCTCCACTTTAGATGCTGATCAAGATTATATATCTGTTATATACTATTGGCCAAAAGATACACTGCCCTTTGGGTCAAAACTTTTGACAGATATGGAGAAGCATACCATGTAACACTTGGTAATGTTATTCCCCAAACTATCATCTAATAAAATTAAAAGTGAATTTTCATTGGATTTGCAGTTCTACCAAGGATGGGAATAACTGGAATAAAAATATTTTAGAGTAGAATTAAAAACTATTCGCTTTGTTATCTCTGAAAAAGTTCAAAAAGAAATTACATTCAACAAGGAGGTGCGAGGAAGAGACCACGCGCGACAGAAGTTAATCTTCTTAAGGTGTGAAAGGGTTAAATTAAGCATATTAATTTCATCAGACTAACAGTGTCTAATACTAATACAATGTACTTTGTGATTTTTGAGAAGCACATCATGCCGTATGTTGTATGGCCTTATCGCGCTGACTTTGAAAAAGTATTGCATACTTTTAGGCATACAGTTTGAATGTCACTTTAATGCATACGTTTTTCATTTTATCCTGATGATAAAGCACTTAAGCACTTAAATTTTATGAATAATAGTTTCGAAATAACAAAGGTTAGGCTTCACATTAAGAAATTATACCAAAAGTTAATATTGGATAAATTGTACGTTTTTATCGATATAAAAAAATGCAGCCTCGATATCTCAAGTGTCTGGCAAACTTGCAAAGCAATATTAAATTCCAGCGAACTAATGGAAATTATGAAGAGTAATTAGGTTTCAGTTCGACAGAAGGTAACGTTTTTGCTTGAATAATTATCATATAAGTGTTAAGTACAGCAAGAAAAATGTGTAGAAATTTTGACGAAATCGTTTTTATTCTAACAAAACTATTGTAAAATGTAAAATACAAATGTTTAATCACAAAATTGATATCTTGTGGGTGGTAGGCTTTCGTCATTTGTTTTTTTTTTTTATGCGATATCAATCAATTTAACAGAGCAGTCTCAAAAAATGATTGGCTAACGCTGCAAATGAATTTTTATTTTGTAATAAAACACTCCTATGGAGCGCTCTTCTACCATTCATCAAATTGTCAGTCATATGATAAGTTTGATCTATATAACGACCGAAAAATGAAAATATATAAGATTACGTATCAATTTTTAATTGTAAAATCACAATAAATTTGAAAAATCCTTTAAGTTTTTGTAAAGAAATACTATGTATTTTCAATGTTATATATTGCAGTTTTTAAGGTAGTCTTCATACAAACCGATTACTTTTTCATGGTGTTCTGTACATTAACTAGTGAAAAACTTCAAAAAATTATTTTAAACAATAATTTGAATACCTAGAATAAGAAATGGTCTGTGTTACGATAGGTCTCTAACGGGCATACGCATGGGCGGCATTTATATGTTATCCTCTAAATTTCGGACTGAAGTTATTCAATTTTGTAAATTGTAACCTTTTCTGTATGTGCGTTTCAGAAATTTCGATCGAACTTTCTCAGTAATAACTTCATTATTGCGCGTGCTCAAGCTGCAGCCACACTGGGCGGTATTTTGTCACTTGAGTGTACAATCGTCCACAGTGATAAAATACTCGTAACAAACGTGTTCTTTCTCGTGTTTTGAATTTTGAATATATCTCATTATTTTTATTTGCTATAAACTGTAATCAATTGCAAATAAAATCTAACTGAAAAGTAAATTAGTATAGGCGGAGCAAGGGAAACAAAGAGTCAATACAGACTTGTTATAATATCTTTGGTTGGGTAAAGTTCCTCTATTTTCCTCACATTCACTTCTGTAGCCTTCCGACAAAGATATATCTTTTAATCAATACTCTCATGAGTGGAGCAGCGATTCGGAAAAGCTCATCTTCATAATCTTTGGTAGGCGAGATGGAATGGGTTAAAAGGGAGAGATTAACAAAGCTCAGCTACGATACAAAAGTTAGTTAGTTAGCAAAGTTTGAAATACTATTAACAACAGTATCGCACGGATCGCGCATACTCAACATGTGTATTCACCATTAATGTAGATGAAATTAAATTATTTAAAGTTAAACGATTGTGTTGAACCGAAAAATGTACGGAAATATAATATCTTTAACACAATATATCTATAAAATAATATTAAATCTAGTGAAAACAACATATAAGTATGAAAACGGAATGAAGTGAAAGGTCAGCTTCAGGTAAACCATTGTTAAAATGGCGACCATAAAATACATATTTTAATTGTGCTACAATAAAATTTGATAAAAATTTAAATCATCATAATTAATTCAATAAAAAACAAGTAAGGAAATTACAGTCGGGCGTAACCGTCTGTAAAAGGCCCTGTACCAGTTCAGGTCGCCTAACAAACACATTAAATGTTTCCCGAGCTTATGACCACTTCTCACTACACGAATAAGTGCCTTATAAAAAATTTTTTAATGTATGAAAAGAAAAGGGGGAAATTGCTTATAAAATCGTCATTTATTATCCGATTTTGATGAACTCTTTGGATTTTGGCCTAAAGGGGCGTTATCTCTACACTGGTAAACTCAATTTTTTTTGTGCCAAAGAAATTTTCACCCTAAGGGGTGATTTCATGGGGAATGGGGGAGGGGCAAAATTTTAAAATAAACTTGTAAAATTCCGGAGCGGTCCTAGTCGAATGCAAAAAACACGAAGTCTCTATCTATTACCGTTTCCGAGATCCTTTCGTTCATACAGACAGACGGACGGGCAGACGGACGGACAGACATGGCTATATCGACTTCTCTATCACTCCTGACCATAATGGGGGTAACTTTGGGGGGTCTCCGACCATTATTTCTACCTGTTACATACATTTGCACAAAACCAATAGGTTCTTGTTCCTTCGGTACAGGGCCTAATGAATCGGGAGTGCATTTGAAACCATTTGCTTGCTGAGCTCAAAATTGCAAGCGTGATTCTCCGCCTGATCTTCATGCTAACGTTGTTGTATTTTGTTATCTCGGATCCAAGATAGACGAAGATTTCTACAACACTGAAGTTCAAATTCTCCATCGTCACTGACCGTCCAAGACGCGATAACGGGGTGCGAGAAGACACTAAGTATTTCGTCTTGTCCTCATTCACCGCTAGACCCATGAGCACATATTGGATTGCATGTTTTTAATATTAAAATACCAACTTTTTAATAAGTGCTTATGAATTTATACATGTATAATATACATATACTTATACCACACAAACCAAATTACATTTTTTCTATCTGTCGGAATGTTTGTTTCGGCTAATCTCCGAAACGGCTAAACCGATTTTGTGGCGACTGTCTGATAGCTCAAGTTATAGAAGTAACTTATATAAAATTGGAGGAAGCAATGCCCCTCCCCAACATTGACGGTAAACAAAATCCATCATATCTAAGCATCTATTTGAGGCAGAGGTGTAATATTATACTATATATGTTAATGAGATAGGGAGAAGATCCGATCACGAGTTTGATCAAAATTGGAGGGTCCACTACCCTTATTAGCAATAAACAAATTTCGTCACGTCTTTTCATCCATTTTTGGTACAGAGAAGATATTTGGAACATATATTAATGGGATCAGGAGAAGTAAGATCCATGGCAAAGTGGGGTTGGTTTGGACGCCTATAGGGAACATACATGGACGCAATATTAATTTTGAAAATTTTTTTAAGGGGCGAAGAGTGCCGGGTACAGATAATATTAAAATCAAATTGATATGCAACTTTGAAAACATTTTTATTTTAAAATGCTTAAAAAACAATTAAGAGAAATAACTGCACAGTTCACCAATGGTGAGAGCTATTTGTAGATTTATTAGTTTTATTGTTGAATGAGAGTAACAGTATTCGCTCTCAGATTTTGCTATGCCATTCATTGAGATCATTTGCTCTAACTCGGTCTCACACTTGTTTTGTGAACCTATACAACTAGATCATTAATTCTTAAACACACACGTTTAAGTTTGGCAAAGCAATTCTGCAGATAGTGTGAATATTGATGGTGTTGCTTGTAGCACATAAATCGTATGAGTTTTTCTGGTTTAGTGTGCACTCGTGTAGGGCACTTGAACATATTATTGTCCTGTCCTTCTGCAGTTGAATTGCAAAATGAAACATTCACACTATAAAATAAATTTGATTTACAGAATGTGAATTTATTGAATGGTTTTGTAAAATTTACATTCAGAATTCTGAAAGAATGAATGAATGTCATGTATTCAAATATTTTAAATGCGCTTCATATTGGAAAGTGTTCATCCATGAAGGGCTCTAGTACATACATATATCCATTAATATATACATACAAAAATAGTGATTCTATTCTCTCTCAATAGAATAATATTTACCGCACTGAAATATACGCCCCTTCAACTCATACATTTACAATTTAAATAAACGGTGACCGTTCATAGCCATTGCGTAGCGGGACGTTCGGGTTGCTATACACATATATCTATCTGAATGGCGGGAGGAGCTACTCTGAAAATCTTAAGAATGAATAAAAGATTCTTATTAATAAAATTTTTTAGTTTTATCTTTTATAGTTTTCAAGGACTCGATTTTCATACGGACAGCCAGACAGACAGGCGGCCATGTCTATATCGACTCGACCTAATTAATTTTTTAATTTATACTGCAAATCACAAAAAAGAAAAAAAAACATTCAATCTATCTATCTTTCTATCTACATATCTATCTATCTATGGGATCAAAAAATGCGTTTTTTTAACGTTTCATAACTATAGAACAAAACCCATTGAAAAAACTTTAATTGATTTTAAATTTCTTTTCTTTAATTAGTCCCCAATTATTCAAGAAAACATTTCATGAAAAGTCGAAAATACTTTTTTTTTGAGTAATATATTTATTTATGTTAAGCATTCCACTGAAGGAACTTTAAACATATTCTTCAAGTTATACGATTGACAGAATTATTTCATTAATATGTTAAAATGAGTTAGAATAAAATTAATATTAATACTCGAATTTAGTGCCGTGTTGGCAGGTCATCCGGGTGGAGCCTTTTAAGGCGCCTTCTGCTTGTGTTGATAGCGAGTGCTGAGGCTAACTGGTTGACATGATCACGCAGACGATCGTTGTACCTGGAGCTATGTCGATTGATTTCATCAAATACTGAGGGCATATTTAAGTCGTTACTAATGACAGTATTACGTACAAACCACGGAGCACCGGTGATTAAGCGTAGAGTTTTGTTCTGCAGTTTTTGAACGTGTTCAATATTAGTTTTTGATACAGTTCCCCAGAGTTGAATTCCATAACTCCAGGATGGCAAAACAACCGTTTTGTAGATGTAGATTGGACGCAGCAACCAATTCAATTTTTTAAGTTTAGCGCGACATGTTCCAAGTCCCATAGATATGTGATTTCTCCATGTCAATCGGTTATCCTAGAACAGAATTGACCTGAGGAACAGTCACATTGTTTATGTTTACTAGAGAACATTTTCCCCTTTTCAGAGAAAAAGTGCAATGCGCAGACTTTTGCTGCTGATTTTAATATTCCAACGATTGGCCCATCGGATGAAGCTGTCCAAACACTCTTGAATATAGTCTGAAGCGGCAATGGGGCATCTCGAGTTTGCCATAATCACTGTATCGTCAGCGTAAGTAGCAAGTAACATGTGCTCGCCAACAGGCTTAGGAATGTCAGCAATATATAATGTGTATAGAGTTGGGCTTAATACACTACCCTGAGGTACTCCTGCACATATTGGCCTTATTGTCGAGTAAACACCTTTAACTAAAACTTGAAAACAGCGTCCAAATAAAAAAGACTGAAGGATGAGGAAGTAGTCTGTTGGTAAGTGAGCCCTGATTTTTTGCATCAACCCCTCCAAAAATACAGCAGAAATGTAGCGCTTTTCTTCAAAAGCATCTAGGATGTGATGCACAACTCTGTGAACTTGCTCAGGTGTACCATGATGGTGTCTAAACCCAAATTGGAAATCAGGAATGATACTCCTTTCGTTTAGTATATCCAATAATCTGACAAGAAATATTTTTTCAAATATTTTTGAGAAGATTGGTAGTAGACTTATCGGTCTGTACGAGTCAACTTCGCCTCCTGGTTTGCCAGGCTTTAGTATCATTGTAATTATAGCACATTTCCACTGTGATGGAAAGTGACAGATACGTAACATGGAGTTAAATAATAGTACGAGGTAAAGGACAGCTTTAACAGACAGAGCCTTAACAGTCCTGCTATCAATACTATCGTATCCTGGAGCTTTCCGCGGCTTTAGTACCTTGATTTGCTCTTTCACTTCTTCGTAAGTGACAGGTCGAAGGTTAGATGATGATGAGCAAGGAAACCGAAGTTGGCTTAGTGTGGAGTCAACATCAGCAGATGTGGCTAAATCGAAGGGCTTAAATCTGTTTTCGAGATCGTCTGCAAAAGTTTCGGCTTTCTCCTCGTTAGAGCGGCACCATCTACCGTTTTGCATACGGATAGGTGTGTTTCGTAAACGTTGTCTTTTTATTTTGCTAGTAAACCTCCACATATTGTAACCGTGTGGTTTGTCTGGATCCGCATTGCGTAGCAATTCGTCAAAAAAGTCGCTTTTTGCTTCAAATAATTTTTTGCGCAGATCAGCAGCAACTCGTTTCCACGCTCTGTTATCCAGTTCATTGCGAGTTCGCATGAAGCGTCGCCTAAGACTGCGCTTGATCCTTACGAGGTCCAAAATTTCAGGAGTGACATGCGCCCAATGCGGAGGTCTAGGACAATGAGGACGCTGCTCAAGTGAAGCAAAATTAGCAGCATTGTAAATATTCCGTAAAAATATTTCAGCACTATCATCAATGTCATCGCGAGATTGTATTTCCACGTTGAGATTTATTAGCTGATCTAGTTTTAACCGAAAGCGTTCGATATTGCGTTCTGTGGTTGAAGTTTCCGATGTGGATCCAAGAATTGAGCATTTGCACTAAATTCGACGATCAATGAAATGTGATCAGAGCTTAATTCCGCGACACCAGTTATTGCTGGACTGGACGAAGAAATCCCTGCATAAATTGCAAAATCAATAGCGCTGGGAGTTTGGTTGCTGTATGGAAAATGAGTAGGAGAACCAGTAGCCAATATCTGCTGATTTGAGTTTGCCACGAGGTCAAAAAGTATGTTGCCCCTACTACACGCACGAAAACCTCCAGTTCATTGGCATGATGCACAAGACCGTCGGCGTTCCAGACTCCAATACGTAAATTGTTCGAAAATACTGAATAGTAAAATGAATATTTTTCTATTTCATGAATTTCTTTCACCGTTGCCACCTTATAGTTTTAATGTTGTGTGGCAAATGTAAATTGTATGACACTTTCTTGGCGCCAAATTTGAATGTCAGCTGACTTTGTTTTTGGATCACTTTGCATTGTATGATAGTCTTTCATACTTATTTACAAATTATTTTAAACATTTTGGCTATTAATTTTTTAATGACACATGTTGCCACCTCGTTAAACAGTGGGAACTTTCAGTTCAATTCATGTAAATATCGCCTACACAGTGATTTTTGGTATTCGTAGAATGTGTCGTATAAACGTAATATATGTTGAATATATTTATGTAAAGTTATTTACTTACTTATGTGGCCCTCAACCGTCTGCCGGTCATGGCCGCGTCTAGGAAGGCGCGCCAGCCTCCATAATCTTGTGCGCGCTGGCGCCAGTCGTTCATTCATGCCCGGTCGTCCTCTATGTCGGCGTCCACCAATCAAGTTTGGGCCCCCCCATGTAAACCATGCGTGCTGGAGCTCTTTCGTCCATTCGAATGAGGTGCCCAGCCCAGTGCAGCCGCTGGAATCTTATGCGCTGGACTATGTCAACCTCATCGAATAGCTCGTACAGCTCGCGGTTCATACGGGACCTAAACTCGTCGCCAACTCTAATAGGACCAAAGATCCTGCGAAGTATCTTCCTCTCGAAGACTTCCAACGCTGTCTCGTCCGACTCAATCACGGTCCATGCCTCGAAAGCGGCTTAGTAATCGACAAATAGGAGGTGAGCGTGTTTGTTGAACTCACAATTCTTTTCTAAGATTTGGCGTAATGTGAATATTTGGTCACTGGTCCACCTTTTTGGTCTGAAGCCACACTGATATCGTCCTATCAATGAGTCGGTATATGGCTTCAGCCTATTACACAATACGCTCGACAGAGTCTTATATCCAATGGAAAGGAGACTTATTCCGCGGTAGTTGGCGCAAACAGCGCGGTCTACTTTCTTAAAGATAGGACGGAGAACACTGAGATTCCAGTCATTAGGTATGCGTTCATCGGACCATATCTTGCATAAGAGTTGGTGCATACTCCTAACCAACTCTTCGCCGCCAGTCTTAAATAACTCAGCTGGCAGCCCATCAGAGCCTGTTATGCCGCTTTGTTATTTTTCAGCTTTTTAATAACTGAATCGACCTCGTTATAGTCCGGTGGCTTTACAATAGTGCCATCATTAACTGGTGGTTCCGGTGTCATTTCTCTATCGGCGGTATTGTACGCTTCATCGCCTCCGAGTAGGTTGGAGAAATGACTCCTCCATAATCTCAGTGATTCCTGTTCATCCGTTACCAGATTTCCATTGTCATCCTTACAGAAAGTTACTCCGGGCTTAAAACCTTCAGTCAGACGCTTGACCTTTTGATAGAATTTTCGAGCTTCATTTCTGTTACGTAACATTTCAACATCCTCAAACTCCCGCCTTTCTTGCTTCTTTTTCTTGCGTCTGAAAAGGCGTTTCTCCTCTCTCCGTTTCTCTCGATATCGCTCTCTAACAGCTCGCGTTGCTCCCGACTGCAGAGTTCGCTGATATGAAGCGTTTTTTCTCTGCAGTACCATTGCGACACTCCTCGTCGTACCAAGAATTCTTCACAGGTTTTGTATAACCAATGACATCCTTGGCAGCCCTATCCATGGAGCGGGTGACATGTGTCCACTGCTCACATATATCTCGAGAAGACGGAGAGGTTTCCCGGAGCAGTCGGGAAAGTGTGTTTGAAAAGGCTGCGGCGGTCTGTTCTGATTGCAGCTTACCGACGTCTAGCTTTCGTTGCATGTTGGAACAAGATAGTGGTCCGAGTCAATGTTGGGACCACGTAACGTTCGCACGTCCAACACGCTCGATGCGTGCCTTCCGTCAATCAGAACATGATCAATTTGGTTGCGTGTTTTTTGATCAGGACTAAGCCATGTAGCCTTGTGGATGTTAAGATGTTGAAATCTGGTAATACTAACTACCATGTTCCGACCTGCGGCGAAATCGATTAGCCTCTCTCCATTATTGAAGGTAGTGTCGTGAAGGCTAAATTTTCCGACGGTTGGACCAAAGATTCCTTCCTTCCCAATCTTGGCGTTGAAATCGCCAAGCACGATTTTGACATCGTGTTTGGGACAGCGCTCGTACAGACGTTCCAAGCGCTCATAGAACTCATCTTTAGCATCGTCGTCTTTCTCTTCCGTCGGGGCGTGCGCACAAATCAGGCTAATATCAAAATATTTAGCCTTAATGCGTATCGCGGCTAGGCACTCATCAACAGGCGTGAACCTAGAGACGAGGCCACGTAGTTTCCTACTCACCACGAAACCACATCCAAATTCGTGCTTACTCGCATGGCAACTGTAGTAGATGTCACAGGATGCTTTTTTAGAGCAACCCTTACTATCCATCGGATTTCTTGGATTGCGGTGATGTCAGCCTTGCATTTTTCGAGGACATCAACCAGCTGGGTATTTGCACCATCCCAATTAAGGGTGCGGACATTCCAGGTGCACATCCTCAATTCATGATCCTTGTAGTGTTTGCAGGGGTCGTCATCAAAGGGGTCCATCCGAGGCTTCCTTTTCGTTTTCATTGGGGGCTATTTTTTAAAGTGGCGGGTCCCAAGCCCAGAGCACCAACCCCTTTTTAAAGGAGAGGGGGCCCCTTCACCTTCTCACATCCATGAAAGTTTGGAGTAAGACATCTAAAATGGTACTGCTAACCTATTAAAAGGGGAAGATTTTTTTCGATTTTTTCAATCTATCAATAAAGATTTCAAAAATTGTTTGATGTTACGTTGAAACTTTTATCTGATCTACTGGACTAGGCCTACAACCTTCACTAGGTATCTTTAAAATGTAAGTTGAAAAAGTCAAATTGTGTAGCACTATGTAATTATTGAAAGAATATAGAATTTTTGTATTTCGTACTTCTATACTATTGACACAGTATTATAACTTACAATGTTTGCAACGCCTTAAATGAGGCATTCGACACACTACAAAGTATATTTATTCCTGTTCATATATGTTTTTATTTATGAATTACACAAAATTTGTGTGCGTGATTTTCTTAAAACTTTGTGATGGCTTGTAAGTTGGTTTAATGAGTTATTATTTCTTCAAAATTTGTTTCTTGCTAATCAAAATTATCTTTAACTGTCTTTGCCATCAGTAACTACAAAAATGACAAATTGCAACATTAGTAGCAAAAGTATGGTTTAAGTAAGCCATCACGGCCATTACATTCCAGCTAACAATGATTTCCCAGTTACGGTATGCGGACCTTTGAACGCTAAGATCATCTGTGTTTTGGTAAGAATAAAAATCGCTGGCTACTTCAAAGTGAGGAACACATAATCGATTATAAAGAAAAAAATATAAAAAGAAAAACATTAAATAACATAATATAAATGAAAATAAAACAAGTAAGGAAATTACAGTCGGGCGTAACCGACTGTAAGAGGCCCTGTACCGGTCAGGTCGCCTAACAAACATATTAAATGTTTCCCGAGCTTATGACCAAGGTTATGACCACTTCCTACTGCACGAATAAGTGCTTCATAAAACATTTTTTTATATATGAAAAGAAAAGTTCAATTGCTTATAAAATAGTAATTTATTATCCGATTTTAATGAACTTTTTGGATTTTGGCTTAGAGGGACGATATCTCCATACTGGTACACTCAATTTTTTTTGTGCAGAAGATTTTGTGAAAATGTATGTAGCAGATTGAAATAATGGTCGGAGACCCCCAAAGTTACTCCCATTATGGTCAGGAGTGATAGAGGAGTCGATATAGACATGTCCGTCTGTATGAACGAAAGGATCTCGGAAACGGTAATAGATAGAGATTTCGTGTTTTTTGCATTCGACTAGAACTGCTCCGGAATTTTAAAAGTTTATTTTAAAATTTTGCCCCTCCCCCATCCCCATAAAATCACCCCTTAGGGTGAAGATTTCTTCGGCACAAAAAAAATTGATTTTACCAGTGTAGAGATAACGCCCCTTTAGGCCAAAATCCAAAGAGTTCATCAAAATGGGATTGTGACACCATCGCATTTCATATCTCGCATACATTTCACAATAGGAAAAATATACCCCCCCTTTTTTTAAAAAAAGTTCGTCAAAAAATTTATTTTATTACATATTTTTGCACTTTCATTCAATGTTTTATTCTTTGTTTTATTCAAATATGTTTTGTTGTACTGAATTAGTGGCTATTATTAGTAAAGTCCTAAGCACTATAGATTACTAAAAAAAAGTCAGCTGTCACCCTTTGAGGACAGCTTGATACTACTCCAAAAATTGGGAGGACACATCTTTAGCATATATACGTGAAGTGGGCGACTATAAAAAGCCAATTTATTGATTTTAAAGCTGATATCGATATAAATATAGAAGTTGTTCATACATAAATCCATAATAGGGCAGTGGGTTTGTAGAGATACTCTTCAATATGAGGGAACATGTCTAATAGTATATGTTTTATTAGTATTATTTATTTATATATTTTTTATTTATTTATTCATATTAGCAACTACATGAATAAACAGTCACAACTAATTAGCAAAATCAAGATAGGTTAATATAAAGTTACCTAAAACTATAAAAGGAAAGTTGCGACCACTCAGACGCGGTGGAGGAATTTTTGTTTAGCTGTCTGGTTGACCGACTGTTCCTCTACTTACAGCTTGGTAGTGATCCAAGCGGTCGCAATTACAAAAACAACGAAATTTAAAGAAAATGAAAAAATTTCAATTTGGTTGAACTTAAATAACGAAATTTTGTATCCAGAAACCCATTAGGGAGCCGTGGGTTTGTGTAAGTGTTACCCAAATTGCAAAAAAAGAAAAAAAAATAAAGGTGCGGTGGGCATGTCATATCGAAATGAATATATTTGCTAACGGTAAAAATAAGTCACTATACTCGAACTTCGCCAGATATTTCAAAAATTAATACAAAAAGAATTGCGCAACAATACATATCGGATAGACGGACATAGGTTGTCTTGGCTGTCTCGTCTAGTTGAGCTGATCAAGAATATTTATATATACTATATTGGGTACGCGATGTCTCCTTTAATGCGTAAGTTGCCAAAACGTAGTAAAAAATAAGGAGCATTCTACATTAAAACAAAAATGATCGCTGCAGTCAAATGTGCTCTACCATGTACCTCCTTGAACCAAAGATTTATACGTGGTTATATTCTGATCAGGATTCATGTTGGATATTTTAGTAAGACTGAAGGAAGATACAATACATTTAACATTTCTACCTAAATTGACCAAAATAAAGAATATTATCATACATATGTAAGCTAGCCCTTTTAGTTTAATTAACCAAAATTTATATAAACATGGAAGATGATTGTTTAAATGTCTAAACTTAAAGGCTCTTTCTGTTATAATCTTCAATATCTCTGTGTTCATACAGACATTCAGTCGAAAATGTCCCTACATTTATTCTTGAACAATATGAAGATTTCTTGATATTCAAGGGGTATTCTTCTCATTCATTCCTCATTCTGTCAGTTACATTTGTATAAACTTAAAATATCCTTTACAAGGTATATAAACCGTGGAGTTCAAAACTTAAAAAGAACTACTATTTGAAAATACTGAGTCTACGAAAACGTTTTTTTTTATTTTGAAGCTTTTGTTGATTTTGAGATCTGGGCGATGAAGATGAATGACAGACGCCATGATAGATATGGCTATATAGACTCTTCACAAGAAATTGTTCAATAATCTATGACGATTCATTCACCATTTCACAAACATGCCCGATGTTAAAATAAATTAAAATTCTTTTTTGTACAAATATATACGATGTATGTATATGCATGAATTGCAAAGCGATTATTTCAAGAATATTCTAGAAATACTTATTATTTAGATGGTTCGCTGTGAACCCTTCTGAGGAGAAAGTATATTTGTATGTCTATGTCTCTGTACGACTTAAAAAGTATATTGTTGTACTCCCTTCGATAAAGTTTTTTATTCTAAACATGATATAATTGTCTCCATTCACAATTCTTGAAAACATCAAATAAACTAATAAACTAACAAAAACGAGACAATAAAAATAAATCGGTGTGGCTGGCTTCTCTCTGCGCCAAATACACGATCAGCATCCGATGATCATCGACTATTAAAACTTGCACGGGCGGCCAATGTTTTGCTAAAAACGAAAATTTTGCAATGGTTGCGTTTCCGCTTTTTGATCATTTTTGCCCGTTTAGTTCCCATCAACGTCTCTGTCATAACGGTTCGGATATTACGGGCGGATAACCATAGTTTCAAGTGATATATATAAATAGCAGCTATTGCTTTAAGCTGAAGGGCGAAAAATTTTTAATTTGGTGAAAGTCGATAAACATTAGCATTGTTTGATTCGTACAATTATTAAAAGAGGTTCACGAACAAAATTATATAATAGTTAAAGTTGTTATTTTGATTGTAGCTATCAGATGGTTTTATATAATTTTCAAATAAGTGCAAATGTGCTTACAATTTAAAAGAAGGAAAAAGTACGTTTTTAAGAAATGTTGAAAAATTTGTATACAAACTAAAAAAGTGCGATTACCCAAAAACGAAAAAGTGATTGGTTTCTGTTGTGGCATTCAATTAACCCAAATAGTACTCGGACGTGAAGCCTCTTCTCCACCATGAATTATCGTACACGGGCCCTCGACCTGTCGTCTGACAAGATCAAAACATCGGCACATCAAATGACATTAAACTTGAAGACGTACACAAAAATGAAAATAGATTTGCGTTTAAAATTGTCATTGTGGCTTGATGAGATTTTTTGGCACATTTTCCGTTGTAGGTCTCCCTACCTCTGACACCCGCCTTGCAATAGTTAGGACTACATTCTCTCATTTGTTCTCCCTTTCTTTAAAACATGTATGTACAATGCAAATATATATTGCAATCTACTTAGAGATGCAAATGGTGAGCACAGATTAATGCACACAATAGATGTTTTGTTGTCACTCGATGTTGCGAAACTTGTTTTTACACTTTTCAAGCATATTTCTCAATGCAACTGATTTCTTCTGGTGACGTCATACGCGAAAAAAATGTTTTGAATTATTTATGCAGAAATCATTGGAAAATTAATATATTTATATGAGCTGTATTTTAAATTGACAATGCTTGTATCTTAGTTTTTGTTTTGCCCTTACTTTATTTGATTTGAATGCGGTGTGTTCCATTTAACCCGGTTATACATACATATTTATAATTTAGTTAAGTTTCGGAGAGAGTAGAGAGCCAGTCAAAAGAGAGTCCTCCAACATTATATATTTAAAAAGTTTTTATACCAATCAACATATTGTATATTAACATTACACTATCCAATTTGTGATTACAAAAAAAAAATTTTGATTAATTTCAATATAAAGTGAAACCCTATATTCTGTATACGACCACCCGGAATCACTTGCAACAGTCGATCTTTTCAGTAAGTTATTGACTACTTCAAACTGGGCTATAACTTGTCGAATATTGGTTTTTAATTGGTTTGAAGATTGAAAATTATCCACCTGAGAATAAAAATTACAAAGATTTCAAATCGCATTATTTCGGCTGCCAATTACCATCGTTAAACCTTGAAAATACTCGTCTTGGAAAAAAAGTGGAATTATAAAGCCCACACCAGTCATTTCATATTGCTCATGGCGGTATCTTTTGAAACCACTTATCGTACAATCCGAAATATTTGATTGCAGGCCAAAAAATCGAACATTTCCCCGATAATCGTAAATATTAGACATAAAACTAACAATATGACGCATAAAATGATATTTATGAGCGCGAGTTTAAAGGTTTGATCCAAATGGATAATCCAATATTATCATTTTGTGTGAAATAGTGTTAAAAGCTTTTCAGAATGTAGGTACCACATCAAAAGATACTTCGTAGATTCTATAAAATGTATATATTTATAATCAGTTTCTCTGACGATTTGTTTGACGATATTGTTACACATTTGCACAAAACATTTTTTTAACAGAGTTTATACTTTAAATTTGTTTGATACTATAGTAGGTCTTAACTTATCTTATACTAGCTTTTACTCGCGACCTCGTCCGCGGATCTTCCGATAAAAAGTAGCATATCTAATTACTTTTCTTATTTTGCCTCATACGGGGAGTGGAGTACCGTACCGCCCTTCTAATTTTGACCAAACTTAAACCGTTTACCAGTAGCGTAACTATACCGTCTGGGGCCAGTGGCAAATTCTTTTGATGGGGCCCTATCAGTAAAAATCGTCACGTTGTACTCAGTTTAATTGTAATAAACTTCGAGATTTTCAGCGTATTCAATTACACGTTGTATATGTCCCATTAATGGCCATAGGCCTCCTATCTTAGGCGAGAGGGAATGGTCTGTAGTCTCCACGCTAGCCGAATGCGTATTCACATTCATCCATAGAACTTAATATCTCAATGCATTCATCATCTATTCGCTAGCTTTTCGGTGAAGGAACAACCAAATAACAATTTAATTTCAATAAGATATTTATAACAAATTCTTTTTTTCGAGCTTTCTGTTCCGCAAAAGTGTCTATAACATAATCTAAGTTTAAAGATCGGGCCATAGAATTTTGAATAGGTTTTTATCAATTTTAGTTTTGAAAATGATCGTTCTTCACTAGCTGTAGTCATAGGAATTGTAAGAAATAACATTAATGCAGTGCATACTTTAGAAAAGCTGCAGGACATAAAATGATTTTTTATTATTAATAAATCAGCAAGGTCTCTAATACACGATTCAGACATAACTTTTTTATATATCTCAACAAATTCTAGAGCTTTTTTTAATAGATCAGTGTCATTTAAAACTTTTTAAGTGGAAGGCTGCAAAACACTGAAATTTTAAACAATTTCATTCATTGGAAGGAAACGCGTTTTTAGTTGGTTTATAATGATGTCTAATACTCAATAAAATATGTTCACTTTGAACAAAGTTTCCGGATCTTGGAGACACTCATCTTCGCAAACAGCTTAATTTCTTTCATCTGATTTGCAATTTAACAGAATTGTTTTTGTAGCGCTTTTTGGACTTCATCAAACCGAACTTTTAAAGCAAAAACGGCATCATAACGTCCTGCCTATCTAGTAGGGCTTAATGTTTTTAATGTTATGGAAGTTAAAGACTCACTTTCTCTATTAGATATAAAACTTGATAAAATATTCCATCTTTTGATACTATGCCCATCAATAACCTCTATGCATATCAATAACCTCTCTCACTGCATCATTGAGTACTAGATTTAAATTATGAGCAACACAGTGAATATATATGGCATTTGGCTCGACATCTTTTATGAGTTTTTGAACTGCACCATAAGTCCCTTTCATTGTGTTAGCACCATCATATCCTTGTCCTCGACACATATTTAGTGGAAGATTTTTGTCATTTATGAATTTAATAATATGCTTGGACTTCATGAAATCCTAAAAATGTTTCTTTAATGACAAGTGCCTTTGGGATCCCATTACCATATTTTTACGTAACGTAAGACAGGAATCCAGATGAATTTTTGGTGTCTCGTGTCTTTGTATGGCATCTACAATATGTTACCAGTCGTCATAGCCCGCAATCCAAATATTTTGTATTTTCTTAGATGCCCGATTTTCGAATAATCAACACGGTTCACAATACGCCTTCTAAAGTATTAAATAATAGGATACGTTCAAGTTTCACGCCAGACTTGGAAACAATAAAGTAATGTTTTTCTAGAAAAGATCTATTGTCACTTTCTTTTAAGAAGGGGCCCTTAGGTTTACAATGCCCGTTTTCAATCACGAACCTTTTCACTTGATCAGTTAGCTCTTTAAAATTACCCTTATCAGTAACATATCGCGATGATACAATATTGTTCATGCTAAAATATAATTCTCTTTGATTTTTGCTAGTACCTTGTTGTGGTTGTTCTGGATCTGGGTAGTCACTGGTGTTGGGTGCTGCATCTAATAAATCTGGTATACTTTTAGTAAGGTCCAATTCTTCACTTTTGAAGCACTGTTCACTCGACTTTTCATTATTTAAGTCATCAATTTTCAAGTACTGACTAATTTTAGGTAGCTTTTTATTTTTTTCTTCAGTCTCCCTCTTTCGTTTTTCGCTCCCACTTTTATATTTTCTAGAACTAGACATTTTAATATCTAACTTTCACAATCAACTTTACTTTGCCACCATTTTCATATTCAATAAAAGAAAAAATACGAAAAATCAAAGATACAAATCATCAATTGTCAAAATAATCACACAAAGAATACGCAGTCAGAAGAGCCCTCATAAAAAATATCAAATCCGGAATTCCCCTAAGATAGTGTTGCTAGCTCGCCCCAGCAGCATACAGTGGACGATGATGTATGGAGAAGGCGGTGAAAAATACTTCCACTTGGAATAGGAAGCTGAAAATTTGTATATAGCTATATGGACGTATTAACATAAAAGAACAGAATCAAAAACGTACCCCCCATCAGTTTAAGCCCAAAAAAAAAAAAAAAAAGATTTTTATTAAATACTTTTAGGAGCATTCAACTGGTTTTTTACTAAATGATATTAATTCAATTTACAAACAAAGAAAATTACAATATTATTCAAGTAAATCAAAAACTGGTTTTGATAAAATCGATTTCTTTTTGCATTGCAATTTTCGTTGACCAGTGATCAAGGGATCCGAGCTTAAAAGTAATCGGTTAAAAAAATCCTGATTTGTAACGACCCGTGAGATATTTCGTGTATGATGGAGTCGATACATCTTAACGTCCTTTTTTTCGACTCCGCAGCTTCTTCGGACAGCTCTCCAATTGGAAGTAATGTATGTTGAAAAACATCTGGAGCGTGAATTAAAATTTTATGGACTGATGGAGGAAGATGTACCAGAAGTACTTAGATACTAGTTCTCTTCCAGTATCTAGTGCAAATTTTCGAAATTTTTGTGTATCAATTTTGTAGCCCGATGATAAGGCTTGCAGTAATGTTACACAATTTTTGATAAAATGTTCTTCCATTCCTGTTATTTCAGCAGATAAATGAGGATCATTGAAAAATTTTCTTCCAGAGTTTCCATCATTTGAAGATCCACTACCACCTAATTTTGGTTTGCCCACTATAAGACCCATTTTTTCTCGAAATTCGCACTGAATATTTCGGTTCCTTGTTTTCAGTCGTTCTTTATCTTCGACACCCCTTATTTGCCGTTGTCTGATTTCAAGTCTATATGAAAGATGAAGAAAATATTCAAAAAAACGGATGTAGGCATGTAATGGAGACAATCCAAACTCGGATTTCTTTCTGTAGGCATTTGTCAATGTCGTTCATTTCAGTTGGTTTGGCTTGGCATATGTAGCATTTTGCAGATGATGTTTCAGTTTAGGCATTGCACACTTTGCCATCTACCATTGTTAACTGAAGAACATGCTCGATATACAATTTTCGGTTAGTAGGTGTTTTGTGGGTGTCAATTGTTGAATTTTGTTTTTGAAATATATTTCTTCATTTTAATGGCAGATTCTTAAACTGGCAGATTCTTTTTTAAATTGGATTGGAACGGGGCAGCAATAACGGGTGGACGATGGCCGAGGGTTTTTCCAAATTATTTTGTGCACATCATTATTAGATTTTAAAATCAGTTGTAGAGGAACATATGATGTGACAAATAAACTACTGTCTTCCAAATTATTATTATCAAATTTTTGTTTATATTCACTCTGTCCAGAACTGCCATCGAAGCCCCATTTTCCTATTAATGTTAAGTAATTATAGGACTCATCGATATTTTTAATTACATCGTTTTGTAACTCTAAAATTCGCGAAGCAGAGTGGTCCAACCAACTTTGAAGCTCAACTTCAGCGTCAGACTCTGAAACGCTTGTATTTTCAGGATAACTTTTCTGTTTTTCCTTTACAATGATGTCATAACAGGGTAAAAAGTTAACATCAACTTTATTGTTACAAAAGCTTCTAATAAGTTGGTACTGATACTTTGTTAAATTTGCTTCTTTGCTGGAATAATCGACGGATTCGGTTTACTACAAGCCAAACGCAAGTCATCAGCAGCGGACTCATCAAACTCTCCTTAATCTGCTATTCGTCTTCGCTTCGTTCTTTCTGAGCACTCCACTAGACTCAATCTTGGACGTCCGCGATCAGATAGTTGTCGACTTAATACTATACACTCAAATTGTTCAAGCCAATCACAATTTTGTTTGATAACTTTGGTTTTTGATCTGCAGCATTTATTCCACATTTCTCCAAATTTTTTAAATATGTAATCAAGTCTTTTCATAGTCATATCTTCAATAATTTCGTAAGCTACAGATTGAAATCTATCAGTAAATGAACCTGTTTCTTAGTACTACAAATCAAAAAAATATATGCGTGCAAGTTTGCACTGATATGAGGTTCCTGTATATAAGTATGAATAAAAGAAGCAGCCAAAAGACAAAATTTGATAATATAAAAAAAAAAACACATCTGACGAACAAAACGCAAAAACAAAATATTCACGTATATACATATGTATGTACATACATATGTACGTGTACATACAACAATAATGAAAAGCAAGATAACACAAAAAATCGCGAGCTTGGTAGAATAACGGGAATAACACAGAGAGAAGCAAAAAGGTGCAGGTGAAATTGAAAACACAAATTAAGAAAACATTAACTAATATTAAAAAAGAAGTTTCATTTGAGGGTAAGATGGGGATCACAAACTTTTCTATCTCTAAAATTTTTATATATGGAAAAATACACCACTAGACAGGTCACTGATGAAACACTAATTTTAAAACAATAGGACAACACATGGTTACATGAAAATCACTTTGTTTTATTCTCTACACCTGTTTTTTCAATATTCATTTTAATTTACGACGATTAAACCCGCTTAAATATTAAAATTTAATTTTTCAATATGAGATTAATTTTAAGCTGCGTTCACTGCACAATCAACGTGTTTTGATTGTCTCCCTTCTCTCGCTATTCGTAGCGCGTACGAATGGGATAGAACCAAAACGAAATTAACATTTGATTTCTTACTCTATTTATAAATATTTTTGAAACATACAGTGGCAAATTTCAGACTATTTATTTTTTTTTTATTTTGAAATCGTCCACTGTGCAGCAAGAAACAAGTGAAAACAAAATGAGGAATTCCCCGATCGTCAATGCTCACCCGCGCTGCCAACGTACCCGACAAAATATGTGGAAACCAATGGATGCGTTCTAAAATGAATAGAGATGTGCAATTACCGGTATTTTGATTGACGGTTTTTTGACAATCAAAAGTACGTAAAATTACTCGTCACGGGTAACGTGTACATCTCTAAAAATGAATCAACATCTTTTTGCTTAGGTTGGTTGAAATGCTTAACGTTTAACTTGAAATTGTATTATGGTCTTTAGTTGTTGAGCAGAACTTACAAAAATATACTTTTCAAATAAAATAAAATACTCAGGTACAGTGTAAAAAAAATATTTTTGACCTCGTGGCCTCTTGGGCCGGGGCCCTCTTGGGTCGGGGGCCCGTGGTATTTTGCCAGCCCTGCCACCATATTGTTACGCCACTGCCGTTTACTTATGACACTCTTAACATGTATACCAAATTTCATTTCTGTACCTTAAATGGATGCAAAGATATGACAAATTTTGATAATCGCTTATATGGGGGGTGGGGCTTTGTCCCCTCCAATTTTGACCAAATTTAACTGGTTGACTTCTCCTGATCCTCTTAACATGTATACCAAACTTCATCTCAGTACCTTAAATGGGTGCAATGATATGACAAATTTTGATTATCGCTTATATGGGGGGAGGGGCAACGCCCCCTCCGATTTTGTCCAAACTTAACGCCCCCTCTGATTTTTTCCGAAGTTAACAGGTTGACTTATCCTCATCCTCTTAACATGTATACCAAATTTCATTTCTGTACCTTAAATGGATGCAAAGATATGACAAATTTTGATTATCGCTTATATGGGGGGAGAGGCAACACCCCATCCGATTTTGTCCAAACTTAACAGGTTTTATACATATAAACCTTCCTCTTCAATCACTCTATCTATTAAAAGAAACCGCATCAAAATTCGTTGCGTACTTTTAACGATTTAAGCATACATAGGGACAGAAAAAGCGACTTTGTTTTATACTGTGTAATGATGACCGCAGGTAAAGTGTAAAATGTTGTGGCTGCTACGCTCAAAAGTAACACATTATCCTTTATATGCACATATTTAAAAAATCATATTTATGTTTCTCTTATCAATTTTCATTCGAATGACTATTTTTAATCTACATATATCGATTTAAAATTGGATTGCTACCATTCACACGATCTCTGTCTTTGCGCTGCGTTTTCATTCAGTGCCATGTCATAGTGTTATTTTTTTCCTTAAGTTTCGCTTACACCAATAATTGGTAAATACGCTATTGGTTTAGATGCAGTCCGGGTTTTGTTTACTTTTAAGCAATTACTTGTTAGGCCCTGTAATGAAGGCACAAGAGCCTATTGTTTTTATGCAAATGTATGTAACAGGTAGGAATAATGGTCAGAGACACCCAAAAGTTACCCCCATTATGGTCAGGAGTAGTAGAGGAGTCGATATAGCCAATTCCGTCAGTATGAACAAAAGGATCTCGGAAACGGAAATAGATAGAGACTTCGTTTTTTTTGCATTCGACTAGGACTTCGCCGGAATTTTACGAGTTTATTTTAAAATTTTGCCCCTCCCTTCCTCTTTCCATTAGATCCCAAAATCAAATCAAATCAAAATCGGATAATAAATGACGATTCAATAATTATTATACTTCCGTCTTCCCTTTTCTTTGCATACATAAAAAAATGTTTTATGAGGCACTTATTCGTGGAGTGAGAATTGGGAGGAGTAAAATACTTTTGGTTAGTACCATTTTTCTTATTAATTTCCTTCCTTTTTGTTTTGCACCGCTTGGTCATAAGCTAGGGAAACATTTAATGTGTTTGTTAGGCGACCTGTACTGGTACAGGGCCTCTTACAGTAGGTTACGCCCAACTGTAAATTTCTTACTTCTTTTTAAATTACTAACATTGGCGAATTGAATACGAGGAAGGGCGTTCTCATAAAAGGTAGCTCTATATTTTTTTGTTGCACCTTTTAGTAGCGCAAAAGAGTTTGAGTTGGTTTCCAGACATAAAAGCCTCTCTAAATTTTGCTGTTTTTGTTTAAGATATACACCTGAATTGAACTCATTTTTACTAGTGGGACATTTAGATGATGAGCATTTTAAATTGGGGTCTTTGAATAATTTCAATTTTGTTGGCATTCCCGTTGCACCATAGCAGTATGGACTAATGATTAAGTCCATACTGGATTTGAAACGGTGCTGAAAAACGTATGTATTTATACTTCGATTCATATAGATAAGTTTATATAATATATGCTGTAACCGGCGCGTTTTGCTGCGCCCAGTAAGAAATATTGAGGCACCGCCCCACCGACTTAATACGCTGAGAATACGCTCAATACCATGAGTTCGACTTTGAAGATGTTGCCATTTCCAACGTCCAACAATTGTTTCAAGTACACTACTACTGTGGCATTATTTTTAACAAGCCGCCCCAAACTCAATGACTTAAACATACATTTCCCTAAAGATTATATTAGATTGCTGCAATTGTTCGCAAATCTATATGTTTTGTCGATGATTCAATTATAAATAAATAAAAATAAATGCAGAAAATATTTGTTGTTGGCTAAATGGCCTTGAAAATGTGCAGTTTGAGAAATATAAAGTCGCATACTAGAAGTCTCTAGCTCTTATAGTTTCTGAGGTCTTATTGTTCACAAACAGAAACGTTTGATGGAGGGAGAGGTGGGCAGACGTACATAGCTATAATGACTCGAAAATACAGGAGGGTTTCTAGATTAAATCAAAATTATTACGTCGAATGCTTGAGTAATATCGAGAAAGATTGCGTAGCAGTAATCACGGCGCTTAACCGGGATTCGTATTTCAAAGTTTACCCACTTAATAGTAACAGGTTTTTCCCGGAATCTAAATTTGTGAATAGGAATATTTCTTTTCAAGTATATTTTTTTAATTTACTTTAAAATTACACTGTAATATAGCAATGTAAAACATATTATGAAACTAAGCGGTTAGAATTAATGTTGTGCCTATAAGAGTACAATAGATGTAATTTAATCAAGTGTAATTGTAAATCTATTTATTATCTTAAGATAGCTCGTAGATTCAAATTGTAAATAAAAAAACAAGTAAGAAAATTACAGTCGGGCGTAACCGACTGTAAGAGGCCCTGTACCAAACACTTTAACAAACAAACACATTAAATGTTTCCCGAGATACTTTCGTTCATACAGACGGACGGACGGACGGACATGGCTATATCGACACCTCTATCACTCCTGACCATAATGTGGGTAACTTTGGGGGGTCTCCGACCATTATTTCTATCTGTTACATACATTTCCACAAAAACAATAGGATCTTGTACCTTCGGTATAGGGCCTAAAAAGAAAAGTATATTTTTAAAGAATTATATGCAGTTATAGGCAGTGAATAAGCAGTCGCTTGTGTTTTATCTGTATTCAAGACCGGTGGCGAAGAGTTGGTTAGGAGTATGCACCAACTTTTAAACAAGGTATGGTCCGATGGGCGCATACCAAATGACTGGAAATCTGTGTCTTATGTTTTAGGAAGGAGACCACGCGGTTTGCGCCAACTACCGGGTAACAAGTCTGCTTCCATCGGATATAAGATTCTAACACGCGTATTGTGTAATAGGCTGAAGCCATATACTGATTCACTGATAAGGCAATATCAGTAACACCTCAGACCAAAAAGGTCGGCAAGTGACCAAATATTCACAAATTATTTAACAAGGGCACACACCACCTATTTGTCGATAACAAAGCCGCTATCAACACGCCGACAAGATCGAAGTTTTTCCACGCCCTGTCTGCACTAAGTATCCCGGCAAGAATCGTTCGTCCTTGCATAATGACCCTATCACATACACATAGCGTTATCAGGGCAGGAAAAAACATCTCTGAGCCCTTTGATACCAAGTGAGGTTTCAGGCAGGGTGATGCGCTGTCGTGCGATTTTTTCAATCTGCTGATTGAATACATCATACGCCAGTGTCCGCACATACAAAATATGTCGGCCTTGATCTTCCAAATAGAAGAGATGCTGCACGCGTACGCGGGTGATATTGATAACTGCGAGTCAGTAAAGCGTTCTCAGAAAATTCTGAGTTTGAATGAGGACAAGACGAAGAACTTGGTGTCTTCTCTCACGCCGTCATCGCGTCTCGGACGGTCAGTGACGATAGAGAATTTCAACTTCAATGTTGTAGAAAACTTTCAAGTATGTATTGTTTACATGGGGGCACCGGACATACGTTGGAATTACGAGCTATGGGGAGATCTATGAGTACTATTGTTACCGGCAGAAAAAGTTCATTCAGATCTAAATGACGGAATTAAAATGAATCAAATATGTATCATTATTTTCTTTTATCAGGTTAAACTATGTACATATTGACAAAATACGTGAAAAAAAAGTATGTGCAATTTGGACAACATGGCTCCTCCACACAATAATTGTTTGCGTATTTTGCCTGTTTTCGAAAAACACAAGGTTTTTGAGCCATCGGGTCCTCAATTCTTTATTGATAGAAATGTACAATTTTTAAAATATCACCCATTCCTATTGACACTTAATGTGAATTACATGACCTTAATTAAAAACAAGTAAGAAAATCACAGTCGGGCGTAACCGACTGTGAGAGGCCCTGTACCAGTGCAGGTCGCCTAACAAACACATTAAATGTTCCCCAAGCTTATGACCAAACACATGACCACTTCTCACTGCACGACTAAGTGCCTTTTAAACCATTTTTTTATGTATGAAACGAAAAGGGGGGTCGCTCAAATTCTATTGCTTATAAAATCGTCATTTATTATCCGATTTTGATGAACTTTTCGGATTTTTGCTAAGAAGGACGATATCTCTACACTGGCATACTTACTTTTTTTTGTGCCGAAGAAATTTTTACCCTTGGGGGTGATTTTATGGGGAAGGGGGGAGGGGCAAGTTTTTAAAATAAACTTGTAAAATTCCGGAGCAGTCCTAGTCGAATGCAAAAAACACGAAGTCTCTATCTATTACCGTTTCCGAGATCCTTTCGTTCATACGGACGGCCAGACGGACAGACGGACATGTCTATATCGACTCCTCTATCGCTCCTGACCATAATGGGGGTAACTTTGGGGGGTCTCCGATTATTATTTCTACCTGTTACATACATTTGCACAAAACCAATAGGCTCTTGTACCTTCGGTACAGGGCCTAATAATATTGGCTGCTTAATTTTATTGATCTACATATAAATGCTTTTTGAAACTAAAACAATTTATTACATATAGAATAAAATTACCACAAAAACATAGTGCGACTGGTATGCACATTGCAAAATTCTTGAAGCAAAATAAATAAATAACAAAATCTAAAAAAAAAAGATTTTATTACTATATATTGTATAAAGAACCCTTTCAATTAAAATGCGAGCATTTGGGAAGAAAAATCTAACCCGTGTCGTATAGCGGACACCCGAAAAATGGAACAGATCAAAATAACTGCATTACTTGATAAATCGGGAAGTCACACAAATGAAAAAATAAATACATATGATTTTAATTTAATTTACGTTAGAAAGTCTTTAAGTTTTTTTTTTTTTTTTTGGATTGGAGACATTTCATTCAGTTATTTTCATTTCGGGAGCATAACGAACGAAACACAAATAAAAACGAATTAACAAAACATGTTGTTCCAATCGTTAGCTATGATCGAGATTGAATACAATAAATTTTTTTTTTGGTTTTGTTTTTTGCCCGATTTTCTGACCTTCCTTTGATTATTTCCACCTACCTCAACACACACCCATCGTTCCAACCATACGCAATGGGCTTTAAGTTTATACAACTCCATCCCATTCAAAAAAAACATTCAGTTAATTCCAAATTTTTCAAGTAATCTTTCTCAAATAATTTAATTTGCTATAATGTGAATATTAAAAAATGACCAAATCGGTTCAGCCGTTCTAAAAATACGTGCTTACCAACGAGCAGCACACACTTACAAGTATATACGTTCGTCCATACATAAACAACATGTATATCTAGGATATGTATAAATATGCATTTATAGTTTTTAGCTCGATAGCCTTACTATTGAAATCAATAAATAGCGCGCAACAACAACAAGTGTCTTCCACTGACAATTTTATTAAGCGCGTCGGCGTTGAACTAATATTTTATATACCACACGCAACCACAAAAGGACATTCAGGGGCAGAGGGGCCGACGTCACTGTCCGCTGCCCAAAGTGTCAACAATCACGCATACTTATACATATCTATATACTTATATACACACGTGCGCTAGTACACTTTAGGTACGAAAGTACCCATTTGGAAAATTTGAAACAAGACAGAGCACTATGAATGCATATATATATATATATATACATATAAATACAGTTACAGGATATTACGAGTATCTGCATACTCGTAATATCTTGTAAATGTACCTTAGTGAGTTTTTAAATTTAACTCAATTTATGCATTAAGAATATACAGCTCGGATTATTTTTAATAGTTCACTTTTCTACTTGGCACTAATATACGCGGTGCTTTCGCATTCGCCTTCGTTAAGGGAGTTCCACAGCTGTTAATATGTGTGAATGTACAGAAATGGCTTTACAATGCCAAACATCCACAAGGACCCAACCCAACTTCGACAAAGCGCAAAGAAACGCTTGATATCGCACAGTGCGTCGTTGTGCCGCTATCATGAAAAAATTGTCATCAGTTTAGTAGTAACGTGGCGCATGACAATACTGTATTCGGATTTCGTCATTTTGCGACGGGCAAAACTCTATAAATATAAAGTGAAATACATAAAATAGAAATTTATATTTTGTAAACAAGTCGCACAGCATATCATTAGTCAATAGTTAAGTTCAGGCAAAGTGTTGTACATCTTCAACTTAAATTTTTGGTAATCTTTGGTGAATTTGTGACATCGAATACAAAACAAATATTTTCCAAATTGTATGCATATGTATATACATATATGTATGAAGCTAATTGGCATTGACAATTGGAAGCTAAGCCTCATTTACGAAGTGCTTTTTAGATACATTATTTTATATATGTGTATGTACAAGTACATTTGCATGTGACTCTTTATCACTGTGGACGGTAGTCTATGCTGGTGACGAAAGACAACCAAATGTGGCAATAGACAACTTTATTGTCCACGCAATGATAATGTTATTAGTGATATGTCCTGGACGTGATGTGCATATGCTCTGAAACACACATTCAGTAAATAAACAAGTAAGAAAATCGGGCGTAACCGACTGTAAGAGGCCCTGTACCAGTACAATTCGCCAGACAAACAAAAATGTTTCTCTAGCTTATGACCAAGCAGTCCAATACAAAAAAGGGAGGGAATTAATAAGAAATATAGTACTGACGAAAAGTATCTTTCTCCTCCCACTTCTCACTGTACGAATAATAATACGAAAAGAAAAGGGAGGACGGAAGCAACATAGGTCGTTAAAATTCAATTGCTTATAAAATCGTCATTTATTATACGATTTTGATAAGCTTTTTGGATTTTGGCCCAGAGGGACGTTATCTCTATACTGGCATTCTTAATTTTTTTTGGGCCGTAGACATTTTTAGCCTTGGGGTAATATTATGGGGAAGGGGGTGAGGGGCAAAATTTTAAAATAAACTTCTAAAATTCCGGAGAAGTCCTAGTCGAATACATCATACGGTCGAACAGACGGATATGGCTATATCGACTCTTTTATTACTCCTGACCATAATGGTGGTAACTTTGGGGGTCTCCGACCATTATTTCTACCTGTTAGATACATTTGCACAAAACCAATAGGCTCTTGCACCTTCGGTACAGGGCCTAAAAATATATAAAGTTGGACTACCCCAGTTCGGACGTTGCTTGCGCATGTAAGCCCCATTTTTATAGGCCAGGTCACAAATTGCTTCCATTGCTATGTTACATACATGTTGACATTTCAACAATCCTAATATTTTTTACAACTGCATTGTATAAAAGTGGAAATTTTTATATAACTATATATTTAAATAAAATGTAAGAGTATTTGATTGATTTTTATAATACAATTTTTTCTTAAATTCGTGTATGTTTGCAATTTTACGAAAATCCAAACATATACTTTTCGCTTCCTTCTTTCTCCGGGCTTATATTAAAAATGTTAGAACCAATTTGAAAAGTATTTCATTAAGGATTTTTTTTACAGTATTTTATCTACTTGCCTTTTGTATAAGAGAAAAACCAAATTCGTCATATCTCAGCAGGTATTTGACCATCAGAAGTAGGTTTCAGCGTATTTGGTTAGGTATTTGATACATATGTGAAAAACGTGGGCTTAATTACACGTTAACCAGGAGAAACCCACTGTCTTGAATGTTCCATAATGTCTTGTGTAGTTTTATGGATCCACGTTTCGTTTACGGTAACGAAACGGGGCAAAGTCTCGTTGAAGTAATCACACGGTTGCGCTAATGGCATGTGATGAACCCACTGCACTTTTATTGTTTGATTTTATAGATGATATGGCGTTACAATCACTGATAAAACCTCAACGAAACTCAATAACACACTTTTTAGCTAAAGATATTGACAGTGTTGAGTTCACATAATATTTATCAAGCCTTGCCTAGATTTCGGTGCAATTTTTTCGCACGCTATCGGGCATGTCACGAACCTTTCATTCCAACCAAATTCCAATTCTCGGTGTCACGTTTGCATAAGGGATTTAGAAGATTGCAGCTTTAATAAATGGTGTTAAATTCAGATAGTGATAGAAATTCGAACAGAATTAATT
Organism: Leucophenga maculata; assembly: GCA_035044805.1. Taxonomy (NCBI): domain Eukaryota; kingdom Metazoa; phylum Arthropoda; class Insecta; order Diptera; family Drosophilidae; genus Leucophenga; species Leucophenga maculata. Next base: position 131,721 of record JAWNNP010002676.1, on the reverse strand, counting down.
TTCGAATTAATTGACATTATTTTTTATAAAAATTTCGTTAGACTTTATTTGTTACTTTGTATTTTAGTAAAAATCTCGGCAGTTTGTTAAACCAAACAAAAACCAACGGAGCACAGTAATGCCAACTTGTTGAAAGCAAAATTTGAAATTATTCGGATTATTGTTTTAATGAATTATTTAATTTATTATGATTTATATGTGAACTAAAATTTAAATAAAGATGGTGGTACTTTTATTTTTTTTAATTTAGTGCACAATAAACGTGTATTTAAACATACATTTTAGTAAAGAGTTCATTGTAAAAAGTTGGCATGTCGTGAATAAATAGACAATAGAATAGAGTAGCAAATGATAGTATTGTCTTTTAAATTGTACTAATTGGCGTGCAGAATATTTAAAAATTTTTTCTTTTCTTTTAGTTGTAATGTACTTTCAAAATTATATACATTTCGTCTCTTATTATAAAAAAATTTTATTTATAATTTTTTCCCCAACAAAGCAAATAAATCGAAATTTAAAATAAAAACACACATAATTGTTGAAGTGCTGACAACCCTGCTAATTCCCCCGCTGTTTCCGAATAAAATATTCGAGGTTTTGCTCGGGGGATTTTAAAACCAATCCAACCGATTTTCCCTTTCGATTTACGTGACATGCCCGTATATATATATTTTTTTTTTTTCTATTTTTATTATAATTGGTTGTCAAACACAAACTAAATAGCAAAGCTTGCTCAATATATTCCCGTAGTCTTTTCATAGATCGAAGTAATGCAAAAATGACAAATAGAAAATTCTGCGGAAAACAAAGAATCAACTATCAATTCTCGTTTAAGAGATCACATCGAAATATTTTCGCATTTATTTGAGGTACAGGGTTAATATTTGGAATACAAGTTAATGGGATCTGTAGACAAAAGATCTTTGGAAAAGTAGGAATGGGAAACTAATAGTCTAGACTAAAACTATTCATTAGTTAATTATAGGTAAACGTAGTGCAAATTGTTTGCAGTAAATAATTTGTATAATTTATTATTTTATTTAATATGAACTGCAAGTTCATCAGTTTGAGCTAATGATTCAATATTTATTGATTATTTTAAAATAACTGTGCCCATACTTACAACTTGGTAATAATTATCAAGTATGCTAGATATTCGAGGTAACTAGTCCTTAAGTCTTTACATCGATATGTACGTACAGTATATCCAATACGAACTTTAAATATTGAAATTCAATGTCAAACCTAGTTGCTTTCAACTTTCAATGTTGTGATTCAATTTCAAAATAATTATTATTATTATTAAAACAATTAATTTAACATTAATTAATTTAATTCCTTAAATTAATTTTTATGGGAGCTATATTTTCCAGTGGACGTGAGACTGTGACTATGACTTATTTTCAGCTTCAGAAAATATCACAGCTCCAAACCCAATTTCAAATCGATATCTTTTTAACTGAAGGGACATCCGATACCTTCTTTTATGTATAACACACTCCGTACATTATAATTCTATTTACACTGCATGTTATGAGTGAAAAAAGTGAGTTGTACAAAAAGGTTTCTTAACTGACACAAATTGACAAGTTGGATGAATGGGAACATTAGGTAATAATAATTGAAACAAGTTGGTATAATCAATTTAACCAATAAAAAAAGGCTAGAAGATCAATATATTTTATTTTGTAACTGTAATGTCTAGAGTTTACATTGAAATAAGCATTAAGTCTTCTAAGAAAAAGAAATATTTTAGTATATTTTTTCATTGAGTAATACCATTATTATTACGTTTATACGATAAATTAAATTAAGTTGTCCATTTCCCGAATACGAAAAATCGCTGTATATGCGATATTTACAATTTTATGAATTGAACTGATAGTTACCACTGTTAAACGAGGTGTATGAAATGCTATTACATAATGCAGACGAACCCGAAGAAAACTGAAAACAGAACAAAGTCAGCTCAAATTCAAATTTTTCATCAATAAAGTATGGGAACGACGGAAAAAAACTATGAAATAGAATAATATTCATGAAATTTTTTCATGACAAGCTATAATTCATGGTAAAAAGTTTATATGCATAATATTTTCACTTTTTACAAAATGTTTTAATGAATCGTGTAAACGCACTGTATGTTTGCATATCATGCATGAACAAGAAAGCAAAAGCAAAAAATCAGAAAAAGCGGGAAGCGCAAACTCTGCCTTTTTTAAATATATGTAAGTTAAGCTTGTTTTCAGCTTTTTACTATGAAATTACAATTCTTTTTTCAAAAGGTACAATCAAAATATGTATAATATATGTCTGAGGGCGAACTATCCTTATGAATTGCCAACGGAGTTGGTGGCTATCCCTAATTTGTGCTGAATGTTTCGTGTAGCATTACATAAGTTTAATTTAAAGGTTTTTTTTTTGTTTATTTATTTATTACAACTTCATAGAATGAAAAGTTGCTTTACAAATAATATAGGAATAAATCACTCAACTAAACATCTTATTACTAAAACTAACCGCTAAAATGAAGAAAGTTAAAAAAAACGTTTAAACAGCTGATAGTTGTTTTTGTTTAGTTTGGCATTTGATAACGGATAGACTTACACTAGAGCAACGCTTGCAAATTGTTAAAATTTTTCTTTTCAAAATAATGGTTCTGTTCGTATATCTTGTCATGCACTTCGTCCATTTTATGGCATTTATTGTCGCCCATTAGAGCGGCATAATTCGAATTACTATGGATCGTTTTCGCACCACTTTTACTCTTAACTCCACTTTATGGTAGATTTAATGAAAGGATTTAGCTTAAAAGCTTTTAAGATCCAACTTGTGAACGATACAAAGATATAATAAGAAACACTTTCGTAACTCAATTAGCTGGCATTAATATTGTTGTACGTTCCAATAGGACGTAGCTACGTGCAACAAAGCTCACGCTACAATTGATTTACTCAAAGAAACTTTTGATGAACGAATAATTGCACGTAATTGCCCTATTAATTGGCCACCAAGATTGTGAATCGAATTATTTTTTTTAGGATTATGTAAAGGAAAAATACGGCTGCCAATGCTGCGAAAACTTTAGAAAACTGGACCTTCAGATCGCGCTAGCCTTGGCGGCCACATAGCCGAAATCATATTTAAACATCATTGTCATAAAACTATCTATCCAATAAAGCTAATTATATTAAAAATTAGAAATATTTTTCTTTATTTTATTTTAATTTAAAGTTGTGTAACTCTAAAAAAACACTCTTTAGATAAAGCAGAAAGATCGAAGTGAATCAAGGCAAGTATAGTTTCAAATGAAAATCATAAAGGCACATAGTTACGCGTAAAGCGAGAGGAAACATTTTAAAATAAACATTAAAGAATATAAAGAGAATCAACTTCCTCCCAAATAACCTTGTTAAAGGAAGGGTCCGTAAGAAGGCTGAAATCATTTACTGACAAGGAGAAACGTTTGATTTTGAATGACTTGAACTGATTTTATTTACAAAACGTGTGGCCTCAAATGTACAATATATTCCTGTTATCTCATTACTAATGAAATTTAGATTAATTTAAATATTAAGCTTCAATAATTTATTTATGTTTTTGAGTATATTATCCAATTGACATTTATAGTTTCTATTACATTGTAGTACTTAACGAATCTGCTGAATTTTCATGAGTACGTACGTACTGCTATCAAGGATTCGTCGGACTCGATTCGAAATTTATATTTTCCATCTAGTTGGGTTAGATTGGTTCGACTAGAACATATGAACTGGCTGTGTATGTGTAGAAAGGAGCCATTGGCAGAACACATGAAGTTGTATAGAAATTAGAGTTGTTCTGAACTAACATGAAATTTAAAATTGTACATAACGTGTGACATCACTCCATCGTTGCAGTGCGGTTTGCAAAGTTGTAAGCGTGCCAGTGCATTATCGTATGGCCCAGGCATCTTTAAGAATAAGCAGCTGTTTTGAGTGATGAGTTCTAAAGGAACGTTTGAGCAGCAGTAGTTAGTGCGTTTTGCGTAAAAATCAGTGAGATCGAATTTAAGCTTGAATCTGTATAAGTCCTCTTTTGGATGCAAATATAATCCCAATGTTTTGATTGTGTCCGAAGTATTAGTATGTTTCTTTCTAGCATCTTCTCAGCTGAATTATAATTAAACAAAGCTAGATCGTTTGCGACCCATTGTCAAAGTTCCATGTCACCGGAACGTAGTGTTAAAAAAAGTCTAGTCTGCAACACTTTATCGATTGAGCTAAGCGCACTATGAAAATCATGAACATCAGGGTACTGTTCGCGTTCATCTTCTGCTATTTGATGCAAAACATGGATCGTAGTGTATTGTGGTTATATTATACTAATTTTATAAATGCGAAAGTTTGTATGTATGGATGTATGTATGTATGGATGTTCCTCTATTACGGCTAAACCGCTCAACCAATTCGTCTGAATTTTGGAATATAGATGATGGAAAAGAACATAGGCTACGTTTTGACAAAATCGGAGGGGGCGTTGTCCCTCCCCCCATATAAGCGACAATCAAAATTTGTCATATCTTTGCATGCATTTAAGGTACAGAGATGAAATTTGGAGTACATGTTAAGAGGATGAGGAGAAGTCAACCTGTTAAGTTTGGACAAAATCGGAGGGGGCAATGCCCCACCCCCCATATAAGCGATAAACAAAATTTGTCATATCTTTGCATCCATTTAAGGTACAGAGATGAAATTTGGTATACATGTTAAGAGGATCAGGAGAAGTCAACCTGTTTAGTTTGGACAAAATCGGAGGGGGTCTTGCCCCACCCCCCATTTAAGCGACAATCAAAATTTGTCATATCTTTGCATCCATTTAAGGTATAGAGATGATATTTGGAGAACAAGCTAAGAGGATGAGGAGAAGTCAACCTGTTAAGTTTGGACAAAATCGGAGGGGGCGTTGTCCCACCCCCCATATAAGCGATAAACAAAATTTGTCATATATTTGCATCCATTTAAGGTACAGAGATGAAATTTGGTATACATGTTAATAGGATGAGGAGAAGTCAACCTGTTAAGTTTAAAAAAATCGGAGGGGGTGTTGCCCAACTCCCTATATTAGCGACAATCAAAATTTGTCATATCTTTGCATCCATTTAAGGTACAGAGATGAAATTTGGTATACATGTTAAGAGGATCAGGAGAAGTCAACCTGTTTAGTTTGGACAAAATCGGAGGGGGTCTTGCCCCACCCCCCATTTAAGCGACAATCAAAATTTGTCATATCTTTGCATCCATTTAAGGTATAGAGATGATATTTGGAGAACAAGCTAAGAGGATGAGGAGAAGTCAACCTGTTAAGTTTGGACAAAATCGGAGGGGGCGTTGTCCCACCCCCCATATAAGCGATAAACAAAATTTGTCATATATTTGCATCCATTTAAGGTACAGAAATGAAATTTGGTATACATGTTAGGAGGATGAGGAGAAGTTAACCTGTTAAGTTTGGACAAAATTTGAAGGGGTGTTGCCCCACCACCACTATTAGCTATAATCAAAATTCGTCATATCTTTTCATCCATTTAAGGTACAGAAATGAAATTAGGTACACATGTTAAGAGGATCATGAAAATTAAACGGGTTGAGTTTGGTCAAAATTAGAGGGGCGGCACACCACCCCGTATAGTTTCACAAATGAGGCAAAATAAGAAAAGTAATTAGATATGCTACTTTTTATCGGAATATCCGCGGACGAAGTAATAGTGGTTCACTAGTATTCTTTGAGAAGTTTCTGTTCAGTTGTCCAACAAATCTAGAGTGGTGTTGGGGGATGTTGGCCATGGCCCCCCATAATTTTTTAAAAGTTCGTTAAGAAATGTATTTTACTACATACTTCGAACTTTTGATTACTAAAAATAAATAAAACAAAGTCAAATTATCGTTTTCGAGATCCTTTCGTTCATACGGACGGACAGACGGACATGGCTATATCGACATGTCTCTCGTACCTGACCATAATGGGGGTAACTTTGGGGGAATCCAACCATTATTTCTACCTGTTACATACATTTACACAAAACGAATAGGCTCTTGTACCTTCGGTACAGGGCCTAATTTAAAACTACATGTTCATTTTCTTATTCATATTAAAGCCTCAAACAGAAGTTCGTACCACAGCAATCAAGATAAAAGCTATTCTTTCTTTGGCTATCTTTACTCTCTTCTTTCTTTTCGCCATTGCCTTGTCGACTCAGCTCGCCTTTCTAACGGTAATGGTAATCACTTTGCAGATTGGCATTACTTACTTCAATGACCGTCAACCATCTTCCGGAAGGCGCGTCAGCCTCCATAGTCTAGTGCGCGCTGGAGTTGAAATTCTCCATCGTCACTGACCGTCCAAGACGCATTGACGGAGTGCGAGAAGACACCAAGTTCTTCGTCTTCTCCTCATTCACCGCTAGACCCATGAGCCGAGACAGTTTTTCAATCTCTGAGAACGCCTTGCTGACTCGCCGTTCCTGTATATCGATGATATCACTTCAGCATCACTTCCTTTTGGAAGATCGAGCCCGACATACTCTGTATGTACGGGCACTGGCGTAGGATATATTCCATCAGAAGATTAAAAAAATCGCACGACAGAGCATCGCCCTGCCTGAAACATCTCTTGATATCAGAGGGATCGGAGAGGTTTTCTCCACCCTGACAACGTTTTGTGTGTTTGATAGCGTCGTCATGAAAAGACAATCTTTGCCGGGATACCTAGTGCAGACAGGGCATCAAAAAACTTCGATCATATCGGCGTATCGTTCGGTTCTTTTCTTTGGCGTCAATTGAATATATATTCACTGGTCTACCTTTTTGGTCTGAAGCCACACTTATATCATCCTATCCGATGGAAAGAAAACTTATTCCGCGGTAGTTGGCGCAAACAGCGGGGTCTCCTTTCTTAAAGAAAAGAACGAGTAGATTCTTTTGTAAGATACTAGGTTATTAGGCCCTGTACCGAAGGTACAAGAGCCTATTGGTTTTGTGCAAATGTATGTAACAGATAGACCCCACAAAGTTACGGCCATTATGGTCCGGAGCGATAGAGGAGTCGATATAGTCATGTCTGTCCGTATGAACGAAAGAATCTTGGCAACGGTAATAGATAGAGACTTCGTTCCTTTTACATTCGACCAGGACTTTGCCGGAATTTTACGAGTTTATTTTAAAATTTGAAATAATAATGTAATGTATTTTTTTTTTTAATAATCACAAGTTGACTCGAATGTTTCATTTCTAGACCCTGTTTTCTCAGGAATGGCCTTCTCGTTGTGTTCTCTGGATATCGATTAGAGTTTACATAATCTGGAGCAAATTTAAGCGGCGACCTGTACTGGTAAAGGGCATCTTACAGTCTGTTACTCCTGGTTTTAATTTCCTTACTTGTTTTAGTAGAGTCCATGCAACATTGTAACTATTGCTTGATATCTGTAGATGTTGATTCAAGCGAGCAGCTGTTCCTTTCAGACATTGCAAGATTGTTTCCGAATTTGATGTGCGTACATTATCATGCACCATATCATGGAATGGTCTGTAAAATTTTGCTCATTCTATATAATCATCGAAAAATTTTGGTAATTTCAATTTTCAAGTTCCAAGCAGTCCCATTTATTATTTGGCTGTATTTTCAATTCATTTTTTCATTCAGTAAGATAAGATTGTCGATTAGGACATCTGCTTCAGCGTCTTCTAGATTTACTATTTCGTTCTAAAATATAGCAATTGAAGCTCATCCGACTTTCGAAAAGTTTTTGTTTTTACAATATTTTATGAGATTAGGAGTTCGTCTTTTAAAACTGTTTAATTTAACCTTATTATTTTTGAACCCGGAACCATCGGCATTAGAATTTTATCTTTTCTCATTTACCACACTGATTACTATTTCTGAAGTACTTTTACCTGTCTCCGAATCCAAAAAATTATCGTCAAGGGCTTTATTTAGTGCAATAGTACTTCATACATACAGTTCCTAAATAGTTTTCAGAGACCATCTACTATTAAATTAAAGTGGCTAGCTTCTAGGTCTTTTCTGCAATTTTTAAGTCATTTTATAATTTCGGGGCATAAGCTTTTCCGAACATAATTCGAGCTAATTCTGTTGTAAAGCTACAGTTTCCTTCTGATCATTGATTATCTGCACAATATGTAAAGATATTTAGTGACCCAAAATTTGTTAGTAATAAATTTTTAGCAGGCTTAGTGGTCAATTTACATAATAAACATGCTTGAACATATTTATCAATGTAAAGAGAGACAATTATTAACAACAACTTGGAACATTATAGTGAAGAGCAACGGATACACATGTGTTTCGATTTCTGCTATGAAATCTTATCAGTCCGCTTGGCTGTGTCAATACAAATTCTTGCTTATAAACATGCACAATTTGAAAAGTCCCCTATGTATTATATGCATTGCATGGTAATTTTGAGAGAAATTTTCAATATGTATATGTAGAAATTTGCAGTGAGCAGTTTACTCAAACTATGAATTTTGTTGTTGCATTATCCCCCTATCAACTGCGCCCATGCCGTATTTCTATTCGTTGATAGAAATTCACAGGTTTGGGGCGTTGTAAAAGTTTTGTCTTTCAGTTGAGGAACTCAACTTCAGACGAAAAGTTTTTTAATTAATTGTTATTGTTGAAAATTTGTTAATTAATACACATGTGTATCCATTGCTCTTCACTATAATGTTTCAAGTTGTTGTTAATAATTGTCTCTCTTTACATTGATAAATAGGTACAAGCATGTTTATCATGTAAATTGACCACTAAGCCTGCTAAAAATTCATTACTAATCTCCACAGTATTTATTCTCATTTTTGCACTTTTCTATCACTGAACGCACACAAGTAAACTATTAGAGGTATTTTTTAGTCCCCTGGTTGACTGCGATGATTCAACTCACAGCTGATTAAAGTTTAACTTATGTTGTTCACGGTGAATTTAGAAATACAGCGATTTGAAAATACGCTCAAAACTATTTCTTTCACTTTATCTTGGTGATTTTGCCCCAAGTAAAGTAGTCTGCTGTTTAGCCTCAGAAATGCTACTTATTTAGATAAATAAATTTTTCAAGGCCCTGAATGACCAAAATATTATATTAGATACCTTGATTTTCAAAGCACTGAAGGTCCATAAGATCACTGTAGATATGCTTTCGCTACAAGCGAAACACCATATTTTCGAAGTTTTTTCAAAGATTAATTCTTCGGAGAGTGCTTCGTCAAATTGATAGAGATATACTTCGATTAGATAGAATAAAATATGCAGAGTATTGAATTAAAGATGCTGTAAACGAGTTTCTCTCTAGCAAGCTTGACATTCCCGTAGAGTAGTTTACATTGAATTTAATCACTTTTCAATACAGGTACGTTGAGCGTTCCACATAAAATATATTAGACTTGGCATTGATGCGGAAGGCAAGACCACATGTTCAGACGACATCCTTCTAAATTCGGAATACGATGTTTCACTGAAATGTACATCTCTAATTATCAGTTGTCAAGTTAGGGTTACAATAGCAACTGTCTTAATTTCACCAACAAACTAAAAAACCCAATTGCTTTAAATGGGCACTACCCTAAAAAGCAATTTACGATTGTGGTCGAATGATGGCCCCTCATTGTCTGTGAAATTGAGACGGATTGAAAAAGGGACTCTATTCTTATTTTCAAGGTGATGAAGAATTTACCCCTATTTAATATAACGAACTTATTTATATTATTTTTATGCTACCATCACACTGCAGGGTTGTGCAAAATTTATGACATTTATTTTTATGATTCCAAATGCTTTATTTATTTTTAGTACAAATGTGGACGTTTTCTCTTTAGATATTTTATTTTTAAGTTAACAATACTACTTTATTAACAATAAAATGGTTCACAAAACTTACGTTTGCATTATTTTTCTTTTTTAGGGGAATTTATTTGAGAACGGAAAACTCATCGAGTCCATTATTCAGAGCTCTATCTACATACTGAAGTTGGATATACACGTAGAACGTTTCATGTCAAACACGTTCAGTTTTGTTGAAAATATTCCCTCTAAGAAAGTTACGCAACAACGTGGGACGACTTGGGCTAAGAACACAGGATGAGTATGTCTTATTACGTAATAAAGTGCAATAAATTGAAATCTACTCACTTAAGTATGTAAATCGAAATGCCCAAAATAGGATTAATAAATTCAAAAAACGTTTAACGCCCATGGCAGTAATTTTGGTAATAGTCTTATAAACCATTTTACAAGAATGACGTGAATATCGGCCGGAAAAAAAAATAATGCAAACATTAAAGACATTACAAATATTGATATTGAAGTTGTGTTTTATTGAATGAGTTCTTCTACTCCAAATTAAATTTAACAAGAACGAAGGCTGCAGTCAAGTGAAATATACTTCGAGATACCCTGTACCCCCATTGAACTTAAATTTGTATAGGGCATATATTCCTATGTTGGTTCGTGGGGGATATTTAATATACATTAGTACAAAATACACCAAATATATCGTTTCTAACTAAAATAAACCAACACGAGCTGATTTTTTTACAAGATTGGACAGATTTGTACGAGGACTATCCTTTTTAGTGGATTTGGACCTCAATGGAATATTTAATTAGGATTAACGCAAGGTAGACCTAATTTGGTTATAAAAAATGCAGAATGATGATTAGATTTGCATCAAAAGTGCTCCCCTTCGGTTTGCTGGTTCATTGAATACAAGTGATCTGAAGAGTCAATAGGAAAATCTAAATATTCAAATTTGAAGGCTCTATCTGTTATAGTCTCCAAGATTTCGATTTCCATAAGGACAACCAGATTAATTTGAGATAGAGGGTTGAAATTTGGTATAGACGTTAATGAGATCGGCAGAAGTAATTTGAAAAATGTTATTCTTGACAAATTTTATTCTTTGCGATACATAGTGGTCGGGCTTGTATGGAGCGAGCGGCCAAAAATACTTCTAGTGTAGATAAAAATTTGAAATTGTTTCCAAAATTCTATAAAAATATAATAAATAAAACAAACAAAAAAAAAACGTTCATATTCAACCAACTCTTTAAGTTACACCCCTTCTATAAATCCCCATATCAAAACTTTAGACAGAATAATATTTTTGCTATTATTGTATAATATATTATTCTAAAAGATCAAAAACATATTTTTTTAAAACTGACTTCGTTTTAGGTGGTAACTTTCATTGTCCTGTTATAAACGGATCCGATGAAAGGAGTAGACGATTGAGTATGTTTTCATTTGTTGCTACTCGAGAAGTTTTTCTTGCATGCTGCAGACGAAATTTTTTTTATGTCCTTATTTCTTGCCTCAGCAGCTTCCTCCGACAATTCCCCAATCGACACCAGAGCGTTTTCAATTATGGATGGTTCATAAATTAAAATCTTATGAACGGCGGAAGGTAGTACCACCAATATGTCCTTGTCAAATCAACGGCTATTTAAAGTGCAAATGTCTTAAATTTTTTAACATTAATTTTGTACCCTGAACAGAGTGCTTGCAATATTGTTACACATCTTTCCATAAGGTCCTTATCTAGGCCTGTAATTTCCGAAGATAGCCCAGGATTATTGAAGAATTGTCTGGCAGTGTTTCCATCATTCGATGTTCCACATCCACCAACCTTCGGTTTATCGACTATCAATCCCATTTTTGAACGAAATTCTGTTTGCATTTTTCTTTTCCTTTTAATAAATTTTGCTTTTTCTTCGACACCTCGAACTTGCCAGACTTGTATATCAAGTCTGTATGACAAATGAATAAAATATTCAAAAAATCGTATATATGCATGAAGTGGTGACAGTCCGAATTCAAATCGATCCTGATGAACTTCGCTTTCTAAACTTTTTTCAATATTGTTGATCTGTATGGGCTACGCGTTGCATATACATATAGCATTTTGAATGATGTTTGGGTAAGCGCATTACAAATTTTGCCATCAGTCATTGTGAGTTGCAAAATATGCTGAACACATGTAGTTTTATCACCAACACTTATCTTCGTCATGACAAGATTCATAATTTTTTCTTTAAAGTATTTTTCCTCCTCAATACTCAATTCAGTTGATTCCTTTATAAATTGAAATCGCACAGGTCTACAATAGCCTGTGAATGCTGGTCGTGGGTTTTTCCATATAATTTTTGAAGTATCTTCAGCTGCTAAAAAGACAAGCGGAACATATGACGTCACTAACAAGTGGCTGTCTTCCAAATTATTGTTCTCCACTTTATGTTTGTATTCGCTGTAACCAGAGCTTCCGTCGAAACCCCATTTCCCTATAAGTTTTAGGTTGCAAACAGGATCGGCGACAACATTATGTATTACATTATCCTGCAACTCGATAATGCACTTTGTTGTGTGGTCCAATAAACTTTGAAGCTCCACTTCTGCATGTGCTTCACTAACAGTAATATTTTCCGGATAACATTTTTTTTTTGCTTTTACAACATTATCATAGCTGCAAAAAAGCTCTGTAGAAATTTTACTATTGACAAACTCCCTAATGAGGATATATTGGTGCTTTGTTAAACTCGTTTCCATGATAAGCGAAATAATCTCATTAGCACTTGCAGGCGATATTTTTTCTTCAATAGCAGCAGAACGCAAACATTCAGCAGCAGACTCATCCAGACTCTTTGTTCGGCTTGAACACTCAGAGAAACTAATTTTGGGACGACCACGCTCAATATTATTTTCAGGTGTAGTGTGTACATCGGAATTAAATGAAAACGATTCATTTTTTGAAAGCCAATTTTTTGAAAGAATAATATAAATTTAAATTATAAATTTGTATAACACAAAATAACACAACAAAACGCACGAAGACGAAACAAAGACGAAGACAGAGACACTACAAAAAGCACAGTTACACAAACGAAAAAAATGCTCGAAAACGGCTAAACCACGTTGTTCTTTTTCAGGTTAGGCAGCGGCTAGCAAAAACTAACAACTAAAATTTGATCTAAATAATCTGTAAATATTGGTTAATATTTCAATATAAGTTTGATCGTTAACTTCGATTAACTTCACAACTAAAAGTCTAAGTGAAATTTTAGCTTACATACAAATTTTATATAAAAGAGGACAAATATTACATTAATTATTAAAAATAAACACAACATTCTGAGTACATGAATATAATTAAATATAATAGTTAATACCTTTATTTAAAATATTAAATACTTCCATTGATTGCCTAATCTTTTTTTAAATTGTTTTTATTTTTTGTTTTACAACCTCACTTGCAAAGTCGCTCACAAGGCATCACAATAAAATGTTTTGCTCTATGTTTGACAGTTATTCTTGAAGAGGACAGCTGGAGCAAAACAAAAATAACAGCAGAGTAAAAAAGTTTGAGGTGTTATGAGGCAGTGCTGACACATTTTTAGCAATAATATTAACTTTTTTTTTTATTTTTGGCCTATGGGGGCGACCAATGTGCGATACCTGTCCTTTAGAAAAGGAAGACAAAAAGCAAAAGCAAGCAAAAATAATATTTTGCTGCTCTAAAATGATTATTATATTCTATTATTTTACTTTCTGTTTTTCTATTTTCTGCCAGGCCTTGACTTTCTGGAGGATTTGGCCAGTGACTATGAAAACGCCCTTCTACAGACTGGCTTTGGCAAATTTCACCTGCTTTTATTGACAGTATGCGGGCTCATTTACCTGAACACAGCTATTGGCGTGACAATAATATCGTTTGTCCTTCCTTCGGCAACATGTGACTTTGAAATGACATCGGAAGACAAGGGCTGGCTTTCGGCCTCTCCTATGCTCGGAATGTTAATTGGCTCATATTTTTGGGGATGTCTCGCCGATACAAAAGGCCGACGTATTGTTTTGATTGCGACTCTTCTTATTGATGGTGTCGTCGGATTAATATCATCTCTGTCGCCTTACTACTTAATGTTTTTGGTTATTCGATTTGTAAATGGATTTAAGTAAGTAACATTATACTTCCATGTCGCATATGGCCATGTCAATTTGTGCTAAAGCGTGAAATAGGTATTTTCTAATTTTAATGCATTTATTTCAAATTTTTTTAACAGCGTAGCGGGTGCTATGGGAATTGTGTTTCCATACCTTGGAGAATTTCAGCCTACTAAGTACAGAGAAAAAATTCTATGCTGGATGGAATTATTTTGGACGTTTGGAATCATTTTTCTGCCAGGTACCACCAAATTGTTTCCTTAAACTATTTAATTTACTTTCAGCCATGCTCTCATTTTCGAAATCGCAAAAAATGTTGCGTTTAACTTTTCAAAACGCAAAAATCGTGCAATTATGCAAGTGGATTAAAAAGTAATTGCAATATTTCACACAAATAACCACTTCCTTGCATTTGAAAGTATTTTTGGTTTATTCTGTAGACGTTTAAGATTATTTTGATATACTCTTCAATGTTGCTGATATTAAGTACGAATTTTAAATAAATTTTAATAACTTTTCTTAAATTTTCTAAGTTGCAGAAGAAATCATAGCAAAAACAATTTGCGGTTTGCTTAGACCGAAAACATCCGATGTATCTCATTAGAAATGAGACACATCGATAACAGTTTTTTGCTTTTGACGGGGGCACGTTTAAACGAAATCGTACGATATAATTGATATCGCAAAACGCAAAAGTAAGTGAAAATGTGAGCATGGCTGATTATCACTTTCCGAATTCCGAAGTAACAAAATATAGATACAAATTTTGTATTTGTCTGGGCTGAAATACTCAAACCCATTTCGATAATCATAACAGTACAAGGGGTGGTTCGCTCCGGTTTGGACACAGCTACGAACTCGACTATTTAACATTGTCAAGTACGTGTAATAGATAAATTCCCCAACTATAATGTACTATAAACAGCAATGACGAGTATATGAGTTAAACACAGTTAACGAATAGTTCGCTTTTTTCTCTACCTTTTCCGCAAATATTTTAGAACTTAATTTAAAGCGACATCTAGTTATCGAATTTAATTGAAATTGGATATAAGCGTGTGGACCTGATGACAATACAATATTAAACATTTTATCGTCAAATCTAAACCGTGGATAGCCAAAATTTAAATTATATTAATAAACGAATGAATTCTTCTTGTAGCTTATATTTACATATATACCAATTCTCATATTGCTACACAAAGTTTCAGAAATAATATCTTAACTTAATGTGCACTTTAAATTTTCTAGTTAATTTTATTCCCCGATCCCCTTCACAAATGAAACAAGTTTGGACATGTAACGAATTTAAATTTTCTTGCATAAATACATAACTACGCAGTTTTTGTTTACCATAATGGTCGTAGCACCGTTAAGTTTTTTCTATTCATCATGGTGTTCTTTGCATATCAGCACTGCTACTGCAAATTAAAAGCACCCTAACAGTCATTTTGACTATAACGAATAGTCCTTCTTAAAATACGTCTATCAAAATTTGAACGGAGGGTAGTTTTTCTGCCGTACAACCTCTTCTCAGTCATGGCCGGACTTAAGAAGACGAACTAGCCGATATAATCTTGTGCGCGCTGATGTTAGTTGGTGTTAATGCCACCCAAGCAGAGAACTCTCCATACCGGGTCATTTAAACGGGTTTCGGAAGACTTGCAATACCTTTCATCTTATTCAATAAGGGTCTATGATTTAGTGCCATACTTTAGTATGGGAAATATCATTGTTTTATAGATATTCATTTTCGTCTCTCCGATACCAGGTAGAGAAACTTTATTACAGCATTGAAATGCAAATACGTTCAAGTCGTCATGACGGCGTCCGAGAAGATACCAAGTACATTGCTTTGGCCTTATTTACCGCTATAGCCATGATTCGTGACTGCTTTTCAATCGCTGAGAACTCCTTGCTAACTAGCCGTTCTTGTGTACCGATGATATCAATGTCATCCGCGTACGCGAGCAGCATCACATCCTTTTGGAAAATCGATTGTGAAATTTTATGTATGTAGGGGCATTGTACTCCATCAAGAGATTAAAAAAGTCAACGATAGCTCGTCACCCTGTCTAAAACCTCTTCAATCTTACCTTGACAACAGTTTGTGTGTGTTATCACACATCGTGTGTGTTATCACATCATCGTGCAAATAGACATGATCTTAGTTGGGATACTAAGTGCAGATAGGGAGTCGAAAAACTCTGTTCGTATCGGCGTGTCGATAATCGACAAATGGATGGTGTGTGTCTCACATGATTTTCCAGGATTTGTCGAATTATAAATATTTGGTCACTGGTATTTCCTATCAGTTAATCCGTATATAATTACATTCTATTACACAGTACAAAACTCTATGGGTATATAAAAACATTATATACCAGCATTACAGATTGTGTGATAACCAATTAACTAATTATTGTTTATGTGGACAGTCCCACAAACTTCTCCAAAAACGACATATTTATTCAAACCGGGGTACTTACGGATCTACCCTCTTAGATTCTCAGTTTTAATTAAATCGCTTGCAAATTGGTATGTATACAAGATTAATTGGAATGTCCAACGACGCATATGGTACACTGAAAAAGATAGTCCCATTCAATCTTAGCGGTCACTCTATGGAAAGCTTTTTAACGTGCATCGTTGTATTCGTTTAACCTCGAAGCCACAGTGGAAAATAGCCTACAAGTCCCTGTAAACTTACTAAGACCCCAATCGTATCTTTTATACAAATCTAGAGATATTGGTCATCTTAGGAGCTGTAGCAATATTGGGGTCCACAAAAAAAGATTAATACTTTATGTAAAGTTATTTATTGACCCAAAATTTGTTAGAAATGTATTTTTAGCAGGCTTAGTGGTCATTTTATATGATAAACATGCTTGTACATACATATTTATCAATGTGAAGAGAGAGAATTTATTTGCAACAACTTGGAACATTATAGTGAAGAGCATCGGCTATACATGTGTTTCGACTTCTGCTACGAAATCTCATCAGTCAGCTTGGCTGCGTCAAATGCTTCTTGCTTATAAACATACTCAATTTGAAAAGTCCCCTATGAATCATATGCATTGCATGGTAATTTTGAGAGAAATTTTCAATATGTATATGTAGAAATTTGCAGTGAGCAGTTTACTCAAACTATGTATTTTTGTTGTTGCATTATCCCCTAACAACTGCGCCCATGCCTTTTTCTACTCGTTAATAGAAATTTACAGGTTTGGGGCGTTATGAAAGTTTTGTCTTTCGGTTGAGGAACATAACTTCAGACGAAAAGTTTTTTTATAATTAATTTTTATTATTGAAAATTTGTTAATTAATTATTAAACGTCGTGGCATACGTTAGTATTATGTAAAGTGACCCAAAATTTGTTAGTAATAAATTATAAGCAGGCTTAGTGGTCAGTTTACATTTTAGTAAAATGACCACTAGGCCAAAAAAATTCCTGCTAAAAATTCATTACTGATTAATGCTTTAAACTAACCAATCAATTTTCATAATCTTGTTTAATTTATTTAAAGCTGTGCAGGCTTAAATATAATCGGAATAGCTCGTATTTGTTTTAGTTTTAATATAATAACAAAATAGTCTAAATAATCTAAAAAAAAAATGTAAATAATAATAATTGATAATTGCAATTATTGTAGGAATCGCTTGGGCTATAATTCCTCTTGATATAGGTTATGGGTACGGAGTATTTGTCTTCCACAGCTGGAATCTATTTGTCGCCATGTGTGCCATACCAAGGTAACTTTATCATCATTTTTTTGTTATCTACATAAGTTTATCTATATATTTCTCAAATTCTTATTTTTGCCAAGTAGCATTTTGCTTGGGCTTTGGTTATTAGGATTTCCGGAAAGCCCGAAATTTCTTTTAGAACATGGTGAAGCTGACAAGGCACTTGAAATTCTTACATACATGTTCGTTACGAATACGGGAAAGAAAAGAGAAGAGTATCCGGTAAAATGATTTCCAAATATTTTTAAAAAAAAGTTTACAATATTCATGTTTCTATTTTTTTATGCAGTGCAACAGCCTTCGAGCATCAGAACGTTCCTTTCAAAAGGCAAAAAGTATTCGCAGTTTGCGCATTAGAAAACCTAGTGAATTGAAGCAGTTATTATCAGAAATTTGGACGCAAACAAAAACACTTTGTAAAAAACCCTATTTAAGAAACACTTTTATAACATGCGGAATCCAGTTCTGCTTAACAACGAGGTAAGGTTTTTTTATTTAAGTATGTACCCTCAAACCTTCAAATCAGTTTTTGTGCGTTGCATAAGGACCTCATAAAAAATAAAAAACAAACACAAATGTTCTGCATATTAAAAACAAATGTATCTATAAACCTTCTCACAAAAGGTAAAAAAAAAACGCACAACACATTATTAATAGAAACATTTGACAATTGTTTATATTACTTTGTTTAGCTATTATACTTTGATGGTGTGGTTTCCGGAATTATTCAAAAGATTTGATGATTACGAAAGAGAAAATCCTGGTGTGTCAGCATCCGTCTGCGACGTGTCATCAATTGTGGTATCTAATTCGTAAGTTTTATTGAAATAAACCATCTATATTTATATTTGTATATATAGACGAAGCCGATGAAAATGTAACTCTGAAAGTGCTTAGGAAGGTCAGCTTAGGAAGGTCAATTTCTCCTTTATATCATACAAAAATTGTCCATGCTGTAATTTAATGTAAAGAATAGGAGGCAGAAAAATTTCTGATGAAGAATATAGTAGCGATGCCCGAAACAATGCTGTCCACTTTTCCTGGTTTTGCTTAATTTGATTTAAGTTTTTTTTTATTTTTTGTTAAATCTTAATATAAGGACTATTCCAGAATTTGATATGACAGCCAAGCAAAACAAATTGGTTCGAAATAAAACAAAAATAATTTGATTAGGTAATATTGCGTTTCTTATATTACAAATATGAAGATTATTTGGTATATCCAAAAGCTAGCTAATTTTTCTTGATTTTTTTTTTTGCTTAACTAAATTTGCATTTTAGGACTTTTACTGATTGCGATTCCAAAGTTGAGCATAAAGTATTTCTACACACTATCATCATTGGTCTTGCTTGTATACCAACTAGCTTCTGGCTTCCACTTTGTGTCCACAGACTAGGAATTAAATTCTTTTTGGGTAATGATTCTTTTTTTATGTTAATAAATAGTTTAAGTGCTAATGGTATCAACTTTAGTTTTCAGTTTAACTGCGGCTGGATTTGTCACAATAGGATTTTATTTTGTCAAGTCGTCACTGCAGAATCTCATCTTATCATGCATTTTCGAAGCCTTAACGTCATTGAGCATTAGTACAGTATACTGCGTAATGGTTGACTTGTTTCCAACAAATCTAAGGTATCTCCTTTTTATTTACATAGAAATAACTCATTATATGATGAAATTTTTATATATGCTTTATTTTAGAGTTATGGCGGCGGCTATGTCCATGACATTTGGCCGAGGCGGGGCTCTGCTTGGCAACCTTATATTTGGATTTCTCATTGACTTGAACTGCATAATTCCAATAATTGTTTTCTCATCAATGCTATTTGGTAAGTATTCGAACATGTTTTCCGTTCTGATTTCCAATTTGTTATTGAAATTATTTTTCCTATTTTTACAGTTAGCGCCTTTTTATGTTGGTTGCTGCCCACAACAGGGTCAGAGGCTTTAGATTAAGATTGTACTCAATTAGGAACAGTTGTTACAAAGTTTTTAGTCGATAATAAATGTTTTAATTTAATAAAAAAAATGCTAAATTTAAAATTAGAAATACTGATTATTTATTGTATAATATTCTTTGTTTGCCACTTACAAAAACTTTTGTCCCCTCACTCTAATGTTGGTATTCGATTGAAAGTTAAAAAAACAATTTAAAATCAGACTACAGTCGAAGTGCTCAACTACACTGCTGTAAGACGCACTCTTATTTGCATTAAAATTTGTTTAACTGTAATTTTGGAAATGATTATAAAAAAGTTAATATGCAAAATCCCTATTTAATCGTCCTTCGAAATATTATATAAATTTAACAAAATTGTGTTTTTCAAACATTTTGTTAAATTTAGTTAAAATAAGGCATATTTTTCTTGGTCACTAGAATAGACATACTTTAACTCTATATTTTTTTGGAAGAAAAGTTCATTATTAATAACTTTAATTTTTAGAAGGTGTTGCTAACAGACTTATTAGAAAAAAAGAAAAAATATTTTCAGTAATGAGTACTACCTAGTTTATTCGTAATAACTTCATATATCCGGTCCTCCATAGAATGATACAGGGAGCACTGATCGCACTTCATACCATCCACCTTCAAGACTGTAATGGCGGCTTAGAAACAGCTTGTCTTTTCGCAAATCATGAAAATAATATTGAAATCCATTCAGGCCATCTAAATTAAAAAGTTTTTCATCGGTAAAGACAACCAAACGCCAATCATTAAGTCGAGTGTCAGATTGAACAGTCCAAGTCATGTATTCCCTCGCAAATTGATGCCGGGTTTCGTTGCGTATAGCATTCAGAGATGGTTTTTTCTTGATTTTTAGACGCTTTAGATGCTTTGCATTTCTGATTGTATGCTGAACAGTTAAAAGTCTTGCGTTTACTCCGGCTAACTCCTTAATCTTAGCTGCTGAGTCAAATTGGAAGCAGAACACAATTTTACGTTCTCGGGAATCGAGCGCTTTTTTTTCGCCCTTTGAAGTTATTTCCATATGCCTCTGGATCTTTTTAATATCTATCAACAGTTCTGAAACTGCGCTTTATCTGTTTGACAATATTTCGATTGTATAGTCTTTGTGAGTAATAAAAGTAAATTTTTTGGCATCCCACTTTCCCACTTTTTCTTCAAATGTAGCTTAAAAAGAAGTGATTTCTTAATTTTTAGTTTATTTTTTATTCCAAAAATGCCCTGATACCTGCTGCTACCGGTATATTATACTATTAGTGATAACTCTGTAGGCTGAAATATGGCTTCTCAAACTCGACGAAGTAAAAACCAGTTGGCGAAAGCCGCCAACATGCAACTCACAAAACTTTTTTATATACATTTTGTAATGAAAGATTTTTAATATACATTTGGTTTGTTTTAATTATATGTAATTTATTTTATAAGTATTAAATTCGAACTTAATTGAAAGTAGCTTAAATAAATCCGAAAACTACATCGCAGCATAGCGGAAGCTCAATTACATATTCACTCAATCTCAACCCAATTTGAAGTGGGTACTTTCTATAACTTATGTTTGGAATGGTCCGATAAATTCACTATATTGACTATTTGGCAATTGAAATTTCGAAATGTGTTATACAATGCTTATCTAAAAAATAAAAAAAACAAATATTTATCACAGCTCACTAAAATCGGTTATTTAAGGCGAAACAGGAACTCAGCTCATGAATGCGCTCAGCCGTTCATTTAAAGAGTAAGTATAGTCCTTTTCTGTAAACATCATTTTCGTTTTCCGTTCTATTCATAATATGAAGGGGAAATTATATATTTCGGAGGAGACCTAGTAGATCCGACCTACCTCCTATGCTTGAAAATTTCGATGGAAGCGAATTGAGAATACTTTCGGGGAAACGCTGTTGCACAGGGCGGATGAAGAATAAAAAATGTAATTGCTTTTTATCACGGACCGTAATAAAGCCTCCAAGAAGAGTAGGAAAAATACGTGTATGTTATTATTTTACGGCAAATTCGAAAAAAGGATAATTTTTTTTTTAGTTTTAATTTAATTTAAATTTCTAAAATTAATTTATATGTAAAGTTATTTAGTGACCCAAAATTTGTTAGTAATGAATTTTTAGCAAGCTTAGTGGTCATTTTACATGATAAACATGCTTGTGCATATTAATTAATGTGAAAAGAGACAATTATTTGCAACAACTTGGAACATTATAGTGAAGAGCAACGGATACACATGTGTTTCGATTTCTGCTACGAAATCTCATCAGTCCGCTTGGCTGTGTCAATACAAATTCTTGCTTATAAACATACACAATTTGAAAAGTCCCCTATGTATTATATGCGTTGCATGGTAATTTTGAGAGAAATTTTCAATATGTATATGTAGAAATTTGCAGTGAGCAGTTTACTCAAACCATGTATTTTGTTGTTGCATTATCCCTCTATCAACTGCGCCCATGCCTTTTTCTACTCGTTGATAGAAATTTACAGGTTTGGGGCGTTGTGAAAGTTTTTGTCTTTCGGTTGAGAAACTCAAATTCAGACGAAAAGTTTTTTTTTTTCTTTATTTTTTTTTTATAATTAAATTTTGTTATTGAAAATTTGTTTATTAATTATTTAACGTTGTGCCCTACGTTAGTATTATGTAAAGTTATTTAGGGTCACTTAATAACTTTACATAATACTAACGTAGGGCATAAAGTTATATAATTAATTAACAAATTTTCAATAATAAAATTTAATTATAAAAATAAAAAAACTTTTCGTCTGAAGTTTGATTATTATTTAATAATCAAATAATTCTTATTTCTTAATTTTGTTAATAAAAAAAATAATAATCGTTACAGTCCCTGCTTTTTATCTTTGTATCCATTCTTTTATTTTACAGAATAACATTTAGATTAAAAAAATTACACTACTGGGATAATGATAGAATACACGTTAACCATTTAAAGGTATTTATGGCCAAATATAATTGGCTTGTTATTTGAATTTTATGGGAAATTATTGCAGTGATTGTCTGTTTTACACATTCGTGCAGATTAGTTCCTTTCTCTTTGCACTAAAATAATAGACTCCAAAGCGCCGTTAAAGCACTACATCACGTCTGTCTTCACTTCAATGCTCGAAGAATAATATATCTGTGCCCAAATTTAACTTTACGTACTCTCGTTTTTCCCTCTTTTAATGTAATTTTTCCCGTATCTATTTTTGGCACTATTCCTTGGCCCAATTTTTGGTCCCATGGTATTGTTGTGCATGAATATGTGCATGTATAAAAATAAACGTTCTTCTACACATAATGGTGTTGAATTGCCTAAAACTGACAAAAAACTAAGCCCTGCCTCTTTCCAAATCAGTTATCAAAATGTGAAAGGATTGTGAACTGATATCATTGTCTTCACTGAAACTTGGCTTCAACGACAAATCCTTAACTCAGAATTATTTTGTGATAATTTTATCTCTTTAGTGGTGGTGTGCTAATCTCATTTAAATCATCTCTAATAAGTGAGCAAATTAATATTCCAATTAGTATAAGTATTCCAGGACAATGTTTAACAAAACATGCGTCGCAATCCAAAATCTTTCTTTAACTTCGTAAAAATGAAACGCACTACTGCAGAGTACCCATCTCAATTATTAGGCCCTGTACCGAAGGTACAAGAGCCTATTGGTTTTGTACAAATGTATGTGACAGGTAGAAATAATGGCCGGAGACCCCCCAAAGTTACTCCCATTATGGTCAGGAGTGATAGAGGAGTCGAAATAGCCATGTCCGTCTGTATGAACGAAAAGTTGTCGGAAAAGGTAATAGATAGAGACTTAGTGTTTTTTGCATTCGACTAGGACTTTTCCGGAATTTTACAAGTTTATTTTAAAATTTTTCACCTCCCCCTTCCCCATAAAATCACCCCCAACACTAAAAATTTCTTCAGCACAAAAAAAATTAAGTATGCCAGTATAGAGATAACGTCCCTCTAAGCCAAAATCCAAAAAGTTCATCCAAATCGTATAATAAATGTCGATTTTATAATCAATTTTCTTTTCTTCTTCTTCTACTCTTTTAATACATAAAAAAATGTTTTATAAGGAATTTATTCGTGCAGTGAGAAGTGGTCATAAGCTTGGTCATAAGCTCGGGTAACATTTAATTTGTTTTTTAAGCGACCTTTACTGGTACAGGGCCTCTTACAGTCGGATAAGCCCGACTGTAATTTTCTTACTTGTTTTTTTAATGATATGGTTGCATCGTCCGATTCGCAAGTATCAAATTTGTTTGCTGACTTTGAGTACGTATTCTAATTGCTCTGTTATCCTACCGTTATATATCCTTACAATATTATATCATATGACTTCATCTCTCCTACTATGATCTCTATTTAATATTAACATTAATATTAACATTAAAATTTCCTTCTTACCTGGATCTGATAACATTCTTAGTTTGTTACTAAAACAATGTTCTAGCCCCATTTGTTTCCCATTTGTATTATTCAACAATTGTCTATCTAAAACAATGGTTCTGCTATTCCCCAAGGTAGTCACCTTAGTCTTATATTGTTTAATCCTACTTGAAAAGAACGGATTGAATAGTGAAACAACGACGAAATAAGAAGAAGCGTAGGTTGGCTCTCTCTATTCTTATTTCCTATTAGTCTATTCTTATTTTCTGCTCGCAGAATTTGAGGAACTATTCTGCGAGTCCCGTTAGCTTGGGGAACCAGACGGGTCGCAGGTTGCGAATAGCGAACGGCCATACCGAACTGAACCACAGTATATTAACTTAGAACAGGCTAATCCGGTACTAAGACATACTATGATTGAAGCTCGGTTGTGGTTAGCTCTTGAATAAGCGGTAGCAAACAGAGAGCCCCGGACAATAAGCGGGTGTCTGCTGCTGCAGCACTGACAAGACGCTAGAGATGACGTCTTCCCTAAAAGCTTGCATCTCACTATCTTTACTATCTTCTGCATTTCTTCATACTCACTACCCACATCTATCACCTTCCATCTATAAGTTCCTCCCCCCAAACCCAGAGTGTTATGCGCACCGTGCTCATTGGGTTTAGTTTTGCAGCCGGGGGTAAACCAGGCTGTATTCACACGGAGCCTCTCCAATACCTGGCCGCCTCGGAGAATAACTAAGGCCTTGCCGTGATACTGGGGGCTATGTCACGGTGGACCTCAGCACCCCTACACTCGTGGGAATCATATGGCTACTAATAATCTAAAAAAATTATTGCGGGACAATACCGCAACTCAAATCGCTGACAGGCTGGACATTACTGTCACGGATGAGGACCTTCTAGGCAGGTCAACGCCTAAAAAGAATCTGAGGAAGGGCGACGAAACGCCCATGCGTCCTGCTGAGCGGCAAAGACCAGCCAGAACTCAGGAAGAGGCTGCTACCACAAGCACAGGTCTTGTTAGCGGCCAAACCCTGAGGGCGGTCCAACCTGCGTTACAGCGGAAGGAACGCGAGACTCAACCCCGACCTGGGCACGGAGAGCCCGGAGGCCCTGGAGACCCACTCAAAAAGGGACTGAGTGGGGCCGGGTATAAATGGTACCTCCGATACCTAAAAAAAGGTTTCAAACCGTAGGAAGGCAGAAAGAAAGCGCTCGAACACAGGGCTCAGCCTGTAGAAAAGGTGGATGGCACCAACGCGCCAAAGAAAAGGGCACAAACCACGCCCCCAAACATGGCGGAGCCCAAACGGAGCAAGAGCAACCAACCCACGGTGAAAAGCCGCCGAGACGGACCCAGCTATGCTGATCAGGCTAAAGGCATCAAGATTGCGGTTCTTCCACGTACTTACCCTGAAGTCATCCTATCCCGGGAAGACTTAGGTAAGGTGGAAGAAGCACTCATGGCTGCCATGATGCAAGGCTGGTCAGAACAGCTAGGGTTCAATGGAATCCACTTTCGGTCAGGCTTGATACTGATCGACTGTGAGGACCAGGGCTCTGCGAGCTGGCTCAGGGAGGTTGTGCCCAAAATGACGGTGCTGGGGACACCAATAATGACGTGTAGTGGGGATGAGATACCCAGTATGCACATAGTCACCATCTACCTGCCGAGAAGTTCTGGGAAACAACCAGAAGAACTCTTCAAGCTGGTAAAAATCCAGAACGCTGAGCTAAAAATCAGCGCATGGAAGACACTGCGGTGTAAAGAATCAGGAACCGGCAGGCTGCTCACGATCGGAATCGATGAGCAGTCGATGAAGGCTATCCAAGCCCGAAATAATAAAATAAACTATCTTTTCGGGAAGATAGCGGTCCATATACATAGGAAACGGGAGAAGGAAGAAACTAACGATCCAACGGGTATGGCTGTAAACGTACTGTCACCAATTGAGGTACAAGCAGTACGGGAAGCACCACCCGAGAAGGAATCGGAAATCGACCTTCTCCCAGACGAGCTGGACTCGATTGAAGACAACAAGATTGCACTGTTGTACGATGACACGCCAATGTCGGAGGAGGAGGCTGTCTCCCTTCCAGATGAGGGCGATGGGTCTATGAGCCCGTTACTGTAGTCAAAATGACTGCAAGCACCAAGATGGCACAGGTCAATCTCCACCATGCGAGAGCAGCATCTGCTGTGATCGCCAGATTGACCGCCAGGCTGGACCTGGGCCTAGTGCTAATCCAGGAACACTGGATTTATAAAGGATGTATAAGAGGACTGGGCACTCAAAACACACAGGTAATTTGGGATGTCAGATCTGACAAACCAAGAACATGCATCTTAATGAGAAAGGATATAACATACACTTGCCTTTCCGATTTCCTCACAAAAGATCTGGTCGCTATCCAATTAAAACTGGATATTGGCGGGACCCTACGTGTGGTAGTGATCGCTACTGGATACCTTCCAGGCGAGCAGGCCGAACCCCCAACCAAAGAGATGGAGGAACTAGTGCAATACTGCCAAACACGGAATCTACCGCTGGTAATTGGATGCGACGCCAACGCACATAACTGTGTGGGGAAGCACCAACACAAATAAAAAGGGTGAGTACCTACTAGAATTTGTCTTACAAAATGAGCTACATATATTGAACGTAGGAAATACTCCTACCTTTGTCACTAGGGCAAGACAAGAGGTGATTGACATCAACTTCTGCAACGCCCTTATAACAGATTTTATATGTAACTGGAGAGTATCAGAGGAGCCATCTATGTCAGATCATAGGATCATACTATTAGACATAGTAGGGGCTTCTAGTTTCAAGAAAATCATTAGGAATCCCAGACGCACTAACTGGGAAATGTATGAGACTAGCCTCAAGAGCAACTTGGTGGAATTAAACAATCACAAGAAAGCCAACTCACCACTAAACTTAGAAATAATGGTGGACGGCTATAATGCAGCTATAATTGATGCATACCATCAAAGCTGCAAACAAAAGGAAGTCAGGTCAGCAAAAGACACTTCCTGGTGGAACAAAGATTTAGAGAAACTTAGAAAAATAGTAAGAAACCTATTTAATAAATCTAAGCGCACTGGAGACTGGTCAAAGTACACGACCAGTCTTACTGAATACAACAAAAATATACGAAAGGCAAAGAGAGATAACTTTCGAAAATTTTGCAGTAACATTGCAGATACAAGTCCCGCAACTAGAATTTTTAGAGCTCTCTCTAAAACTAAAACAGTTCAAGGACTCTGCCTAAAGAAGCCAGACGGTACTTTTACGAAAGACGAGGAGGAGAAAGCACGCTTTCTACTCGCAACTCACTTTCCAGAATGCATTCCCATTCTGCAAGATTATATACCAGAATACTTACATCAGGGAAACACCAGAAGACCAAACTGGAAACTAGCAAACGATATTTGCACGGTATATGGATAAGATGGGCCATCGGCTCATTCAAACCTTTCAAATTCCCCGGGGACGATGAAATATTCCCAGCATTGCTGCAGAGGGGACTAGACCTCCTAATAGGGCCAATGCTGAAAATGTTCAGAAGTAGCCTGGCGCTCGGTTATATACCTATGTGCTGGAGGAAAGCAAAGGTGGTGTTTATCCCGAAGGCGGGCAAGAAAGACCCCTTCTCACCTAAGTCCTTCAGACCAATAAGCCTTACCTCTTTTATGCTGAAGACCTTAGAAAAGCTAGTGGATAACCACATCAGGACCACTTACCTGATTAAAGAACCACTTCACAGAAATCAACATGCATATAATTCTGGCAGATCCACTGAAACTGCCCTATACCAGTTAGACACCCTCATTCGTAATGCCGTAAAGGACAAAGGAACAGCCATTTGTGCCTTCATGGACATCGAAGGTGCCTTTGATAATACATCACACACTGAAGTAGCGAAAGCACTAAACAATAGGAGTATACATCCTTACCTCATCAGATGGTTAGTACAACTACTGGGCTCAAGACTAGTTGAGACCAACCTACCTGATAAAAAAAAATTTTAGTCAAAACCACGAAAGGATGCCCACAGGGGGGTGTCTTATCACCTCTTCTGTGGTGTCTCGTAGTGAATGAATTATTAGAGCTCCTTACAGATAACGGCATCAAATGTCAAGGCTATGCGGACGACATAGTTATTATCTGCATAGGGAAGCATGAAGACACACTATGTGACCAAATTAAGATGGGCATTAACATTACACGATCTTGGTGCTCTAAAGCAGGACTGAGTATTAACCCATCTAAAACCACTAGGGAAATTCACAAGTATCTTTCAGGCAGAAATATATGCAATAGAAAGATGTGCTCAATTTAATTTAAATAGGGGGTACAAGAATCAAAGAATTGCTATCTTCTCTGATAGCCAGGCGGCTATTAAAGCAGTCAGTTCGCCTATGATCAAATCCAAGCTGGTCATGGAATGCATAAACAAACTAAATAAACTAGGAAAATGTAATAAGACCAATATATACTGGGTACCCGGACATGCGGACATACCAGGAAACGAGCAAGCAGACGACTTGGCCAGGAGAGGGGCAGCGTCCCCTTTCACGGGTCCAGAGCCTTTCTGCGGGCTCGGACCAGGATCAATGCGAATCCTGGTAAAAGAAGAAGAAAAGAAAGCAAGGGACCTTTTCTGGTAAAAATGTGAAGGACTAAAACAGAGCAAAAAGCTGCTAGGCCCTTACAACAAAAGGAGATCGGAAATTTGCAACGGTCTTAAAAGAAAAGATCTAAGAATGATTTCGGGCTTCCTGACCGGACACTGTAGACTTAAGAGACACTTGTGTAAAATCGGAATCGAAGGTGATAGCACCTGCAGATTCTGTCTGGAGGACGACGAAACTCCGGAGCATATCCTGGGCGACTGCCCAGCTCTGGCCCAAACCAGGCACATATATCTTGGCAATTACCAAGTGACAGGAAAGGCGGTGCATGCACTCAACCCCAAAAACCTAGTGGCCTTCTTCAGGGCAGTAGGGCTGGACGAGTTGCTGTAAGACAGCAACTGATAGGGCACAATAGACCTGTAAGGCCGCAGTGCCTACTATTACATAATAATAATATTCTTATTTCCTATTGGTACAGATAATACAGTTTTCGGCTTATCTCTAATGCATGTGTGCAACACATGTCAACAGATTCGGAAAAACCGAATGTCATAAAATTGTTACAACATAAGCACTTATCGCTTATTCATATCTGTGCGTGCACTTGTCATGTTCGGCATTTTCATAATGACCGAATGCCATAAAAATATTTTTATCTCTTATGCACATGCGCGCATTCTGAGTTTCTCTACATTTATTTTTATTGCTTTATGCACATTTTCAATGGATCATACGAAAGGATGACATGTTTATTACTTTTTAGAATTTTCCTTTTTTATATTAGTTGTTATCTATTCGCCTCGACGAGTGATGAAACATGATGAGATTATTTCTACATCTGTTTGTCATCCGTCGAGGCCGATAACGGAAAAATCTGTTAAGAATGAACACTACTTGTAGAGCTCTGTAGATACGAGATACATTTATCACGCGCAAATAATCGACGCGTATATTTTGAATGTTCATTTAGTACTGAGCCGCTCTAGCGATAAAACTTGATAAAACTTATTGTATTCTTAAACTATTTAATTGCTATCGCTGAGTTTGTAGGACTCAGCGTAATCTAAACTATTTATAATGTAAAAAGACGCGTAGCAGAAACTATTAAACCAACGCGGACAAAAGCTATTATAATCGATGTAGATCATAAATTGAATCGCTGCACTTGTCAAGTGTTGCATAATCAACGCTTAGATGGAGCTAGACGACGATTATAAATACACACGCTGCACTTATCAAGTGCAGCTCTAATTCGTGTGACAACTGCACTGTGTGTGCGTTGTTCTTATCGGACGTCTTTGAGAGTTTTGCCACATAACACATGTTTAGGCTCCATGCCTGAACATTCTGCGGGGGGCCAGAAAATGTGACAGCCAGTAGTTGTTGTTTCTGAGCTCTTTTCATTATGATAGTAGTCTCAGCATCACCCTTTATGGTCGAATCGGCCGCAAAATCGGCTTCATCTTTGCCACCATCTTTCTTTACATCAGCTGAAGTTTCATCACCGGCATCAGCAGCATCTTCACTTTTGGCACCTTCTCCTTGCTCACATCATCAATAGTAGCTTCAGCATCACTCGTTTTGATCGAATCGTCACCAACATCATCCTTCTTAGCTGGTTTTTTTGCGACGCTTCTGTGGTGGACGAAGATCAAGTATTTTCTCATCCTCGGCAGACAGCAAATGGGCTCAATCGGCATTAGCTGCTCGGAAGTGTAGGATTCCTTATTTGATGCAGCAGTTGTGGTCCTCTTCGGGACAATTGGAAGCGAAATTTTCCATTTCCTTCGGGGGTAGTAGTATGAGATGGTCTTGAGGCGTTTTACAAACCTCCACCAGTTCAGCCATCCCATCTTACTCTTGTTAGTACGATGCATTAATTTATTTCCAAATTTACTCACTTTGGTAAAGTGAGGACATCCCGGGGGGTACTATTGACTATTTTTTGGAATAAATAGTCGCAGTTTGCGTAGGTTGGCTGCTGAAACTGTAGCGTTTGCTTCTCAATTGCCGACTGTCCGCCAGATTCAGCACGTGTCATTTTCAACAGATTTTTTTCGATAATCTCAAAATTCAAAGAGACACATTTTTCTGTTGGTGAAGTAATGTTTGTAGGTGGTGTTGTTATTTTTTGATTCGGACGGCAGGCGCTAAACCGATTAATAAAGAAGAACTCGCCGTTATCTGCACCTCAGCCAGTTCTGTTTCGGCAGACTGTCGTATTTCCATTGTCAAAGAGTGCGCTGTTTCTGTGTATTTCAGTTGATTACACAATTGAGGTATGAGCGTCGTACCTGGTGTATCGCCTTTTGTGGGCTCCAGTTGTGTTGGCGCAAATTCTTTATTAGGAAAAGTAATTTTACTGAGCTCTTCACGAAGCCTTCTTCCCTGCTGTGACCGAAGGTAATTTTCTGGAGCTCAATTCGTAGCCTGGCCTGTTCTTCCTCTTCTTCCTTGCTGGGACCGAAGGTAATTTTCTGGAGCTCATCTCGTAGCCTTGCCTGTTCTTCTTCTTGTTCTTTTAGGCGTGGCTCAAGCTCATTATCAACGCTTCACAGTTAGACATATTTCTCTTCAGGGAATGCAATTTTCCTGAATGAAATTTTTTTGAGATGTTGGCGTGGATTTGCCTGCTTTTCCTCCTGCTCTTTGATGCTTATATCAATGAGCACCTCAAGGCCAGCGACTTCAGCTTTGAGAATATCTATCTCATCAGATGTAGTTGACCTCTAATTTAATTAGGCTGTCCTCCAATGAAGACCAATAGCTTTTTAACATAGCTTTATTCCTTAAGAGGTCATTTACATTTGGCTTCTTCAAGCTGTCTTTGATAAGGCACTTTTGTTGCCTTACACGATCAGCTATTTTTTCCATAAGATCCACCATTTTTTTTTTATTGGGCTGGAACTCCGTTGTGATTTAATTTCCATCTGGCTATCAAGTACTTTTGATGCCTTGATGGGTTTGCTTATTTTCACTTCGTCATCAGGTGCTTTTGATAACTTCGGAAGGCTCCTTGCAACTACCTTGTCTACTTTTTGATCATAAGGTACTTTAGATGACATCGTAGACTCTCTGTAGTTTTTAACTCGACAGACCAAAAATATATCACTTAATATTTTTCTTTTTGTCAAACCGAAATCCGTTTCGAAGGACCATTAATGTGTGAACTCTTTAAGATACAAGTCGTTCTTTACATTCCCTCGTTCCTTCATTGGTGAGTGTTCATTAACTACTGAGCCGTTCTAGCGAGCGGCTCCCCTTTAAACTTAAACATAAAACTTATTGTATTCTTAAACTATTTAATTGCTATCGCTGAGTTTGTAGGACTCAGCGTAATCTAAACTATTTATAATGTAAAAAGACGCGTAGCAGAAACTATTAAACCAACGCGGACAAAAGCTATGAAAATCGACGTAGATCATAAATTAAATCGCACTTGTTAAGTGTTACGTTGAACCACAAAATTTGATTTCCCTTACTTGCTTCGGGGCCAACTTGCCATTTTATGTCAATAAAATAGCCAAATTACGTTCTCAACAACTACTTCGATCTCTCTGTTCAATCTACAACAAATTCTTACATTTTTTCTTTCTTCATTCGTAAGTTTAGTTTTCTTTAAATTTCCATATTTTTATAATTGCACCCAATTGGATAACTGTCAAGCTGTGAGTAGGGGCAAAGTCGGTCCACCAGGAGGCCAAACCAAATTTCCTCTACCGCACTATGGTTTTTTTGCTAATTTTTTTTGGCAAAAATTATTTTTAGGCCCTGTACCGAAGGTACAAGAGCCTATTGGTTTTGTGCAAATGTATGTAACAGATAGAAATAATGGTCGGAGAACCCCCAAAGTTACCCCCATTATGGTCAGGAGTGATAGAGGAGTTGATATAGCCATGTCCGTCTGTCCGTCCGTCCGTCCGTCTGTATGAACGAAAGGATCTCGGAAACGGTAATAGATAGAGACTTTGTGTTTTTTGCATTCGACTAGGACTACTCCGGAATTTCACAAGTTTATTTTGAAATTTTGCCCCTCCCCCCCCTTCCCCATAAAATCACCCCCAAGGAAAAATATTTCTTCGGCACAAAAAAAAAGTATACCAGTATAAAGATGTCGTCCCTCTAAGCAAAAATCTAAAAAGTTCATCAAAATCGGATAATAAATGATGATTTTATAAGCAATTGAATTTGAACGACCCCCTTTTCTTTTCATTCATATTCGCGCAGTGCGAAGTGGTCATGTGTTTGGTCATATGCTCGGGAAACATTTAATGTGTTTGTTAGGCGACCTGAACTGGTACAGGGCCTCTTACAGTCGGTTACGCCCGACTGAAATTTCCTTACTTGTTTTTATTTATTTTTGATTTTTAAATTCAACCGATTTTTATCTTGACTACACCCTAATTAGATTAAAAATTAATCGATTTTAAAATATGTGGGCACCCAAATTTTTTGGCGCGCTTCCAAAGTCACCTGTATATGACTCATATGCTTTTTTGTTGTATTGGCGGAAAACGATTACCAAAGTGAATTGCTTACATTTATGAAAATACAAAGAAAATTAAAAGTTTTGAGTTTTTTGATGGAAAACTATAGTTCAGGTATGTAAAATTATAGTTTACTAACAATTTAGTCAATGTTGTGTGTTTACGTATATTTGTATCGTGCTTTGTTTGTGTGTACTTTTTAGGTTGACCTTAACAACTGTATCTGTGTTTCGTGAAGTAATACTTTCTAAGGGTAAAAAAGGGTAAAAAGTTATAAATGAGAAGTTATCTGAAGTGTGCAGAATGATATGTAATTAATTTTCTTTGTGGCAAATTGCGAATTTGGCTTAAAATCGTGATTTTCCAAAACAATATGTGTTTGCGCATGCAGAGCTGGTCGATATTTGGATTACAAATAGGATCAGAGGACGCAGTTCAGCAGCATATTCTGCAAAAAATTGGCAGTAAAAACTTAAATGGCGATCAAGTCATTATAATCAATGAAAAACTACAGGCATTAATTAAATACTTTAGTACTTGCGTACTCGTGATCTACAAATTAATTTGTATAAATATATTGGGAAGGATATATTTGTGGAATACTCTGGATAAATGACACTTATTGATGGAAAAGTTCTAAATATATTGTCAGGATATAATTCATGTCAGTGTTGTCCAATCTGTGGAGCGAAGCCTTTGCAGTTGCTGCATATAAAAGATTTTAATTCTGAAACTTTTAAGGCCTATGCTCTTCAATATGGCACTTTCTTATAGAGTTGAGTTTAACAAGTGGTATGTGAAGTACTCTGATCAACCGCAATTAATGGCTCGAAAAAAATTCACATGACGGAAATGGGACTTCACGTAGACAGGCCAAGACCAAATGGTAGTGGAAACTCTAATGACGACAACACAGCTAGAAGGGCGTTTTCCATTGCAGCCAAACTCTCATTAATTTTAGATATTGACTTCAAAATGTTAGAAGATATTCATACATTTTTAATGACTATTTCTTGCGAGTATGAAATTAACGAAGTAAAGCTAAAGACTTTTTCTGAAAATATTTTTGTAACATATCAAATAAAGTTTCCCTGGTACCTCATGTTGCCGCCAGTTCACAAAGTGTTAACACACGGTCATAAGATAATAAATGACTGTTTGGTTCTTGTAGGCTCTCTTGGGGAACATGCATCCGAATCTCGAAATAAATTGTATAAGAGCAACAGAAGGAGCCATGCAAGAAAATGCAGTCGACTCGAAAATATAACAGACATTTTTTACAGAGCGCTAGATACTTCTGATCCGTTGGTTTCCAGTATTTATTTAAAAAAACGACGAAACAAAAATAAAAAATTAAACATGCCAGCCACCACAACTACAAGTAAATTTGAAAAAAAATTATCATAATGATCCGCAGATTGAAGAACATAATGCAGAGTATAATGAGGAGGAAGACGTAGAGGACGAAGATGATAATGATACTTATACAAACTAAATTTGGTGAAAAAATCTTTAAAATTATAATTGTTCTGCATGTAAAAGCTTATGTACTAGAGCTTTTAACATTGTGCTTGCTTACATTATTGTTTTACTTTTAACACTCTTCAATACATGTAAGCAATTAATTCAATTTAATACAATTTCAAAATATTCATTCATTTTAAATTCTTTGCTTATCTTTTCCAACAGAATTATGTCATTCTTTTAAACCTAATAACTTAGTACATTTCTCACGTTTACTTCTTACTAGAACTTTCGTAAATATATCTGAAAGCAATTCCTCTGTTGGACAATAATTTAATTCGATTAAATCTTTCATAAATATTTCTCTCACAAAATGATATCTTATATCAATATGCTTACTTCTTGCATGGTATACTGGATTTCTAACTGAATTCATTGCGCTCAAATTGTCTCCAAATATTTGAATTGGTTTAACATTTTTATATAAATTCATTTCTGATAGAATTTTTCTTAAATAAACTGCTTCTTTTGCAGCTTGCGAAAGCGCCATATATTCCGCCTCCGTACTACTTAGCGCAACTGAAGATTGCTTCTTACTTTCCCAGGAGAACACGCTTCCACCTAATAGAAAAGCATATCCACTGTAGGATTTCCGGTCGGTTGAGTCACCTCCCCAATCTGCATCTACGAATCCTGTGACCATTTCTCCAGTCTTCTTATATGTTATCCGTCATATCCGCTGTTGTACTTAAATATCGCAAAATTTGTTTCGCTGCCGATAAATGCTCGCTATGTGGATTAGCATTTCGTTGCGATAGCTTACACGTGTTGTTACAGCCAAATACATTAACGTACCAATAAGTGATTGATACTCGGTTTCGTCGACACGACTGCATTTCTCGTCTTCACATTTTACTTGGAAACCAGCCACCAAAGGTACAAACGCTGTACGACATTCTTCTATGCCGTTTTGTTGTAGAAGCTGCAACACATGCTGTTTTTGGTTGATCGTAATTGCGCCCCTCGTACCTTCTCTTTCAATTTCAATGCCCAGAAATTGATGTATTGGACCCTTGTCAACGATCTGAAATTCATTTGCAATTTTAAGTGTAGTTTTACTTAACTCACCAAGATCTGAACTGCATATCATCAGATCATCTACATAAACTGCAATTATGTTTATTGATTTTCCCTTGTTCATCGTGTAAACACAGGGTTCACTTTCACACGCTTGAAAGCCAATTTTCTTAAGTGTCTCGTCTAGTACTTCATTCCACATTCGGCCTGACTGCTTCAGCCCGTACAATGATTTTTTCAACTTAAGAACGTAGTTACTATTTTGCTCGAACTGCTCAGGCTGCTTCATATATACACATTCTTTTAAATTTCCATTTAAGTACGCCGTTGAAACATCCAATTGGTGTACATGTAATTCGTATTCTGCTGCTATTGCTAAAATCATTCGAATTGTTGAGTATCGAACAACAGGAGAAAACGTTTCTTCGTAGTTGACACCATATTTCTGTCCACATCCTTTAGCCACCAGCCGCGCTTTAAAAGGTTCAATAGTGCCATCAATATTCTTCTTCAAAGCAAATACCCATCTGCAACCAATCGCTTTCTGATCCTTGGATAATAACACATACTCCCATGTCTCGTTTTCTATTAATGCATTGTACTCATTTTGCATTGCTTTCCACCAGTCATCAGATTGCTCACTCTCTAATACTTCACGTACTGTTAGTGGTATCTTGATATCTTGATATCATATTCAGTGTATTATACTGCCTTTTTGGTCTTCCTCTTAATTCAGTTCTGATTATTCGCGGTCGCCCTGGACCACGCCTCTCATCAACATTGTCGTGTACTGCTTCATCGAAATTATCACTCAGACTTTTGCTACAGCCACTACTCTTACTGTTTCTGCCGGTTACAACTTCCTGATTGACTTCTTGAATATCGTTTTCATAATCTCTTTGGTCTTCTTGAGTTTCTTCTTGTGTCTCCTCTTCGTGAGGAACTTCAACATTTAAATTATTCGGCTCTAATAAAATTGGTAGTTTGCAACTCATGCTTTCACCTACTTTTTCAATGAAATATACGTCACGTCTAATAATTATTTCTCGCTTTGACTTGTCGATACGCTTTCGACTTATCTGCATATCCCACCATTATCAATTCTCTTCCTTTAGGTAGGAACTTTTTATGCTCGGTTTTATTTAATGCTATTGCCGTACAATCAAAAATCTTCAAATGACTTACAGATGATTTACGTCCATTCCATAACTCATATGGGGTCGTATTCAAAAAATTTTGTGTCGGCGAACGATTTCTTAAATACGTTGCGGTGTGAACTGCTTCCACCCAAAAACATTCTTCAAGGCCTGCATTCACTATTAAACTTCGAGCCATTTCCACCATTCAATGCCATTTTGCTGTGGAGTATACGAGAGTAATCGTCTATCATTGTTACAAAATATCTTGAACCACCAATCGAGTTAACATTTATTGGTCCACAAACATCACTTTGCACAATTTCCAATAAGTCTTTTGTTTTCGTTTCCGACGAACTAAATGGCTTCACACAGCATTTACATTTTATACAAACTCTACAACTAATGTTTTTGTCTGGTTCATTAAACTTTAAGCCATATACTAATTGTTTTTGTTTCAATTCAATTAAACTGTTTATATTTAAATGTCCGAACCGTTGATGCCATTTCATAAATTCTTCATTTGTATTATTATTATTAAAAAATAATTGAGTTTGTGCCTTTTTTGTTTCACATAAAAACAAACTATTAACTTCTTTCGCTTTCATTATTGTCTTTCCGTTTTCATTTATGTATGCAAAGTCTCTTTTAAATATTACTTGACACCCGTTTGCCACAGCTTTGCTTACTGATACGAAATTGCATTGAAGTTTTGGCACGTATAAAACATTTTTTAGTTTTATCTCACACAGTCTTGTACTTATTTTTACGTCACCGCGCCCGATTGCGTCTAGAGACTTATCTCCCGCTAATATTACTCTGTCTTTGTATGATTCGAACCGATCGAACATTTCACGACGCGCGCACATATGAGACGTTGCACCACTATCGAGCACCCACTTAGTTTGATCGATTGTACTATTCTCTCTTACGTTGAATATAGAGAAAAACGATTTCGCGCTTTGATCGGAGCTTTTACTTCTTTCGTCCGATTTCGTTTTACACTCCGCCGCAATGTGTCCCTTTCGCCAACATTTGTAACACTTGAAGTTACCGTATTTCGATTTTTTCATGTCTCTAATTCCGTTATATTTTTTCTGTTCATAATTTGCTGTAGCTACAAATGCTTGTATTTTTAGGCCCTGTACCAAAGGTACAAGAGCCTATTGGGTTTGTGCAAATGTATGTAACAGGTAGAAATAATGGTCGGAGACCCCCAAAGTTACCCCCATTATGGTCGGGAGTGATAGAGGAGTCGATATAGACATGTCCGTCTGTCCGTATGAACGAAAGGATCTCGGAAACGGTAATAGATAGAGACTTCGTGTTTTTTTGCATTCGACTAGGACTGCTCCGGAATTTCACAAGTTTATTTTAAAAACTTGCCCCTCCCCCCCCCCTTCCCCATAAAATCACCCCCAAGGGTAAAAATTTCTTCGGCACAAAAAAAAAGTAAGTATGCCAGTATAGAGATATCGCCCTTCTTACCCAAAAACCGAAAAGTTCATCAAAATCGGATAATAAATGACGATTTTATAAGCAATTGAATTTGAACGACCCCCCTTTTCTTTTCATTCATATTCGCACAGTGAGAAGTGGTCATGTGTTTGGTCATAAGTTTGGGAAACATTTAATGTGTTTGTTAGGCGAACTGAACTGGTACAGGGCCTCTTACAGTCGGTTAAGCCCGACTGAAATTACCTTACTTGTTTCTTCTGATTCCGTTAATTCGTTGCTTTTTCAGCGTTCACTTTCTTCCATTAATTTAATTTTTAGCACATTGAGTTTAAGTAATTCATCACGTGATTCTAACGCAACAACAAAGTTCTCGTATGACTTTGGCAGACTCGCCAACAACATTATAACGAACAATTCATTTAATGCCGATTTCTGCTAGTTGCTCGATTACATGCCCAAATTGACCAATGTATGAATGCACGCTGTCCTCTTCACTCATTCGCATGTATATTAGTTTTTTAAATAATGACACTTTTCTTATTAGACCTCTAGGTTGGTGAATATCTTTCAACGTCAACCATGCCAATTCCGCTGACACACAATGCTTTATATGCCCTACTTCTGACGGTTTCACGGATAACACAATCACTGCTAATGCCTTTTCATTTTTTGTTTTCCAAAAAACTTTTTCAGTTGCATTACTATCGTCAGGTATTGGATCGCTAATCACTGACCACAAGTCTTGATGCACAAGTCGTAATTGCACGAGTCGTAATTTGACTCATCCAATTTGTCTATGTTATACATAGAACTCATCTTTGTATAACTATTTTTTCACACAGAAAAAAAACACGCTTGGCGTTTATTGTTAATTCAGTTCACTATTAAACAAATTCACTTTGTACTAAACAAATTCACTCTGTTCTACACAAAATTGCAAACACATGGCAATTTGTGCACAGCTCTTGCACTTAAATGTTCTGGGTTCATAACCTGTTCAATTTTATATACATACTTATATATACTTGTGGAAGCAGTGCAGAGCAGCAATGAAATTAAAACGCGTCTTGTTAATGTGCAGTGTACTTAGCGACTAAGCGTAATGATTTATTGAATGCAGAATACAGTTGATCTGCATGTAAAAGCTTATGTACTAGAGCTTTTAACATGGTGCTTGCTTACATTATTGTTTTACTTTAAACATTATTTTTAAAGTCTAATTGTTATAAAGCTGTTTTACCCGCAATGCTAATTTTAACTTAAACCTGTAGACAAGTTGTGACAATGATACACCATTACACCAAACAACCTGTTACATAAAACCTAACTAGAAGAAAATAACAAAGGCTACAACATAAATAAACATACAAACACTATACATATATGTATATGTACCTACATAGTTATTTGTGTATATAGAAATTTAACATAAACCTAGACTAGAGCAACAGTTCGCATTGATGTGAGGTTCAAAGTCAGCGTCTATCGTTAGGTCTATAATTGAATGTATTTATTTCCAAAGCAGCTCACTACCACCAACTATGTTTGGAAAATGATGAACATATGGAATTGTTATTGCTATTGTATTTTGTTACTTTTTATTGGTGTCTAACGAAGCTTCCACATCGTATTCTGCTGGAAAACACCCCTCAACGCATGCTCGCTCGTGGTCGTTGGAATGCAAATGCATCGTTTCAAGTCGACAGCGAAGCAATCAGCGAAGGCAAACGAGAGCAACAAGCCAAATAGCCAAGTTAATTCAATCGCATTTGCCTAAGGGTTCAGGCGGATTTTTCACGTCGGCCAAAAATCGAATTCAATTGAACCCATACAAATTTTTAAACATTAATTTTTTGCGAAGATAAAATAAAATTTTTAAACAAAAATATACATATACAGAACAAAATATGAAGTGAAATTGAAATAAAAGTTGTGTTTTATTATTATTTAATTTACTATTGATGAAAACTTTAATCAATTGTAAATGTTTCGATTATTCTCAGCTCGGTTATGCGTTAATTAAATTACAATGTTTTTTCTTTTTATTTTAGTTGGTAAACTTGAGTGAAGAATTGCATAAGAATTTTGAAAAAAACTAAAAGAAAGTATAAAAATACTAACAGAAGGTGTCTATAAATATATAACACTTAACTTAAATAAGCGAAATACTCGGCCATGGAAAAACTTCATGATTATCAAGGCTTTACTGGTCGAGTTCACCAATGGCGTGATGATATTAAAGAACGTATTAGCAGCTTCAAGGAACAGAATCCTCAACATTTGGTGGAACTTGCAAAAACCACCGCCAGTGACCAATTGAAAGGAAATGCTAGTGCCGACCAGGACTATTCGCATGTTTACAGGTAAAATAAACCAAATTATTTATCTGTATTCTATGATAAGTGTTCGCAAACAGTGGCCGATGTTGGTATTTAGATAGTATTTTAGGGTTCAGCGTTCTATTTGTTTTCGACTTACGGCCTTAACTTACTCTACAAAAGCTTGCTCTAAGTGCCGTAAATCGACACCAAGATTTCAT
The DNA here is from genome assembly GCA_035044805.1 of Leucophenga maculata. Taxonomy (NCBI): domain Eukaryota; kingdom Metazoa; phylum Arthropoda; class Insecta; order Diptera; family Drosophilidae; genus Leucophenga; species Leucophenga maculata. Next base: position 90,809 of record JAWNNP010002676.1, on the reverse strand, counting down.
AGAATAAAGATGTTTTAATCAATTTTAAACAAAAGAAAATAGATTTATTTCTTAAATTAGCACATTTATTATGGTTTCAAAATATATATTAGGACATTAAATTGATTTGAATACAGATCTCTTTGATTTTCAGATCTCAAAAGTTTCGATATGATGTAATTTTCGCATTTATGTTATCTGCAATATTTGTTTATCGATCAAGCACAAAGTTGAACTCGCAAGAATCTATATGGTCTCGTCAATAAAGTTGAACGCTACTCAACGCTTCTAGGTGCCTCCCAGATAATTTATACGGTTCTTCAAAAAAAACGAGCACATATGAAGTCATTACCTACCATAGGTTGTGTACCTTTTAATAATTGTAATTCTTCCATGGATCTTTCATAGGCACCATTTAATGATGCTATAACAAATTTATTGTTTCTTTTATGAAAAGTGAAATGCATTACTCTCCATCACATGTGCCAAGTATTATAACTCAATCTTTCAGGGACTCTAAACTGTACAAATTAATTTACTTGTCACTATATGAAGGTGCTATACAGCCTATTTTTCCAATTCGATTGGTTTCACATATGTTTCAAATCTGATCCTTCAGCGTTAAATCGTTTCAAATAATCTTGCATTTAATTTTTTGTATTTGCCCGCCAGAATAAGTAAATGCCATTGTAATCCCACTTTTATATTCTCCATGAAAATTTATGCATTTTTGCATTCGCTTTTTCTGAAGACTGCAGGCAAACAAATGGTCGTGTACTATTCAGAATTGACCGCCCTACGTTGTTAAAGCGGAACAGTGGTCACATGACCCATTGGGCCGAAGAAACAGGCGACCATTTGCCACGCAGTGTTTCGTGTGCGAACTAGTTTTGTTGGATTTTACTCTTCTTGGAACACCCCCAAACAATCGATTGATGTTTTGTATACAAGATTTGTCCCCGGTGACGAACTTTTAAACGACTTTTGAAGCTCCGCCATCGTTATTTTTTTCAGCATTTCTTTGCACCAATCCACACGAGCCTTTTTTTGAGCAATTGTCAAATTATGTGGAATCCAAAGCGAACAAACTTCTTTTCGACAAGGTTTTCATGCAAAATCTTATATACGCTAGTGGAACTAATGTTTAGGGATTTATCAATTCCATGGTATGTCACATGAAGATCTCGCTTTATCAGTTCCTTCCCTTGGAATTTCCATTTTTTTCACCTAATTGATTTTTTCAGACTTTATTTTAGTGTTGCCAGATTTTACCTATTAACATTAGTGTTGCCACTTCCCGAAATATAAATTGTGTCCCTCGTAATATGTTTCGTTTATTTTTTTATGCTATTAAATAAAGTTTTTTTAAATTACTCATATCTTTGCATTCATTTGAAGTATATTATGAGGATAATATTAGGAATACATGAGGGGTGGGTTTTGCCGTAGACACAAAATTCGTTTTGACAACAGTTTTCGCTTTCAATTGTGGTCTCTAAATGACTATTCTTTTAATGCAGAACTATAACACAAGAAATAAATTCGTAAAATTCCGTCAAAGTACTAGTCGAATGCAAAAAGAACGAAGTCTCCTGACCATAATGGGGGTAACTTTGGGGGTATCCGACCAAGACCTGTTACATACATTTGCACAAAACCAATAGACTCTTGTATCTTTAGTACAGGGCCTAAAAACAAAACAAGCTATTTGTAAGCCGAAATAACCATTAGAAAAGATTTCAAATGAAAATTCATTTTATTTAATTAGTTCCCCTGTTGAATACATTAAATTATTCATTCATCGAAATCGGATATTAATTATGAAGAATTGAAAGCAGCAGGACTTCTCCGGAATTTTACAAGTTTATTTTAAAATTTTGCCCCTACCTTGTTTACATTTCAATGCCGTTTTTAGAAGTACCTTTAGATTAACAGAAAATTCGGCTTGGCATTAAGAAGCTTTGACATTAAAACGATAATCTGGTTAATCTTTGCTTAAATATTTTGAGTTAGATGTATTTATTTCTGGCCTATAAACCACTGAAAAAGTCGTAAGCCATATAGGATTCATCATTTTTAATTTTTAATAGTCTGACTTCTGATTCGTAATAAGCGATGTTTTATTAAAATGTACTGAGTTTTAAATTATTATGTTTGAGCCCGGATTCATATTCAGCGCGAAAAAAAGCTACAAGAATCACCGTCAACTGTTCTTGTAACTGAGAATCATTCAAATTTCGTAGGCCTGTGTAATTAAATATCAAAAAACAATTATCAAAATAAATAATACAAAGCTATTTAAAAAAAATTTCCGCAAAAGAAAATTATTATCACAATTATACCCTTCACACATAGCGCACGAATGTTACTAACAGCTTCCCAATGACTATAACTTATTTTTAGAGGTGTTTTAGGCTCCGCGTGATCATCCACAATTTTATGTATTTGTTGTAAGCATGCCTATTTTCTATGTGTTGAAGAAATGTTTATCATCATTAATAACAGTATCCCAAACATCTGCACCCTATCTATGTGTAGAGGACAACATATCAATATATCGATATTTTTAGCCTAAGTTTTACGATTTATTTATATTGCATATTTCATATTATACGATATATCAAAAATCCTATACCCATAAGGCATATCGGTATTGGAAATTTGTGCATAAAGAATATTTATTCTAGATCAATATTAAAAGTCGATTATATATATAGAAATATCAGTCACTCTGTCACTCAATTTAAACGAGATTTTGGAGCCTGTAAAAATTACCGAAGCAACAGCATAAGTTTTTTTTATTAATTTTCTTGCCGAAGCAAGAGCTGTCCATTTGATTTGTTTTTGTTGATTTGTAAAGCAAAAGCCACATAATGCAGCTTATAGTGTATATGTCATCGCGTCAGCAGCGACACAAGGAGAGTTTGAGATTAAATAGAAATATAGAAACACTGAGTTTTATTTGTGTGGACCTTGAGCCTGCTAAACTACAACATAAAACCTTTAAATTTTGGCTTTTGACTCTAATTATAAATAACAATTAAAGTGTATAAAGCAGCAAGCCATTATTTAGTTTTTGTATAAAAATTTTTTTGTTGTTCTTCTGTAATTTATATAAAACATGGGTGTCTATCAGCCGACTGATAGAAGCCCTGTACCAGATCAGGATCTAAATCATTTCCTAACATACACATTAAATGTTTCCCTAGCTTATGCACCAAGCAGTGCAAAACAAATAGGTAGGAAACTAATAACAAAAATGGTACTGACGAAAAGTATTTTGCTCCTCCCAGTTCTTACTGTTTGAATAAATGCCTTTAAAACATTTTTTTTTTTATGTATGAAAAGAAAAGGAAGGACGGAAGCATCATAGGTCATTTTATTGCTTATAAAATAAAATTTTTGAATTTTCGCTTAAAGGGACGTTATCTCTATACTGGGAAAGCGGTGGAGGGGCAAAATTTAAAAGTAAAGTCGAAAAAATCCGGCGAATGATCGTTTCGCTCGTACGGACGGACAGACGGACATGGCTATATCGACTACTCATTCGTGTCTACCTGTTACATACATTTGCGGTACAGAGCCTAAAAGGATACCACATGGATCCCTACACTAATTTATGCATGGAACATACTTTCTTGTGTATATTTGTATCATCCTGCGAAAAAAAGGCCATTGAAGTGCGAGTCTCTTTGACAACTCTCATTAACATTTGTATATCGACTGCAGTACGATCAAAGTAGCCATCCAAGAAAATATTAATAAATAAAGGATTACAGTAACTTATAGAAGTAGTAATTGGTTGAATTGTGATGTACAAGGTGTGTCTCAAAATTTCGCAAACTTTTGATATAATGAAAACTACAATAGATTTTTATTATCAAATGAATGTTTTAGCTCGTTGGCCGGAATATCCTTTACGACGTCGTTTCGCGCTTTTTGGATGGCCTTCTTATCCGCATAGCGCCGTCCTTTCATGGATAATTTCAGCTTGCCGAACAGAAAAAAGTCACATGGTGGCAGATCAGGCGAATACGGCGAGTGGTTGATGGTCAAAATGCGATTTTTGAATAAAGAATCGGTCACAACGCCAACTTCCTTCTTCGCGATATTCTCATCCAATACAAATGGAGCTAACGCCTCATAACACCAAGATAAAATGGCCCATTAATTGTTTGACCCGGTGGAACGAACTTTTTGGTGAATAATGTCCTTCGAATTGTAGAAACAAATCATCATTGTCTTTACTTTACACTTTTTCAAACGTGATTTTTTTGGGTTTTGGCTCACCGGGCGGCTTCCATTCGGCACTTTGACGCTTGGTTTCAGGGTCATGTTGAAAACACCATGTCTCGTCACCAGTAACAATTTGAAAGTTGGAAGTTTTGCTCCTTTTTGGCATCTTCAATAATGTCTTTCGAATGTTGAATCCCAAGCGCCTTTCCTCATATTTCAATTGAAATGAAAAAAAACGTGCACCTACTTTCCGGAAGCACAAATGATTGACCAAAATGCGATGGATTGAGTCTTTGGACAATCCCAATTCCGATTTCATGAACCGCAATGGCGATTTCGCCTCATTTTTTTATGAATTCACGAACAATTTTGATGATTTCGTCTGGCCCGAACGTTCGTCGGCATTCAAGTCTTCCCGACCGTTTTTGAAACGTGTATACCAGTATTAAATAGTGGTACGAGATGAACAATTGGTCACATAAACTTGTTTCATCAATTCGTGCGATTCAGTTTAAAGAAAAACTTAATTTTGGTTCTGTGTTCACACTCATTTTTTCACAGACACTTCTTGTATTATAGTCTTCTGCGAATTCGGTGGGCTGAGATATTGCGTCTAAAGTAGTAACTAAATAAATAATAAAGTTAACTATTTCCTCTTACGAGCTGTTAGAGATTTACAAGTCTTATTACGTATAAACGTGTAGAGCTCTTGATGCGTGAGATACATTTATAACGCGAGTGTTTATTAACAACTGAACCGCTCTCGCGAGCGGCTCCCTTTTTATTCATAAAAACTTATTCTATTTTTAAACTATTGTAATGCTATCGCTGAGGTTGTAGGCCTCAGCGGAATCTAAAACTATTTATAATGTAAAAAGACGCGTAGCAGAAACTATTAAGCCAACGCGGACAAAAGGCTATTACAATCGTTATTGATCATAAATTAAGTCCCTGCACTTGTCAATGTAGCACTTGACAAACGGAGAAAGAGCTATTAAAATCGATGTACATCATAAATTAACTCGTTGCACTTGTCAAGTGTTACATACCAACGCTTAGATGGAGCTATTAAAAATATGACGATTAAAAATACACACGCTGCACTTATCAAGTGCAGCTCTAATGCGTATGACAACTGCACTGTGTGTGCGTTGTTCTTATTGGACGTCTTTGAGAGTTTTGCCTCATATTACATGTTTAGGCTTCATGCCTGAACATTCTGCGGGGGGCCAGAAAATGTGACAGCCAGTAGTTGTTGCTTCTGAGCTCTCTTCATTATGATAGTCTCAGCATCACCCTTTATGGTCAAATCGGCCGCAAAATCGACTTCACCTTTGGCATCGTCTTTCTTTACATCAGCTGAAGTTTCATCACCGGCATCAGCAGCATCTTCACTTTCGGCACCTTCTCCTTGCTCACATCTGCAATAGTAGCGTCAGCATCACTCGTTTTGGTCGAGTCGTCACCAACAGCATCCTTCTTAGCTGGTTTCTTGCGACGCTTCTTTGGTGGACGCAAATCAAATATTTTCTCATCCTCGGCAGACAGCAAATGGGCTCAATCGGCTTTAGCTGCTCGGAAGTGCAGGATTCCTTATTTGATGCAGCAGTTGTGGTCTTCTTCGGGACAATTGGAAGCGAAATTTTCCATTTCGTTCGGTGGTGCAAGTAGTATGAGATGGGCTTGAGGCGTTTTACAAACCACCACCAGTTCAGCCATCCCATCTTACTCTTGTTAGTATGATGGTATGCTGCATTACATACTCTGACTTGCATATATTTATTCGCAGATTTACTCACTTCTCTGAAGTGAGGACTTCCCGGGGGATTATTGACTATTTTTTGGAATAAGTAGTCCCATTCTCCGTAGGTTTTCTGCTGAAACTGCAGCATTTGCTTCTCAATTGTGGCATGTTGTTTTGCTTTACGTAGAACATTTATAAACGAAGACTTTTCCATCAAATTAATTTTCTGTTCAATTACATTTCTGTTTCTCGGTGAGATGCATGGCGTTGGCAACAAATCACCAGTCATATTCTTAAGACTCGAATTGCTGGTGGTCATTATTATTTTCTTCATATTTGTCACATGTCGGCTAGATTCAGCTTGTGGCGTTTTCAACAGAATATTGTCAATAATCTCAAGTGAGACACATTTTTCTGTTGGTGAAGTGATGTTGCTCGGTGGTGTAGAAATTTGTTGATTATAGTTCGGCGGCAGGCGGCTGTCAAGATCAATATCTGTAAGATCTTGTTCCGACCTTACGCCAACACCAGCAGTTGTTGAACTCGAAAACCCGATTAATAAGGAAGAACTCGCCGTTGTCTGCACCTCAGCCAGTTTTGTTTCGGCAGACTGTCGTATTTCCATTGTGAAAGAGGGTACTGTATCTGTGTCTTTCAGTTGGTTACACAATTGAGGTATGAGCGTCGTACCTGGTGTATCGCCTTTTGTGGGCTCTAGTTGCATTGGCGCAAATTCTATTTTGTGAAAAGTAATTTTACTGAGCTCTTCACGAAGCCTTGCTTGTTCTTCTTCTATTTCCCTGCTGGGACCGAAGGTAATTTTCTGGAGCTCAATTCGAAGCCTTGCCTGTTCTTCCTCTTCTTCCTTGCTGGGACCGAAGGTAATTTTCTGGAGCTCAATTCGTAGCCTTGCTTGTTCTTCTTCTTCTTCCAGACGTGCCTCGAGCTCATTATCGATGCGTCGCAGTTGCACATATTCTTCTTCAGGGAATGAAATTTTCCTGAATGAAATTTTCTTTAGCTGTGGTCGTAGCTTTGGCCGTTTTTCCTCTTGCTCTTTCATGCTAAAATCAATGAGCACCTCAAGGCCAGCGACTTCAGCTTTGAGAACATCTATCTCATCAGATGGATATTTTTTGTAGTTGACTTCTAATTTTATTAGGTTGTCCTCCAATGAAGACCAATAGCTTTTTAATATAACTTTATTCCTTAAGAGGTCATTTACATTTGGCTTTTTCAAGCTGTCTTTGATTATGCACATTTGTTGCCTTACACGATCAGCTCTTCTTTCCATAAGATCCACCATTTGTTTTTTTGGGCTGGTACTCCGTTGTGATTTAATTTCCATCTGGCTATCAAGTACTTCTGATGCCTTGTTGGGTTTATTTATTTTCACTTCGTCATCAGGTGCTTTTGATGACTTCAGAAGGCTCCTTGCAACTACCTTGTCTACTTTTTGATCATCAGGTACTTTAGATGTCATCGTAGACTCTCTGTAGTTTTAACTCGATAGACCAAAAATATATCACTTAATATTTTTCTTTGCGTCAAACCGAGATCCGTTTCGAAGGACCATTAAATGTATGAACTATTTAAAATACAAGTCGTTCTTTACATTTCCTCGTTCCTTCATTGTTGAGTGTTCATTAACTACTGAACCGCTCTCGGCAGCGGCTCCCTTTTTATTCATAAAAACTTATTCTATTTTTAAACTATTGTAATGCTATCGCTGAGGTTGTAGGCCTCAGCGGAATCTAAAACTATTTATAATGTAAAAAGACGCGTAGCAGAAACTATTAAGCCAACGCGGACAAAAGGCTATTACAATCGTTATTGATCATAAATTAAGTCCCTGCACTTGTCAATGTAGCACTTGACAAACGGAGAAAGAGCTATTAAAATCGATGTACATCATAAATTAACTCGTTGCACTTGTCAAGTGTTACATACCAACGCTTAGATGGAGCTATTAAAAATATGACGATTAAAAATACACACGCTGCACTTATGTGTGCGTTGTTCTTATTGGACGTCTTTGAGAGTTTTGCCTCATATTACATGTTTAGGCTTCATGCCTGAACAAACGACACATTTCATAAATACGAAATATTGGTGTTTATACGATGTTTACAATTTCATGAAATGAACTCAAAGATGCCACTATTAAACGAGGTGGCAACATGTATCAGTAAAATAAAATAGCAGTAATGTTTAAACTAATTTATACATTTATTTGAAATACTATTATATAATGCAAAGGAATCCAAAAAGATTCAATTTACCGCAGTTATTGTTTTCGTTATTGGAAACTAAAAACAAAACCAAGTAGCTCACATTCAAATTTGGCGCAGACAAAGTGACATACAGTTCATAATTGCCACACAACATCACAACTATAAGGAGGCAACAACGGAAAAAATATATGAAACAGAAAAATATTGACGAAATGTTTTCATAATGTCCAGTATTTCATGATAAAGCATTTATACGCAAACTTATTCAATGAAAAGTTTTCATGAATACCGCCATTGTATGAACGCACTATTAATCGCTGTACTCCAAATTGGAATAGCGTAAGTCCGAACAAGCATGAGTACAATATTTTAGAGTCGAAGTAGCCACTACATTTGATTGGTTTTTATATTATGGACTCCAAATTATTTCACCGTCTCTGTTGTACCTACAATATGTTCAGTACAAATGTTCAGTTTCAATGCCACTTCAATATAAATGTAAAAAGAAGTGACAGGATACCATTTTATGATAAAATCCTACCTATCACATGTTCAGCGGAAGTTACGCAGTGTTTTGACTCATGTGTTCCACACCACATATTAAGCCCATATACCCGTATCAAATGATGCATGTGTGGCAACGGATGCCGATGATAAAGTTGTTATTGCAACTAAAAGTTTTGCAACAAAAGCATTGATATATAAGAAGTCTCCATATCGATTTTTACGTTGGTGTTGATTTTGATAGGAAAGTGTGTCATAAAAAAATCAAAAAGTGGTCGGTTGATTTGAATAGGGGCCCATTTAGACTCATTTTGTGCTTCGGAACATTGCTAGTCCGATTAGACTTGTTGAGCTGATGAAGCATATATCTATGCACATTTGTACTAAGGACTTCGAAAAACTATATGAAATTCAGCAATGTTTACTGAAAGAAGTTGCTGCGCATAATTTTCTTTGATACTAAAGGGGATATATCCGCCCATCCGTCCGTATGTTTGCTATAAAAAGTATAATACATTGTAGTAAGACAATATAGATAGGCGCAACTGAGCCATAAACTTTTTATTCATGCTATACATATAAGCAAAACATAATAATTTAAAACATACGGGATCGGCTAATGTCGTAATATATCTATACATATACGCAAATAGTAGAAAAGATTTGGTTTGTTTGTTTGTGCGCGCATCACGCGTAAACCGCTAAACCAATTTGTATTAATTTTGGTATAGTAATAGATGAGGCGTTGAAAAAGAACATAGGCTACTTTATGTTAAAATCGTTCGGTACTAAGAACAAAGTAGAGATACGAGTTCAAAGTCATTGTGCTATGCTATTTGCAATAATTACATGTTAAATCAATCGAAACAAACCGAATGTAAAATGCAAACCTTTCGTCATGTAATCGATATCAGTAGTTTTGTGTGTTGTATATAGGATTCGAAATTGTAAAAAGTTTTGTGGTTTTTTTTCACAAGCAATTATTTATAAATAGGCTGAGAATATTGCGAACCTACAGCTTATTCCGAGATAATGTAATACAAATTGGATTTATATTTACGATTTACTGTGGACTATAAATTCGTTGAATCACTATAGAATTGAAAAAGAAAATTTGTGCGTATTGCAAAATGAGATTGGAATTGCACAAAGTTCGTCTCATGCTGTGAATAACTTTAATAAAACTAAGAAACAAATATAAATGGATTTGTCATTTACAGGCACAAAACCCGAATGGAACTGGTGCGAGTGTCAGCCGCTGTCATGGGCATTGAATTTTCGTACGCTGCTGAGACAGCATTCGTCTCGCCAACACTTTTAAAAATCGGTGTTGAGCACCATCACATGACATTGGTGTGGGCTCTCTCGCCGCTGGTCGGCTTTTTTCTCTGCCCTATCCTTGGATCAATGAGCGACCGCTGCAAGTTAAATATGGGACGACGCAGGCCGTTTATTATTATTTTATCCATTGGAGTTTTTCTCGGTAATAAATTAGATTAATGTAACGAATGTACACATTTATATCAATTTAACTGATTGTGACATTTAGGTCTTCTTTTGGTGCCAAATGGAGAGAACTTGGGATACTGGTTTGGCGACGAGGACCCTTATTTGCAAATAGCTGCAATGAATCTCTCGCCTAATACCACACAAAATAACATAGATGTGTCGCCTCATCGGACAACTGCTTCAGAGACAGAAGTATTGTTACCAACAAAGAAGACATCGCACCCTTGGGGTATATTCTTTACAGTACTTGGCACCGTTTTGCTTGACTTTGACGCCGACGCCTGCCAAAGTCCTTCAAGAGCTTTTCTACTAGACGTCTGCATTCCTGGTTTGTATTATCAAAATTAATCGAAAATTTTCGCCATTAGAATCTTTAAATTTTAGAGGATCATGCAAGGGGCTTGTCAACATTTACTATTATGGCTGGACTCGGCGGTTTCATGGGATACTCAATGGGTGGCATCAATTGGGATGCAACAACTATAGGTATATAATCCATATAAAAAAAAAAAATTTACAAATATATTTGTAAAATTTCAATTTCCAGGACGACGACTCGGAGGCCATGTCAAGGCTGTATTTACAATAATCACGTTTATATTTATAGCTTGCGTGTCCTTTACTATAACTAGCTTCAAAGAAATACCTTTGTGGTTAATCGCTGCTCCGAAAACGTCAAAATCAAAACCAACTGAAACCGATCAATTCGAGAATTCATCTGTAAACTATGGCGCTTTCGAAAATGAGGACCGAAACATAAATGAGGACATTAACGAAAAGGTAGGATGTTTTGTAAGTCATTAAAGAAGGCATCGTAGACCCCACATAATATATAAATTTTTGACCAGCTCAAGCCCATCTAGCTATTTTGGCGTAATAAAATAATTTTGGCCACGCCCATGAACTATCCGCACACTTTTATCCTTCGTGTGAAAAATGTTTATTTCAATCAAAGCCAACTTATAATTTGAGGCAACTACAAGTTTTAAGCTCAACATAAAATGTTTTACCAACAAGATGGGTGCTGATTTTATTTGGGAAGTACTCCGTAAAGTGACAGGGGCACTCCCATTAATATATTTTTGAAACATATATTTATTACAGCACATACATAATGCGCCGCTATATCGAATTTTAAATGAATTAATATTAGTTAATATTAACCTTAACTAAATGTAGGGCATGACAACTTTTTAGGCCTTGTACTGAAGGTACAAGAGCCTATTAGTTTTGTGCAAATGTATGTAACTGGTAGAAATAATGGTCGGGGACCCCCAAAGTTACCCCCATTATGGTCAGGAGTTATAGAGGAGTCGCTATATCCATGCCCATCTGGCCGTCCGTATGAACGAAATGTTCGCTGAAACGGTAATAGATAGAGACCGTTCTTTTTGCATTGCAGTCAGTTGCGCCCGACTCTAATTTTCTTACTTATTTTTCTTTAGGACTGGTCTAAATTTTACATTACTTAAGGATAGTTACCTTGCAAACCCAAGGCTCAATTTTAAAATGTTAGTATTTACTTTTTATATCAAATAAGCAAAGAGACACGACTGTTTAAAGTCTATAAAGTGTTTTTTACATATTTTATATCTTAAATTTATTTATTATTAAATAAAAGAAAATATTTTAAACAAGTAAGGAAATTTCAGTCGGGCGTAACCGACTGTAAGAGGCCCTGTACCAGTTCAGGTCGCCTAACAAACACATTAAATGTTTCCCTAGCTTATGACCATACACATGACCACTTCTGACTGCGCGAATATGAATGAAAAGAAAAGGGGGGTCGTTCAAATTCAATTGCTTATAAAATCGTCATTTATTATCCGATTTTGATGAACTTTTCGGATTTTGGCTAAGAAGGACGATATCTCTATACTGGCATACTTACTTTTTTTTGTGCCGAAGAAATTTTTACCCTTGGGGGTGATTTTATGGGGAAGGGGGGGGAGGGGCAAGTTTTTAAAATAAACTTGTGAAATTCCGGAGCAGTCCTAGTCGAATGCAAAAAACACGAAGTCTCTATCTATTACCGTTTCTGAGATCCTTTCGTTCATACGGACGGACGGACGGACAGACGGACATGTCTATATCGACTCCTCTATCACTCCTGACCATAATGGGGGTAACTTTGGGGGGTCTCCGACCATTATTTCTACCTGTTACATACATTTGCACAAACCCAATAGGCTCTTGTACCTTCGGTACAGGGCCTAAAAATGTGGTGAAGATAAACTATTATTTTTTTAATTTGAAAACAAATTTTAATTTGTTGTACTTTTCACAAGTAGTATAAATACTTGTAGTATTATAATTTTTTCACGAAGTTTGTAATGCATAAAAGGATACAAATAAAAGGAGACTTAATAAAATAAAAACGGTATTGATCATCTCTACGAGACGAGTCAAATTAGCAATGTCCATATGTCTGTTCCCTAAATATGTTCAATTTTTTTTTTATATGGAGCATCGTCCCTCCGATTTTGATCAAACTTAATAGTTTTCTCTTGATTGTAGCCATTTTATAATACAGTCAGGTTCTAGTGGACTGACACCTCATATTGCTTTAATCAAAGTTTCAAAATCTATGGAATATTTCCTTCCAATTTACGATACCCACACTTTTGGCATTTTTAGCTAAAATTAGAAGACAAGCCTACATTTGGCAATTAAAATGTAACTTTATGACTACTACCCCTTTAGAGAGGGATTCGCACGTTAATTAAACACTATCTGAAAAGGGAACAAGAGACATTAAATATCGTAACTTGTGGTCGAATTTCATACGGACAGTCAACCAGACAGACGAACATGTATATATCTACTGGAGTTTTGATGCCAATAAAGAATATACACATATGCTTTATGGAGTCTGCCATACATTTGCACAAATTAAGTATACTCTTTTACGGTATGGGTACAGGATTATAGAAACATTCTTGCCACTTAAACTTATCTTGATATAGCTTGTTCCGTTGTCTACAAACTTTTTTACAAAGAAAGTTGTGATTACTGTAATGAATAAAATTTAAATGATTTGAAGTAAAAAAGCTTCTTTCATGTTGCTATTACAGCGTATAACATTGTCGAGCACTTTCACTATAGCTCTTACTCAAAAAGAAAAGCTCATTAAATACAATTTTAATAAGCTACATTTGGCCAAAACTGAAGGCGTAATTCTATCGAGCAGCTATTGTTGACTCTACCGAAGAAAAATGTTTATTTCGTCAAATGCGATGGTTGATGTCTCCCACTAAACAATTTTAAAATTAAGTTTATAAAAATCTCTTTCTATTTATTTGCAAACTTTCGAAATAATCCTTTTGGGAATGTAACTCTCAAAGCTGACGTCTGCGGATGTGCCAACACAATCGGATTACTTTGTATCAGACGAACAGGAAACAAATGTTGGCGAAACCTCTTTTATAGAAGGCAACAGCCAATTACCAACTGCGGCTATAGCAGAGGAGCCAGTGGAGTCGCTGTCGCATTATCTACTTTCGATTGTATACATGCCGCATTCGCTGCGCACGCTCTGCCTGACAAATCTCTTCTGTTGGATGTCACATGTCTGTTACTCTCTTTACTTTACAGACTTTGTAGGGGAGGCTGTTTTTAATGGCGATCCGAAGGCAATGGAAGGCACACTGCCCCAAATACGATATGAAGAGGGAGTTCGCTTCGGCTGTTGGGGCATGGCAATGTACTCACTATCCTGCGCCTGCTATTCCCTTGTGATCGATAAACTTATTCAGCGATTTAGGTAAGCTATAGCATTTGATTATGGTTTTGTATCTGTTATATTATATACCTACACATATACATTATATTGTATAAAGCTGGTTTATTTATTCTATTCGTAACTCGTAATATAATTAGGTATAGTTTAAACAGTAGCTGTAGCTTATCAGTGACGGCCACTTTTGCATTTTGCCACCCTGCGTGCCCTCTTTACAAAATGCTGTGGCACTCCATGTGGCTGTTACTGTGTGTTGTCACTTCAAAGTAGTTGAAATAAAGCGAACTTCGGTTGTTGCTTCGACAAAGCAAATCAAATGAAGGTCAAGTTAAACTTCATTCTCTGCAGCTTTAAATGCAATTTCAGAATGTGATGGTTTGTGCGTTGCCAGTTCACATAAAAATCGATCTAGTCACTCTAAAGCCTAATACTATAACCCTTATCTCCAATTATATTCATCGCGTTTTCCGAATCGTTTTGAACTGTGTGTTGTTGCAATAACAATATTTGTCTTACTCAGACTTCTAAATTTTTATCCTTAAGTTTTGATATACTGAATTGCAATTTAATTTTCTATTTATTTATTTATTTACAACTACATAAAAACTAAACAGTTGCTTTAATTTAATTATTTAACTTATTATTATATATTTAACTTATTAGAGTTCTCAACTGAACATCTTGTTTCTAAAACTTATACGCTAAATAAATATGGTTTACAAAACTAGAAAACACGCTTAAATGATCAAGGAGGAAAGTCACGACCACTCAGACCCGTTGGAGGATTTTCGTTTGGTCGCCCAGTTGACCGACTGTGCCTCAACTCACAGCCCTGGAGTGGTCCAAGCAGTCGTAATTAAAAATAAATAGATTAAAATGAAAATATGAAAATACAATTTAATGAAGCACAGAATTAAGAACAGATTCTCTTATATAGTTGAAGGAAGAACTGTAGGAGAATAAATGGGAATATTTGTTGGAGGTATAGCAGAGAGACCGAAGTGAATCGCGGCAAGCATAGTTTTTTGTACAAAATGACAACCATAAAGGCACATAATTACGCGTAAAGCGTGAGGGAACATTTAAAAGAAAGAGATTGCAGTAAATAAGGAGAATCAACTTGCCCACAAAGAATCTTGTGAAGGAAAACAACTGAGAGCATTGACAGTCGAGCAGATAAAGACGGAAGATCAATAAGTTTTAATCAAATAATATATGGAGGGAAATGTATATCAGAAGCCCAATTGAGGTTTCTGAGAACAAATAACATAAACTGTTTTTAAACAGACTCGATACGATCTTGGTGGATTGCGTAATGTGGGTTCCAAACACATGATGCCAATTCCAAGATCGGACGAACAAGTGATGTGTATAGAAGTTTAGTAGTATAAGGGTCATTAAATTCCTTGGACCACCGCTTAATAAAGCCAAGAACACCTTTAGCTTTATTAACCATGAACACAATATGATTGTTGTAGCTCAATTTAGGGTCCATAAGGACACCTAAATCATTAATACAAATTTCCCTACTAAGGTTATGAACATCCAGAAAGTAGGTCATAATAAATGGTTTTCTGCGATGGAATGTTATGCATTTACATTTAGAGATATTTAAATTAAGATAGTTTGTTAAGCACCAAATATGTAATAGAGTTTCATTAAGAACAACTGGTTCTATATTTTATATACTCCAATTTCTTGTTGTTCATAACCGGAGACATGTCTATATTGACTTTAATTTTGATGTTTATTTACTTTTGTTACTGGTCCGATTTAGATCCTAATGGATTATTTTTTCTATCTAGCAAATTTATCAATATCAATTAAAATGTGTTTATCAAAAACTCAGAATGTGGAGTAGATTTGCATGGTAAGTACTTCCTCCACACCACATTGGGATTGTCCCCTACCATGACTAATTGCGTATATGTATGCACTCTTATGTTATATGTGATCGATAACTGTTGAGCGACAGCATTTAATATTTGTGTCGATAGTTCAGGGACAAGACAAGAGACAAATTGGCAAATAGCGTAGTAACCCAAAATTTTACGCAATCGAATATTGGTTACTCTCGCTTTTACAAAGATTATTTAAAAGCAACTTTTTATTTTTCTCGCCAGAAAATTATTCATAAAAACCTATTCAGAAAAATCCTAATATTTCTGATATGGTCTTGCGCATTTCCAGCGCTGCAACATCTCCTTAAAATTCAGTTTTTGGAACAGGTAAAAGTCGCAGGGTGTTATTATGCTGTGAATACGGTGGCTAAGGCATGACTGTGGCATTATAGTGATGCAGAATGTTTGAATGGTTTTTCCACAAATCCGGTTTTTTTTTCGTATTGCGCATAACGCTCATAATTTCAACGTAATATTGCTTACTAACCGAACGACTTTCTGGCAAGAACTCACGATGCACCATGCCATTGTAATCGAACTTATCAGTCAAAAAAGCTTCACATTTCACCGAACTTGGTCGTTTGGTTGTTTTTCGACGATGGCTCTTCTCCTCTCTTCTATCATTGGGTTTTGATTTCGACGGCATAACCATATTCCCATTTTTCGCCACCAATTATGACTCTTTGGGGCAAGTCTACATTGTCGTTCACGTCATTCAAAAGCTCATGAGCGACGCCCATGCCACGGTAGTTTTGGTCAATTCATATTTTGTAGTTTCGGAACAAAAGTCCTTGCCATACATTTCATGCCCAAAAACATTCAAAAAAATTGCATGGCATGAACGAACCGATAGGCATTTGCTGAGGCCTATCGACTCCAAAAGTGATTCGACGACTCTCCATAACAATTTTCTTCATTGCTTTACCGTTCTAATCGGTTGTTTACGTGCTTCTAGACCTTCTGTGAAGAGCTTGTACCGATTATAAAATTTGTTTTTGCTCAAATTGGACTCGCCAAATGTCGAAGTCAACTTTTTTAGTGTGTTGAAAAACCTTATGTTATTTTTCATACAAAATTTAATACAGATACTTTATTCAATTTTTTTCCACGTCAAGAAATGGACAAGCTTACTAAAAATATCTAATTTTGAAATGCATAGCTCCACATACATACACAAAATATAAAAAAAAATCCATTGAACCTTTACCTTGAATAGGGGATGACTAGGAGAATCTAAATATTCAATTTTCAAGGCTCTATCTATATCGACTCGCTTTTTGATGGTGATCCAATGAGGTCTGCCACGCCTCCTTCTGGCTGTTACATACAGCTGCACAAACTTAGTATTTTTCTCTATGGGAAAAGGGTATAAAAAATTTAAATCCACGAAATTTTAATTCACCCGTTTGTCTTTATCTAAACATATAAAGATCAATGTGTGTTTGTGAGTAAACATTCGCGCAGAGTATAGGCATAGTAAAAATTTACTACCGATGGGCTGATGCCCCACCGCATATAAACGATTAACAAAATTCGTCATATCTTCGTAGCCATATGTGGGACAGGGAAACTTGGTATTCATGTTATTGTGATCGAGAAAAGTAATCCTGTTAAGTTTGGTCCAAATCAAAGGCGGCAGTGCCCCATCCCCCATATAAGCGATAAACAGAATTCAAAATATCTTGGCATCTATTTGTGGTATAGGGATTAAATGTAGTGTATATGTTAATTGGATCGGGAGAAGAAATCGTTTTGAGTCATAATCTGAGGGAGCTATATCCCACCTCCGATATAAGCTATTAACAGAATGCGGCATACCTTTGCATCCATTTGAGGTATAGGGATGAAATTTGGTATAGATGTTATTGGGAACGGAAGTTATCGTGTTAAGTTAGGTCAAAATTGAAGAAGGTATGCCCCACCCCTCGTACAAGTTAGAAACAAAATTCATCATGCACCGATTTGATGTAAAGGGATGAAATTTGGTATAGATGTTAATGGGATAGGGAGAAGTAATCGTGTTAAGTTTGGTATAGGGATAAAATTTGGTATATATGTTAATGGGGAAAATGTAAGTTCCATTGAAAAAGAGGAGGGGTTTTAGCTATCTATAAGAACATACAAACATTTGTATACAGACAATATTTATATCAATATTCTTTACTGGACGCAGCAAAGCGTGCCTGGTACAACTAGTTATTATAAGCATATATACATATTGCATTATCTCTATTTATTAACTATGTTAATGCCTTTGCCACAAATTGAATGGTTATTTGTAGGAATGGAGTGTTGTAAAAGTTTTAACTTTTTGTTATGCAAACAACCAAAGGCATTTTGTATATATGTACTTACAAAATTTAATTATGGAATAAATTAAAACAGTTTTTTTGTATTCTATGGTTTTTATTAATTGTGTATGGGAGCGGTACCTCCCTTGGCCTTCATTTACACATTTTTTTCAATGGTGCATCTTCGAAGCCATGAACTACGATTGCTTCAATTTTACTTGTTTTTAAAATCCTTGTGTCCGTAGGGTAAAAATGTATTTTAAGTTTATTCAAATATATTTATGTATTGAAAGGCGTGAGTTTAAAGATGTTAAGAGGTTATGTGACAGCAATGAAGCTCGAAAATTAGATCAAGCTTCTGACCGAAGTTTTTCAACCCAGAGTGACTTTCTGTAAAGACGAAAATGGAAATCTTATTACTGATGTACACGAATCACTGAAATTATAGAAAAGCTACTTTTGTAACCTACTAGGATGCCATGAGATTTCAGCTGATTCGATTTTTTCAATCTTCTGATGGAATACACCCTACGCCAGTGCCCTTACACACAGAATATGTCGGACTCGATCTTCCAAAAAAAGGAAGTTTTGCTTCTCGTGTACGCGGACAATGTTGATATCATCGATACACAAGAACGGCGATTGAGCAAGGTGTTCTCGGAGATTGAAAAACAGTCTTGCAAATATGTGCTATTTTGGTCTGAAAGACGAAAATGAAAATCTAAATAACGCTGGTACTTTCTGTCCTACTGTATAGCGCAGAGGCATGACCGTGATTGTGGCAGATGAAACTGTGATGGAAGTTCCGTATGAACCGCGAGCTATTCCATGAGGTTGACATAGTCGAGCGCATAAAATTTCAGCGGCTTCACCAGCACACCGTAATAGAGGACGAGGAAGCGTTGGAATGACCAAGTATGGAGCGATCTATGCGTACTTGGCACTCAAAAAAACTTTGCGCCACCACGTACAAGCCAACATTCAAAAAAATAAAAACAACTCTACTCGTCGATAGAAATTGACGGGTTTCGGGCGTTGTGAAAGTTTTGTCTTTCGGTTGAGGAAATCAATTTCGAACGAAAAGTTTTTCTAATTAATTTCTTTAAATCAAAAAATAATTTTTTTTTTTTGAATACCGAACATTATAAATTATGAAAAAATTACGATTATATAGACAACTTTCATAAAACAATGTCCTTGAATCTGTTGACAATTTGTTGACGCCAATCAGGTAAATTTCTGTATCAACGATTTTTGACAGTATAGATAAGAGTTTAATGGGTTTGTAGTATGGCAGCTTAGTTGCATCTTTACCTGGTTTAACGATTGGGATGACTTGAGATACATCTTACAGTTTTGAAAAGTATTGCATTTTTAACACTGTGTTTAAATTAAGGTTCCTCCGGACCCTTGTTGCCATATCGTCCGAAAGGAAAATTTTTGTTGTTCTATTTATAGTCGAATCGACAAGGACCTAAAGTAAGCATTATACTCTACATTCGTTGATTAAATTGTATAAACAGTTTATGGAACATTCTATGTTGACTGGCGTTTTAAAAGATATGTGCATGTTTATCCTGTACATACAGAATTGCATATGACATATTTTTTTTTCTGCTTATTCACTACGTTTTCAAATGTTAATCAGTTCACTTAAAAACTATAACACTTTTAGATAATTTTTTAAGGAGTGACATTAAGGCATTGTTAAAAAATATTAGCTTTAATGCCTATTTTTAAAATCGTTTGGGTGAAGTCTTCTGAGCCGTCTAAGACAGGAGTTAACAACCAAAGCCGCTGCTAACATGTGAAGTAAATCGGTCATAGTATCTGCTAATATGAAGATTGATCTACTCAATGACTGTGGGCATTTCCAAGTCCCGGTGCAGGTTTTTGTTGCGTATATACCAAAGAGCATTAGTTATTTTTCGCAATACCTACTTTTGTAGCACTTGTATCTGATTAATGTTTGCAACGGAAGCAGTTCCCCAAAGCTGCAGGCCGTACATCCAGGCTAAGTTTAATGCTTGGCCGAAGTATCTAGTTGAGTTTCTTAAGCTTGTTGTAGCAAACAATTGCTGTTTTGCGAATATGGTTTCACCAAGTGCAACGCCTTTCCAAGCAAAAACCCAAGTAGCCTACTTGGTCCACATATGGTATGACTCTATTGTTGAGAATGACGGGTGAGCGATTGCCCTGCTTAAATGTGAATGAACAGTGGCTGGATTTATCACTATTGACCTTTATATTCCAGCGGTTGGCCCAATGTTCAATTTTCGGATGAAAATTTTCATACGTTGCCAGCAGCATGTTCTCATCATCTGGTGTTGGCTCATCGGCTGTATACAACGTGTACGTTGTGGTACACCAGCTCCAATGCGGCGGATCCCTAAGAGCTCATCTTTAACCTTAACTGTGAAAAGAAGGAACAGCCACGCTGGCAATTTTCTTTTCATTTTTAAAAGGAGGCCTTCCAGGCAGGCACTAGCACAGGCTTGTTGTATATCAAGAAAAACAGTGGAGCTATACTAATTCTCAAAAGACTTTAAAATGTGTTGAAAGACAAGGTTTACTTGTTCCGGTGTACCATGGTGATGCCTAAAGCCAAACTGGTGATCAGGAATGGCACTCTGAACACCCAATGCTGGTAATATTCTTCTAAGAAATATTCTTTCGAATATTTTAGAAAAAGTCGGTAGCAAACATATTGGTCTATAAGAAGCAACAAGATTATCCGGCTTGCCAGGTTTCGGTAGTATTGCAATCACACCGTACTTCCACTGCGAACCATCGTATTAAAAATAAATACTAAGAACATTATTGCTTTTTCAGACAGAGCTTTACCATCTATTCCATCATATTCCGGGGATATATAATAGATTAACCTGTTGCCGAACTTCTTGCGGAGAAGAAGGTTTAATAGGGGTCAGTGTTATTAGAGGCTCTTCTAAGAAACATAACGTGTCTCGTACATCACTCGGGTCAGCGACATCAAAAGGTGTGAAGCATCTTTCAAGCTCAGCAGCAAATGCTTCAGCCTTCTCCTTTTCACAAGTTGAAACCAACTTTTTTGTTTAACAGCATTTAGACAGTAGCCACTCTAAACCAGTCTAAACGGTCCCGTTCATTCCGGCTACGCAGGTAACGACGACGTAATCTTTGCTTATGCCTAACTAAATCCTCGACCTTAGCTTTTAAAAGTGGCCGGGATGGATCAGTTAGGTAGCTTTATGGCTGATGCTGTGTGGCAAGGGAAGCAGCGTCATAAATGTTGCGGGTGAGCAGCTCGGCCCCATCGTCTACGTCCTCAGAAGAAGGAAGTTCCATGTTAAGGTTTAGTTAGTCTAGACGTTCATTAAGTATTGGAACTTATGCATGAGCTAGCAACAATCTCGGCTTTGGGACGTAGGAACACGCTAAAAGTCTAGCATCAACTATTAAGGGCAAGTGATCTGAGTTTAGATCGTTTCAATCCGAGATAATCAGACAGCTAGACTGAGCACCAGCGTATATATCAAATCCAACGCACCAAGGAGACAGTTGCGTCGACCGGATAGCACGGCAGCTCCACCACGCATGCGGTTGTCATCAGAATGATAAGCAGTGTGTATTTATTTATTTTTTTATTATTATTTACAACTACATAAATTTAATCAGTTGCATTACAAATATTTTAAGACTAAGTTGCTCACTGAGCGACCACGACCACTTAGACCTGTTGGAAGATTTTTGTTTGGTCGCCCAGTTGACCGACTGTGCCTCAACACACAGCCTTGGAATGGTCCAAGCAGTCGCAACTACAAATCAATATAAAAATTGAAAAATGAATTTACAATTTATTGACGTTCAGAGTTCAGCATAGATTTTTTGTATATAGTTTAAAGAAGAATTGTAGGAGAATCGTGGCAAGCATGGTTTGTTGTGCAAAATGACAACCATAAAGGCACATAGTTACGCGTGAAGCGAGAGGGAACATTTGAGGTTGAAGTAAATATGGAGAATCGACTTCCCCACAAAGAATCTTGTGAAGGAAAATGACTGAGAGCATTGACCGTCGAGCAGATAGAGTCGGAAGATAATAAGTTTCAATCGATCAACATATGGAGGAAGATGTGTATCAGAAGCCCAATTGAGGTTTCAGAGTGCAAATAACAGAAACTGTTTTTGAACAGACTCGATACGATCTGGGTGAATTACATAATGTGGGTTCCAAAAACATGATGCAAATTCCTAGATCGGACGAACAAGTGATGTGTATAGAAGTTTAGTAGTAAAGGGGTCATTAAATTCCTTGGACCACCGCTTAGTAAAGCCAAGAACACCTTAAGCTTTACTAGCCATACACACAATATGATTGTTATAGCTTAATTTAGTATCCATAAGGACACCTAATCATTTATACAAACTTCCCTACAAGGGTTATGCACACTCAGAAAATAGGTCATCATATAAGGTTTTCTGCGATGGAATGTTACGCACTTACATTTAGAAATATTCAAATTAAGAATGTTTGTTAAATACTAAGTGTATAACGAATTCAAAAATGCTTGTAAAACACTATGTTGGGAAGCATCAGAATATGACAAACATAGTTTGACATCATCCGAATACATCAATACGTGAGGGAGATCATTTATATACAAAACAAAGAGCAATGGACTAAGATGACTTCCTTGTGGAACACCAGAATATACATTAATAGATATAGACAAACAATTGTTGGACAATGATTTTTGAGATCTACCTACAAGGTAGGATTGTATCCAATTAACTAAAGAGTGTGGAAATCCTAAAGCTTTCAATTTATGTATAAGGTGACTATGACTTACACTGTCAAAAGCTTTGCTTAAATCCGTGTAAATAACATCGGTTTGTCGGCCAGACATAAAACCTTTATTTACGATAGAAGTGAATTCTAAAATATTGGTACAAATGGATCTGCCTTTAACAAATCCACTAATGACATAACCGATCGTTGCAAATTTTTTTTTTTTTTCCTACTTTTTTCTTATTTATTGTAACTCCTTTTCTTAGAACTAACAATAATTAACAATAAATTCTTAAATCTAAACTTATAATATGTACTAGCCATCCAGATGGAGGCTAGTAATTTACAGCGGCTCTAAGAACTTAACACTGAGCTTGGGAGGTCATTTCTCCTGAGTCGCGTTGTGTTATTTTGCAAGCGGGTTTGGGTGATAGACGAGTTTTTGAGAATAGTTTCGTTTTGTTCGAGCTATTTCAGACTGCACAGTTGGAATATTCAGATCTCTGTGAATACAATCGTTTCGAATGTACCATGGTGCACCAGTTATTGTTCTAAGAATTTTAGATTGAGCTCTTTGAATTATTTCCACATTGCTGGCGCTTGCATTGCCCCATAGCTGGGATCCGTATGTCCAAATAGGCTTCATTACTGTGTTATAAAGCAACACCTTGTAATCCAGATTTAAGGGTGATCGTGAATTAATAAGCCAGTGTAGGGAGTTGGCCTTCAACTTAATTTGTGTTTTCTTCGCTTCAATGTGTTTGCGGTATGTGAGTCGTCTTTCAAGATGAATGCCGAGATGCATGACCTCATTGGCCTGTGGGATCGTAATATTGTTCAGAGTTAGCGTAGGGCAAGTACCTCTATTGAGCGTGAATGTAACGTGTTTACTTTTTTGTTCATTGACTTTTATCCGCCAGTTGCCCAGCCACTCTTCGAGATGGGTGAGGTGATCTGTAAGTCGATTTGTAGCTTGTATGGAGCATCGAGACCTGCTTAATATTGCAGTATCGTCAGCAAATGTTGATATTGTGAGGTTGTGGTTCACTGGGATATCTGATGTGTATAGCACGTATAGCATGGGGCCGAGTACGCTACCTTGGGGCACACCCGCTTTGATTTCCGACTCTACTGTTAGAAAATCATTTTGTCGCACAACGAAGGTTCTTTCGCTGAGATAGGACTCAAGAACCTTGTGAGTATTTTGTGGGAGCAACACATTAATTTTGTACTTAAGCCCCTCGAGCCAAACTCGATCAAACGCTTGGGCAATATCGAGAAAGATTGCGGAGCAGTATTCACGGTGCTCAAACGCAGTTCGAATCTCTGAGGTAATACGATTGACTTGTTCAATGGTGCCATGCTTTTCGCGAAAACCGAATTGATGGGTAGGGATGATATTTTGAGTGTACAGGCTTATTTTTGTGAGAAAAATCTTTTCAAAGAGCTTGGACAGACATGATAGAAGACTTATGGGTCTATATGATGCCGCCTGAGTTTTATCCTTACCGGGCTTCGGGATCATGACAATGATTGATTTTTTCCACTGGGTGGGGAAATAACTACTTTTTAGAATTGCATTGAACAGTTTGGTAATATAATTAATAGCTGGACTGGGGAGTTCCACGATCATTTTTGGAGAAAAAAGATCATGACCTGCAGCCTTTTTTGGGTTTAGCTGATTTTTTATGATGTTTTTTACTTCATGTGTGTGTATTCGGAGGGGTGCTGAATAGTTCCTCACCGGATATGGAGGAAGAGCGAAACCGTTTGTCGACGGGCTTGGCTGAAATACATTTTTAAGATGTGCTGGAAAAATGTTAGCCTTTTCATCATCACTGCAAGCCCATTTGCCAGTATTATCTCTAATGGGCTTAGATACCTCAGCGGGTGGCTGAATAGTAGCGCGAGCTTTCCATAACGGAAATTTAGAGTTTTTTGGTGAGAGACATTCGATGTATCTTCTCTGGGCTAGCTTATCTTCAATTTTGAGGGCCGTAGTCAGCTCACAAGTAGCTGTTTTCAGCCCTAATTTTGCAGCTGGAGATCTCAAGTTTTGCCATTCTCTTCTTAGGCAGCGTTTTTTTGCAACCAGGTGATCAATAAGACTATTTGTTATGCTGTGATTTGTCGTTGGAAGTGAATTAAATTATGGTGTAGAGTGTTTTGCTGCAGCAGCGAGAATTGAGTTAAGGGCACTGACAGAGTTGTCTATATCCATTTCGCAGTTGATTCCAGGGTTGAGTTCAATGTGGCTGCTTATATATTTTTTGTATTTAAGCCAATTCGTATTGTAAGCGGTGAGAAAACTGGGATTTCGTTTGTATTGTGGGTATTCCAATAGATTAAAAATTATGGGAGAGTGATCCGATGACAGATCTGCGAGTGATTCTGCAGAAATTAATCTGGTTGAGATTTTTCGTGTAATTGCAAAGTCTATAAGATCCGATATTTTCATCGGATCTGTTGGCCAGTATGTTGGACTGCATGGTGAGACATAGTCAAGCTTGTTTTGAGTGTTTATGAGTGCTTTATAGAGCTGTTTCCCTTTGGGATTTGAAAGCCGTGATCCCCAATGGGTATGTTTCGCGATATAATCTCCTGCAGCTAAGAAGCGATCACCCAATGTGTTAAAAAAGTCTATGAACTGTTTTTCGGTTACAGTAAAACGAGGGGGGCAATAAATTTCCGATAATGTGAGATTGCCAAATTTTGATTGCACATTTATCAAAGTGGCTTGGAGGTAATTGGTTGAGAATCCCTGTAGAGAATAGTGTTTTATTCTACTTCTAATGAGTATGCCAGTTCCTCCATGGGCTTTTCCGTCTGGGTGGTTTGTGGCGTAAAATGTGTAACCGGGAACTAGAAAATTGTATTTATTTGTGAGGTGTGTTTCTGCGAGAAGCATAACGTCTACGTCTCGTTCCTTTAGAAATATTGAGAGTTCGTGCTTGTGCCGAGAAACACCATTGGCATTCCAGAGGCATATATTTAAAGTGCTCATTTTTGGCTTTGTTGGGCTATGAGCATTTGTATGAGTGCGTTTTGATTTTGCATTAGTTGTTGCATAGTGTTTTGCATAAATGCCATGAATTCCATCATGCTTTGCTGCATTGATGCAATCATAGCTTCCATGCTATTTTGGGGTATGATATGTGGCGGGTTTTGTGCTGGAACGTCGATGGGAACCTTATGCGGCACGGTTTGTGAGTTAAGATTTTGTGTGGTGCTGTTTAGTCCTGATTTCAATGCATTTGCAAAGGACACGCCGGGTTAAGTTGTGTCTAGGGTATAGGTCTGCGGGGTGCGTATTATTATCTCTTCGGGGCGAGTGCGGGTTGAAGCGATTCGCTGATTCAGGCGGCTTTTCAGTTCCTTAAAAACTGGGCAGCCCCTATAATTAGCCGTGTGGTTACCACCGCAGTTGCTGCATTTTTTTGCATTTGGGTCTGTTTTATTTGCGGGACATGAAGCAGTGTCATGGAGATCTCCGCATGCAACGCATACAGAACGTAGGGTGCAATACGTTTTTGTATGGCCAAACTCTTGGCAGTTAGTGCATTGAATCGGGTTGTTACGTTTATGAGGCTCTTCGACAGTTATTCTGCGGTATATTGAGTGTACTTCATTTTTTTAAGTGACTTGCTCTCGGGCTCTAATTCAACTTTGAACATGGGTTGAGGTATTTTGTTCTTGTTTATAATATTAGTAGCGACTTTGGGATTGAGACCTTTTTCCTTGAGAGCACTTATCACTTCACTTGGGGATACACTTGGTTCGATGCCTTTAAGTACAATTTGCAGACCTTTAGAGCTTTTTAACTGATAAGTGTAAAAGTTTGCTTTTGTGTCAGTTAAATGTTTGGAGACTACACGATAGTTTTGCTCTGTGTAAATTTGTAGCTTAATTTCGTGCAGATTTCCCCTTTTAAGCGATGAAATATGAAAATTGCCATTTCCAATAAGTTGCACTACGTTTTTCACAAGGCTATTCGAGTTTTTTTCTCGAACATATATTGGCGGGGGTTTGGTGCTGACTTTTGGGACAACTCCATCAGCGTTGTTTGATGCACTATTTTAATTTTCGCTTAAAATGGAAAATCTGTTGCCGGCAAGAGGCGCATGGGTCGCGCTTTTATCGTCGTTACGATTGATCTTGGGCTTATTACCACTTTAAGAGTTAGATGGGCTTAGTTTACGCTTAATTTGTATATAGCGGTCTAAGCCTGTCTGCACTGCCAAACGATTTGAGAAGGTTTGCTTATTTTTTTGCATTATGCTTTGCGCTAACGGGACGTTCATGTTGTTGTTATTATTTGATACCACAGCAGCAGAGACAGCAGGCGCTTGCAAGAGACATGCTGTTGTTGTAGTAGCATTGTTTGAATGCGTTATTGTGGTTGTTGTTGCACTGGAAGAGCATACGTACGTAACAGTCTGTGTACTGGTTGCGGGTGGGAAAGTGGCTGGGGAAAAGTTATTAGTTTTAAGAGTAGGTGTCGTAGCAATTGATTAGTAATAATTTGCTCAAATAATTTAGGTATAGTACTTAATTTAGCAATACCT
This sequence comes from Leucophenga maculata, assembly GCA_035044805.1. Classification (NCBI taxonomy): domain Eukaryota; kingdom Metazoa; phylum Arthropoda; class Insecta; order Diptera; family Drosophilidae; genus Leucophenga; species Leucophenga maculata. The sequence continues at coordinate 63,339 of JAWNNP010002676.1, read as the reverse complement.
CTATAATTCGAGACATCAGATTTACTGCCCTTCTTGTGTAAAGAGATAATGAATGATTGTTTCCAAAGTGTTGGGAATTTGTTTTAACAAATAGGAATATTATCAGGACCAGGGAGACATAAAAATTTAATCGATTTAAGAGAAATACGGTAATTACAGGAGATTATATATAGTCGTAGGATGGGATAACATAGGGATGAGATGTTGAACGATTGAAGAAGCAAACAAATCCGATATCTGAGAATCAGAGGATGCTTTATTACTATCAAGACGAAAGTTAGCGGGAAAAGCTGTATTTTTACGCTTAATATTGACAAAGTTAAAAAAGCTTTTAGGATTATTGCGCACATTGTTTTTGACTCTTAATAAATAAGCAGCGTAACACTGTGTATGTAGTGAGTTAAAGTAAAAGCGTTCAACAGAAAATTTACTGTAATCGATAGTGGAACCGGTTTCTTTGTATTTTTTGAAAAGGCGAGACTAATTTTTTCTAAACGACTTTAAACGAGAGAACGAAGGTAGCTTATTGACTGAATTTGATAGTTGTGTAAGGAATACATATGTCAACTTAATTAAAAACGGTTGAATAGAAAATATTTATTGCCGCCTCAACGTCAGTGCAAGCCTCGAGATTTGTCCAATCAGTACTGAATAATAGCTGATTTAATTTGGCGTAGTCAGTTTTTTTTAAAACATCCGACACGTTGAAGACAAATTTACATTCCCCACACGAGGAGCTTTATCGAGCTGAAAAGAAAGCTGCAAAGTAGGATGATAATTATCTTCTGGTGATATTACCGGAGGTATTCTCGCAACGGATATATTAAAACCATTGTCAACAATTACCAGATCCAGAAACTGACCTAAAATATTGCAAATGTTGTTACACTGTTGCAAAGACAAATCAAAAAGGCTATTTAGAAAACCATTGTTGGCCTTTGGTATTAAAATGGAAGAATCATCCGTCATATTGGGTAAATTAAAATCTCCCATAACTATAATATGATCTTTATGATGTAAACGTGAAGCTATATACGAAATCGCTGTTGCGTGATGCAAGTAAATACTCATATCCGAAGATGTAGGGATATGTGAGCACGTAATGTATATATTAAAATCACAAAATGAAATTTTAACACATATCGGGTCCGCTATCTAACGTTTTTTTTTTAACTACCGGTTATTCCGAGCCTGGCAACACTTAGCTCAGGACAGATTTGACAGAAAGTTAGTACATATTATTATTCCGCTGAACGAATATGGTTGTGTAAACGCTCGAAGAAGTGGGCTCACGATCGACTTGAAATCGATGCTGATTTTGTGAAAAAAATCATCTTCTCAGATGAAGCTCATTTTCATCTTGGTGGCTATGTCAACAAGCAAAATTGTCGTATTAGGGGCACGGAGAACCCACACGTAATTGAACAATTGCCGATGCACCCATTACGAGTGACTGTTTGGTGTGGATTTTGGTCGAAAGGCATCATTGGACCATTTTTCTTTAAAAATGACGGTAACAGTCAATGGTGAGTGCTATCGGGCCATGTTAAGTGAATTTTTGTTCACAACAATTAAAGATGAGAACCTTGGTGACATTTGGTTTCAACAGGATGGCGCTCCGTGCCACACAGCCAATGTTACAATCAATCTTTTGCGCACTGTTTTTGAAGATCGAATTATCAGTCGAAATTCTGATATTGTTTGGCCACCAAGGAGCTGCGATTTGACACCGTTGGACTATTATTTATGAGGAGCCGTCAAAGATAAGTGTTACGCCAACAAACCAGAGACAATTGAAGCTTTGAAGAACAACATTCGCAATACCATAGCCGAGATAGTGCTGCACACAGTCGAAAATGTACTAAAAAATTGGGTACTGCATGGCTAGCCGTGGCAGCCATATGAATAAAATCATATTCCACTGTTAACCGGAAGGATTGAGCTTTCAAAAAAAAAAAAAACAGTTTGAAAAAATCTGTAGTTTTTATTTTATAGCATTTTAAAAAAAAAATTATTTATCGGACCCGATATAAACTCGATAGCTATATTGGAAATGCAAATTTCTTCAGCCGTCAGAGATTATTTAACAATATCAGTACACCTCCACCATTTTGATTAGGACGAACTTTCCGAAATGAAACAAATTTGTCAGAGAATATTTCAGAATTTAAGTTATGAGGTTGAAACCATGTTTCAGTAAAAACAAGGACGTCAGCACTTTCAGATTATTTTTTAAGGTACAGATCTCTAAGTTTATTTCTTAGCCCTCTCACATTTTGATAGAGAAAAAGGAAAGAAAGTAAACTTAGATTTTTGATATTTTAGAAGGAGTACTGGACAATTCAACAGCGATTTGCTCTGAAGCACGTTTATTTTTATAAAGGTATTCATGCACAACTATACCTTTCGGCCAAAAACTAGCGGACAGGAGAGTATCGAAAAGCGATACCGGAACAATCACCTTAAAGGACGAAATCGAGCGAGTGTGATTAAAATTAATTTTCGAAATCGAAACGTTTAAGCTTTGATATCATCTTCAGTAGTAGTTGCCGCAAGGCGAGAAATATATATCGACTTATGTGCAGCAACAACCGTAAGACCAATAGGTTTCAGAGCATTTGAAATAGGTAAAGAAGCAGGATTGGCACATATGGACAAGAATTCGTCAAACGTGTTGAATTGACGTCAACACTTTCTATGTCCTCAGACATATTTCGAAGCTCATCTGAAGGTTCTAAAACTGACATAAAATCAGCTGTTAGCTCCCTAGAGTTGCTCTCAAAATTTGCTACAGGTGTAGCAAAAACCGGTGTAGCAATCGGTAAAGTTGGTTTTACCGATTCATCAGGTAGAGAAATCGGTGAAGTAGGCTTTGCCTTCGGTGAATACCTCTTCTTACGTTACGGAGAGTTATTCAAACATTTCAATTCGCTACAATATTTTTATAGCTTCTGAAACTTGTCGGTCATAGCCTTGAAATTTCGCTTGAGATTAAAAATACTTTTAAATTTAAATAATAAGAATTTAATTAAACACGAGTTTATAAAAATTATAAAAATATTGGCAAACTGCAGATTTTAATTATTTATACTTTCTTTGAATAAGATGTTATTAATAACGATGTATGTATATGTAGAATTTTGTTACGGCTAACTATAAGCACGACTGCACTGAGTTGATGTTCAGTGAGACTCTAGAAAATTAATGTGCGGTAACTCTCACTCAGAAGCATTAAGTCTTCTTAGCTTATTTGCGTGGTTAATAAGTCTATTGGCATTCCAGATGCCACTGCATAGACTTATTTTCTGAAAATTTGATACTAAAATTGTCAGGAGATGCATAAGAATGCATTTTCATCATTTCAGTCTGCGCTGGCACCATATTCACGAACTTTGAAGATGATTCTTTTCTTCCACTTTTTTCTTATTTATTGAATTTACTTTTCTTAGGACTAACAATAATTAACAATAAATTCTTAAATCTAAACTTATAATATGTACTAGCCATCCAGATAGTAATTTACAGCGGCTCTAAGAATTTAACACTGAGTTTAGGAGGTAATTTCTCCTGAGTCGCGTTGTGTTATTTTGTTGAGTGAGAGCTCTTGCAAGCGGGTTTGGGTGATAGTCGAGTTTTTGAGAATAGTTTCGCTTTGTTCGAGCTATTTCAGACTGCACAGTTGGAATATTCAGATCTCTGTGAATACAATCGTTTCGAATGTACCATGGTGCACCAGTTATTGTTCTAAGAATTTTAGATTGAGCTCTTTGAATTATTTCCACATTGCTGGCGCTTGCATTGCTCCATAGCTGGGATCCGTATGTCCAAATAGGCTTTATTACTGTGTTATAAAAAAAACCTTGTAATCCAGATTTAAGGGTGATCGTGAATTAATAAGCCAGTGTAGGGAGTTGGCCTTCAGCTTAATTTGTGTTTTCTTCGCTTCAATGTGTTTACGGTATGTGAGACGTCTTTCGAGATGGATGCCGAGATGCACGACCTCATTGGCCTGTGGGATCGTAATATTGTTCAGAGTTAGCGTAGGGCAAGTACCTCTATTGAGCGTGAATGTAACGTGTTTACTTTTTTGTTCATTGACTTTTATCCGCCAGTTGCCCATCCACTCTTCGAGATGGGTGAGGTGATCTGCAAGTATACTTGTTGCTTGTATGGGGCATCGGGACCTGCTTAATATTGCAGTATCGTCAGCAAATGTTGATGTTGTGAGGTTGTGGTTCACTGGGATATCTGATGTGTATAGCACGTATAGCATGGGGCCGAGTACGCTACCTTGGGGCACACCCGCTTTGATTTCCGACTCTACTGTTAGAAAATCATTGTGTCGCACAACGAAGGTTCTTTCGCTGAGATAGGACTCAAGAACCTTGTTTTGTACTTAAGCCCCTCGAGCCAAACTCGATCAAACGCTTGGGCAATATCGAGAAAGATTGCGGAGCAGTATTCACGGTGCTCAAACGCAGTTCGAATCTCTGACGTAATACGATTGACTTGTTCAATGGTGCCATGCTTTTCGCGAAAACCGAATTGATGGGTAGGGATGATATTTTGAGTGTACAGGCTTATTTTTGTGAGAAAAATCTTTTCAAAGAGCTTGGACAGACATGATAGAAGACTTATGGGTCTATATGATGCCGCCTGAGTTTTATCCTTACCGGGCTTCGGGATCATGACAATGATTGATTTTTTCCACTGGGTGGGGAAATAACCACTTTTTAGAATTGCATTGAACAGTTTGGTAATATAATTAATAGCTGTACTTAGGAGTTCAACGATCATTTTTGGAGAAATAAGATCTTGACCTGCAGCCTTTTTTGGGTTTAGCTGATTTTTTATGATGTTTTTTACTTCATGTGTGTGTATTCGGAGGGGTGCTGAATAGTTCCTCACCGGATATGGAGGAAGAGCGAAACCGTTTGTCGACGGGCTTGGCTGAAATACATTTTTAAGATGTGCTGGAAAAATGTTAGCCTTTTCATCATCACTGCAAGCCCATTTGCCAGTATTATCTCTAATGGGTTTAGATACCTCAGCGGGTGGCTGAATAGTAGCGCGAGCTTTCCATAACGGAAATTTAGAGTGTTTTGGTGAGAGACATTCGATGTATCTTCTCTGGGCTAGCTTATCTTCAATTTTGAGGGCCGTAGTCAGCTCACAAGTAGCTGTTTTCAGCCTTAATTTTGCAGCTGGAGATCTCAAGTTTTGCCATTCTCTTCTTAGGCGGCGTTTTTTTGCAACCAGATCTTCAATGTGACTATTTGTTATTGTATGATTTATCGTTGGAGGTGAATTAAATTGTGGTGTAGAGTGTTTTGCTCCAGCAGCGAGATTTGAGTTAAAGGCACTGACAGAGTTGTATATATCCATTTCGAAGTTGATTCCAGGGTTGAGTTCAATGTGGCTGCTTATATATTTTTTGTATTTAAGCCAATTCGTATTGTAAGCGGTGAGAAAACTGGGATTTCGTTTGTATTGTGGGTATTCCAATAGATTAAAAATTATGGGAGAGTGATCCGATGACAGATCTGCGAGTGATTCTGCAGAAATTAATCTGGTTGAGATTTTTCGTGTAATTGCAAAGTCTATAAAATCCGATATTTTCATCGGATCTGTTGGCCAGTATGTTGGACTGCATGGTGTGACATAGTCAAGCTTGTTTTGAGTGTTTATGAGTGCTTTATAGAGCTGTTTCCCTTTGGGATTTGAAAGCCGTGATCCCCAATGGGTATGTTTCGCGATATAATCTCCTGCAGCTAAGAAGCGATCACCCAATGTGTTAAAAAAGTCTATGAACTGTTTTTCGGTTACAGTAAAACGAGGGGGGCAATAAATTTCCGATAATGTGAGATTGCCAAATTTTGATTGCACATTTATCAAAGTGGCTTGGAGGTAATTGGTTGAGAATCCCTGTAGAGAATAGTGTTTTATTCTACTTCTAATGAGTATGCCAGTTCCTCCATGGGCTTTTCCGTCTGGGTGGTTTGTGGCGTAAAATGTGTAACCGGGAACTAGAAAATTGTATTTATTTGTGAGGTGTGTTTCTGCGAGAAGCATAACGTCTACGTCTCGTTCCTTTAGAAATATTGAGAGTTCGTGCTTGTGCCGAGAAACACCATTGGCATTCCAGAGGCATATATTTAAAGTGCTCATTTTTGGCTTTGTTGGGCTATGAGCATTTGTATGAGTGCGTTTTGATTTTGCATTAGTTGTTGCATAGTGTTTTGCATAAATGCCATGAATTCCATCATGCTTTGCTGCATTGATGCAATCATAGCTTCCATGCTATTTTGGGGTATGATATGTGGCGGGTTTTGTGCTGGAACGTCGATGGGAACCTTATGCGGCACGGTTTGTGAGTTAAGATTTTGTGTGGTGCTGTTTAGTCCTGATTTCAATGCATTTGCAAAGGACACGCCGGGTTAAGTTGTGTCTAGGGTATAGGTCTGCGGGGTGCGTATTATTATCTCTTCGGGGCGAGTGCGGGTTGAAGCGATTCGCTGATTCAGGCGGCTTTTCAGTTCCTTAAAAACTGGGCAGCCCCTATAATTAGCCGTGTGGTTACCACCGCAGTTGCTGCATTTTTTTGCATTTGGGTCTGTTTTATTTGCGGGACATGAAGCAGTGTCATGGAGATCTCCGCATGCAACGCATACAGAACGTAGGGTGCAATACGTTTTTGTATGGCCAAACTCTTGGCAGTTAGTGCATTGAATCGGGTTGTTACGTTTATGAGGCTCTTCGACAGTTATTCTGCGGTATATTGAGTGTACTTCATTTTTTTAAGTGACTTGCTCTCGGGCTCTAATTCAACTTTGAACATGGGTTGAGGTATTTTGTTCTTGTTTATAATATTAGTAGCGACTTTGGGATTGAGACCTTTTTCCTTGAGAGCACTTATCACTTCACTTGGGGATACACTTGGTTCGATGCCTTTAAGTACAATTTGCAGACCTTTAGAGCTTTTTAACTGATAAGTGTAAAAGTTTGCTTTTGTGTCAGTTAAATGTTTGGAGACTACACGATAGTTTTGCTCTGTGTAAATTTGTAGCTTAATTTCGTGCAGATTTCCCCTTTTAAGCGATGAAATATGAAAATTGCCATTTCCAATAAGTTGCACTACGTTTTTCACAAGGCTATTCGAGTTTTTTTCTCGAACATATATTGGCGGGGGTTTGGTGCTGACTTTTGGGACAACTCCATCAGCGTTGTTTGATGCACTATTTTAATTTTCGCTTAAAATGGAAAATCTGTTGCCGGCAAGAGGCGCATGGGTCGCGCTTTTATCGTCGTTACGATTGATCTTGGGCTTATTACCACTTTAAGAGTTAGATGGGCTTAGTTTACGCTTAATTTGTATATAGCGGTCTAAGCCTGTCTGCACTGCCAAACGATTTGAGAAGGTTTGCTTATTTTTTTGCATTATGCTTTGCGCTATGAACAACATGAACATGTTGTTGTTATTATTTGATACCACAGCAGCAGAGACAGCAGGCGCTTGCAAGAGACATGCTGTTGTTGTAGTAGCATTGTTTGAATGCGTTATTGTGGTTGTTGTTGCACTGGAAGAGCATACGTACGTAACAGTCTGTGTACTGGTTGCGGGTGGGAAAGTGGCTGGGGAAAAGTTATTAGTTTTAAGAGTAGGTGTCGTAGCAATTGATTAGTAATAATTTGCTCAAATAATTTAGGTATAGTACTTAATTTAGCAATACCTCTATAATTCGAGACATCAGATTTACTGCCCTTCTTGTGTAAAGGGATAATGAATGATTGTTTCCAAAGTGTTGGGAATTTGTTTTAACAAATAGGAATATTATCAGGACCAGGGAGACATAAAAATTTAATCGATTTAAGAGAAATACGGTAATTACAGGAGATTATATATAGTCGTAGGATGGGATAACATAGGGATGAGATGTTGAACGATTGAAGAAGCAAACAAATCCGATATCTGAGAATCAGAGGATGCTTTATTACTATCAAGACGAAAGTTAGCGGGAAAAGCTGTATTTTTACGCTTAATATTGACAAAGTTAAAAAAGCTTTTAGGATTATTGCGCACATTGTTTTTGACTCTTAATAAATAAGCAGCGTAACACTGTGTATGTAGTGAGTTAAAGTAAAAGCGTTCAACAGAAAATTTACTGTAATCGATAGTGGAACCGGTTTCTTTGTATTTTTTGAAAAGGCGAGACTAATTTTTTCTAAACGACTTTAAACGAGAGAACGAAGGTAGCTTATTGACTGAATTTGATAGTTGTGTAAGGAATACATATGTCAACTTAATTAAAAACGGTTGAATAGAAAATATTTATTGCCGCCTCAACGTCAGTGCAAGCCTCGAGATTTGTCCAATCAGTACTGAATAATAGCTGATTTAATTTGGCGTAGTCAGTTTTTTTTAAAACATCCGACACGTTGAAGACAAATTTACATTCCCCACACGAGGAGCTTTATCGAGCTGAAAAGAAAGCTGCAAAGTAGGATGATAATTATCTTCTGGTGATATTACCGGAGGTATTCTCGCAACGGATATATTAAAACCATTGTCAACAATTACCAGATCCAGAAACTGACCTAAAATATTGCAAATGTTGTTACACTGTTGCAAAGACAAATCAAAAAGGCTATTTAGAAAACCATTGTTGGCCTTTGGTATTAAAATGGAAGAATCATCCGTCATATTGGGTAAATTAAAATCTCCCATAACTATAATATGATCTTTATGATGTAAACGTGAAGCTATATACGAAATCGCTGTTGCGTGATGCAAGTAAATACTCATATCCGAAGATGTAGGGATATGTGAGCACGTAATGTATATATTAAAATCACAAAATGAAATTTTAACACATATCGGGTCCGCTATCTAACGTTTTTTTTTTAACTACCGGTTATTCCGAGCCTGGCAACACTTAGCTCAGGACAGATTTGACAGAAAGTTAGTACATATTATTATTCCGCTGAACGAATATGGTTGTGTAAACGCTCGAAGAAGTGGGCTCACGATCGACTTGAAATCGATGCTGATTTTGTGAAAAAAATCATCTTCTCAGATGAAGCTCATTTTCATCTTGGTGGCTATGTCAACAAGCAAAATTGTCGTATTAGGGGCACGGAGAACCCACACGTAATTGAACAATTGCCGATGCACCCATTACGAGTGACTGTTTGGTGTGGATTTTGGTCGAAAGGCATCATTGGACCATTTTTCTTTAAAAATGACGGTAACAGTCAATGGTGAGTGCTATCGGGCCATGTTAAGTGAATTTTTGTTCACAACAATTAAAGATGAGAACCTTGGTGACATTTGGTTTCAACAGGATGGCGCTCCGTGCCACACAGCCAATGTTACAATCAATCTTTTGCGCACTGTTTTTGAAGATCGAATTATCAGTCGAAATTCTGATATTGTTTGGCCACCAAGGAGCTGCGATTTGACACCGTTGGACTATTATTTATGAGGAGCCGTCAAAGATAAGTGTTACGCCAACAAACCAGAGACAATTGAAGCTTTGAAGAACAACATTCGCAATACCATAGCCGAGATAGTGCTGCACACAGTCGAAAATGTACTAAAAAATTGGGTACTGCATGGCTAGCCGTGGCAGCCATATGAATAAAATCATATTCCACTGTTAACCGGAAGGATTGAGCTTTCAAAAAAAAAAAAAAACAGTTTGAAAAAATCTGTAGTTTTTATTTTATAGCATTTTAAAAAAAAAATTATTTATCGGACCCGATATAAACTCGATAGCTATATTGGAAATGCAAATTTCTTCAGCCGTCAGAGATTATTTAACAATATCAGTACACCTCCACCATTTTGATTAGGACGAACTTTCCGAAATGAAACAAATTTGTCAGAGAATATTTCAGAATTTAAGTTATGAGGTTGAAACCATGTTTCAGTAAAAACAAGGACGTCAGCACTTTCAGATTATTTTTTAAGGTACAGATCTCTAAGTTTATTTCTTAGCCCTCTCACATTTTGATAGAGAAAAAGGAAAGAAAGTAAACTTAGATTTTTGATATTTTAGAAGGAGTACTGGACAATTCAACAGCGATTTGCTCTGAAGCACGTTTATTTTTATAAAGGTATTCATGCACAACTATACCTTTCGGCCAAAAACTAGCGGACAGGAGAGTATCGAAAAGCGATACCGGAACAATCACCTTAAAGGACGAAATCGAGCGAGTGTGATTAAAATTAATTTTCGAAATCGAAACGTTTAAGCTTTGATATCATCTTCAGTAGTAGTTGCCGCAAGGCGAGAAATATATATCGACTTATGTGCAGCAACAACCGTAAGACCAATAGGTTTCAGAGCATTTGAAATAGGTAAAGAAGCAGGATTGGCACATATGGACAAGAATTCGTCAAACGTGTTGAATTGACGTCAACACTTTCTATGTCCTCAGACATATTTCGAAGCTCATCTGAAGGTTCTAAAACTGACATAAAATCAGCTGTTAGCTCCCTAGAGTTGCTCTCAAAATTTGCTACAGGTGTAGCAAAAACCGGTGTAGCAATCGGTAAAGTTGGTTTTACCGATTCATCAGGTAGAGAAATCGGTGAAGTAGGCTTTGCCTTCGGTGAATACCTCTTCTTACGTTACGGAGAGTTATTCAAACATTTCAATTCGCTACAATATTTTTATAGCTTCTGAAACTTGTCGGTCATAGCCTTGAAATTTCGATGTATGTATATGTAGAATTTTGTTACGGCTAACTATAAGCACGACTGCACTGAGTTGATGTTCAGTGAGACTCTAGAAAATTAATGTGCGGTAACTCTCACTCAGAAGCATTAAGTCTTCTTAGCTTATTTGCGTGGTTAATAAGTCTATTGGCATTCCAGATGCCACTGCATAGACTTATTTTCTGAAAATTTGATACTAAAATTGTCAGGAGATGCATAAGAATGCATTTTCATCATTTCAGTCTGCGCTGGCACCATATTCACGAACTTTGAAGATGATTTTTTTTCTTCCACTTTTTTCTTATTTATTGAATTTACTTTTCTTAGGACTAACAATAATTAACAATAAATTCTTAAATCTAAACTTATAATATGTACTAGCCATCCAGATAGTAATTTACAGCGGCTCTAAGAATTTAACACTGAGTTTAGGAGGTAATTTCTCCTGAGTCGCGTTGTGTTATTTTGTTGAGTGAGAGCTCTTGCAAGCGGGTTTGGGTGATAGTCGAGTTTTTGAGAATAGTTTCGCTTTGTTCGAGCTATTTCAGACTGCACAGTTGGAATATTCAGATCTCTGTGAATACAATCGTTTCGAATGTACCATGGTGCACCAGTTATTGTTCTAAGAATTTTAGATTGAGCTCTTTGAATTATTTCCACATTGCTGGCGCTTGCATTGCTCCATAGCTGGGATCCGTATGTCCAAATAGGCTTTATTACTGTGTTATAAAAAAAACCTTGTAATCCAGATTTAAGGGTGATCGTGAATTAATAAGCCAGTGTAGGGAGTTGGCCTTCAGCTTAATTTGTGTTTTCTTCGCTTCAATGTGTTTACGGTATGTGAGACGTCTTTCGAGATGGATGCCGAGATGCACGACCTCATTGGCCTGTGGGATCGTAATATTGTTCAGAGTTAGCGTAGGGCAAGTACCTCTATTGAGCGTGAATGTAACGTGTTTACTTTTTTGTTCATTGACTTTTATCCGCCAGTTGCCCATCCACTCTTCGAGATGGGTGAGGTGATCTGCAAGTATACTTGTTGCTTGTATGGGGCATCGGGACCTGCTTAATATTGCAGTATCGTCAGCAAATGTTGATGTTGTGAGGTTGTGGTTCACTGGGATATCTGATGTGTATAGCACGTATAGCATGGGGCCGAGTACGCTACCTTGGGGCACACCCGCTTTGATTTCCGACTCTACTGTTAGAAAATCATTGTGTCGCACAACGAAGGTTCTTTCGCTGAGATAGGACTCAAGAACCTTGTTTTGTACTTAAGCCCCTCGAGCCAAACTCGATCAAACGCTTGGGCAATATCGAGAAAGATTGCGGAGCAGTATTCACGGTGCTCAAACGCAGTTCGAATCTCTGACGTAATACGATTGACTTGTTCAATGGTGCCATGCTTTTCGCGAAAACCGAATTGATGGGTAGGGATGATATTTTGAGTGTACAGGCTTATTTTTGTGAGAAAAATCTTTTCAAAGAGCTTGGACAGACATGATAGAAGACTTATGGGTCTATATGATGCCGCCTGAGTTTTATCCTTACCGGGCTTCGGGATCATGACAATGATTGATTTTTTCCACTGGGTGGGGAAATAACCACTTTTTAGAATTGCATTGAACAGTTTGGTAATATAATTAATAGCTGTACTTAGGAGTTCAACGATCATTTTTGGAGAAATAAGATCTTGACCTGCAGCCTTTTTTGGGTTTAGCTGATTTTTTATGATGTTTTTTACTTCATGTGTGTGTATTCGGAGGGGTGCTGAATAGTTCCTCACCGGATATGGAGGAAGAGCGAAACCGTTTGTCGACGGGCTTGGCTGAAATACATTTTTAAGATGTGCTGGAAAAATGTTAGCCTTTTCATCATCACTGCAAGCCCATTTGCCAGTATTATCTCTAATGGGTTTAGATACCTCAGCGGGTGGCTGAATAGTAGCGCGAGCTTTCCATAACGGAAATTTAGAGTGTTTTGGTGAGAGACATTCGATGTATCTTCTCTGGGCTAGCTTATCTTCAATTTTGAGGGCCGTAGTCAGCTCACAAGTAGCTGTTTTCAGCCTTAATTTTGCAGCTGGAGATCTCAAGTTTTGCCATTCTCTTCTTAGGCGGCGTTTTTTTGCAACCAGATCTTCAATGTGACTATTTGTTATTGTATGATTTATCGTTGGAGGTGAATTAAATTGTGGTGTAGAGTGTTTTGCTCCAGCAGCGAGATTTGAGTTAAAGGCACTGACAGAGTTGTATATATCCATTTCGAAGTTGATTCCAGGGTTGAGTTCAATGTGGCTGCTTATATATTTTTTGTATTTAAGCCAATTCGTATTGTAAGCGGTGAGAAAACTGGGATTTCGTTTGTATTGTGGGTATTCCAATAGATTAAAAATTATGGGAGAGTGATCCGATGACAGATCTGCGAGTGATTCTGCAGAAATTAATCTGGTTGAGATTTTTCGTGTAATTGCAAAGTGTATAAGATCCGATATTTTCATCGGATCTGTTGGCCAGTATGTTGGACTGCATGGTGAGACATAGTCAAGCTTGTTTTGAGTGTTTATGAGTGCTTTATAGAGCTGTTTCCCTTTGGGATTTGAAAGCCGTGATCCCCAATGGGTATGTTTCGCGTTATAATCTCCTGCAGCTAAGAAGCGATCACACAATGTGTTAAAAAAGTCTATGAACTGTTTTTCGGTTACAGTAAAACGAGGGGGTAATAAATTGCCGATAATGTGAGATTGCCAAATTTTGATTGCACATTTATCGAAGTGGCTTGGAGGTAATTGGTTGAGAATTCCTGTAGAGAATAAAGTTTTATTCTACTTCTAATGAGTATGCCAGTTCCTCCATGGGCTTTTCCGTCTGGGTGGTTTGTGGCGTAGAATGTGTAACCGGGAACTAGGAAATTGTATTTATTTGTGAGGTGTGTTTCTGCTAGAAGCATTACGTCTACGTCTCGTTCCCTTAGAAATATTGAGAGCTCGTGCTTGTGCCGAGAAACACCATTGGCATTCCAGAGGCATATATTTAAAGTGCTCATTTTTGGCTTTGTTGGGCTACGCGCATTTGTATCAGTGTATTTTGATTTTGCATTAGTTGTTGCATAGTGTTTTGCATAAATGACATAATTTCCATCATGCTTTGCTGCATTGATGCAATCATAGCCTCCATGCTATTTTGGGGTATGATCTGTGGCGGGTTTTGTGCTGGAATGTCGATGGGAAGTTCATTGAACCGGGTTGTTGCGTTTGTGAGGCTCTTCCACAGTTATTCTGCGGTGGAGCAGATATTGTAGGGTGTACATTGGATGTACTTCATTTTTCTTAAGTGACTTGTTCTCGGGCTCTAATTCAACTTTGAACATGGGTTGAGGTATTTTGTTCTTGTTAATAATATTAATAGCTACTTTGGGATTGAGACCTTTTTCCTTGAGAGCACTTATCACTTCACTTGGGGATACACTTGGTTCGATGCCTTTAAGTACAATTTGCAGACCTTTAGAGCTTTTTAACTGATAAGTGTAAAAGTTTGCTTTTGTGTCAGTTAAATGTTTGGAGACTACACGATAGTTTTGCTCTGTGTAAATTTGTAGCTTAATTTCGTGCAGATTTCCCCTTTTAAGCGATGAAATATGAAAATTGCCATTTCCAATAAGTTGCACTACGTTTTTCACAAGGCTATTCGAGTTTTTTTCTCGAACATATATTGGCGGGGGTTTGGTGCTGACTTTTGGGACAACTCCATCAGCGTTGTTTGATGCACTATTTTAATTTTCGCTTAAAATGGAAAATCTGTTGCCGGCAAGAGGCGCATGGGTCGCGCTTTTATCGTCGTTACGATTGATCTTGGGCTTATTACCACTTTAAGAGTTAGATGGGCTTAGTTTACGCTTAATTTGTATATAGCGGTCTAAGCCTGTCTGCACTGCCAAACGATTTGAGAAGGTTTGCTTATTTTTTTGCATTATGCTTTGCGCTAACGGGACGTTCATGTTGTTGTTATTATTTGATACCACAGCAGCAGAGACAGCAGGCGCTTGCAAGAGACATGCTGTTGTTGTAGTAGCATTGTTTGAATGCGTTATTGTGGTTGTTGTTGCACAACAAGAGCATACGTACGTAACAGTCTGTGTACTGGTTGCGGGTGGGAAAGTGGCTGGGGAAAAGTTATTAGTTTTAAGAGTAGGTGTCGTAGCAATTGATCAGTAATAATTTCCTCAAATAATTTAGGTATAGTACTTAATTTAGCAATACCTCTATAATTCGAGACATCAGATTTACTGCCCTTCTTGTGTAAAGGGATAATGAATGATTGTTTCCAAAGTGTTGGGAATTTGTTTTAACAAATAGGAATATTATCAGGACCAGGGAGACATAAAAATTTAATCGATTTAAGAGAAATTAGCACATTAGATACGGTAATTACATGAGTTAAAGTAAAAGCCTTCAACAGAAAATTTACTGTAATCGATAGTGGAACCGGTTTCTTTGTATTTTTTGAAAAGGCGAGACTAATTTTTTCTAAACGACTTTAAACGAGAGAACGAAGGTAGCTTATTGACTGAATTTGATAGTTGTGTAAGGAATACATATGTCAACTTAATTAAAAACGGTTGAATAGAAAATATTTATTGCCGCCTCAACGTCAGTGCAAGCCTCGAGATTTGTCCAATCAGTACTGAATAATAGCTGATTTAATTTGGCGTAGTCAGTTTTTTTTAAAACATCCGACACGTTGAAGACAAATTTACATTCCCCACACGAGGAGCTTTATCGAGCTGAAAAGAAAGCTGCAAAGTAGGATGATAATTATCTTCTGGTGATATTACCGGAGGTATTCTCGCAACGGATATATTAAAACCATTGTCAACAATTACCAGATCCAGAAACTGACCTAAAATATTGCAAATGTTGTTACACTGTTGCAAAGACAAATCAAAAAGGCTATTTAGAAAACCATTGTTGGCCTTTGGTATTAAAATGGAAGAATCATCCGTCATATTGGGTAAATTAAAATCTCCCATAACTATAATATGATCTTTATGATGTAAACGTGAAGCTATATACGAAATCGCTGTTGCGTGATGCAAGTAAATACTCATATCCGAAGATGTAGGGATATGTGAGCACGTAATGTATATATTAAAATCACAAAATGAAATTTTAACACATATCGGGTCCGCTATCTAACGTTTTTTTTTTAACTACCGGTTATTCCGAGCCTGGCAACACTTAGCTCAGGACAGATTTGACAGAAAGTTAGTACATATTATTATTCCGCTGAACGAATATGGTTGTGTAAACGCTCGAAGAAGTGGGCTCACGATCGACTTGAAATCGATGCTGATTTTGTGAAAAAAATCATCTTCTCAGATGAAGCTCATTTTCATCTTGGTGGCTATGTCAACAAGCAAAATTGTCGTATTAGGGGCACGGAGAACCCACACGTAATTGAACAATTGCCGATGCACCCATTACGAGTGACTGTTTGGTGTGGATTTTGGTCGAAAGGCATCATTGGACCATTTTTCTTTAAAAATGACGGTAACAGTCAATGGTGAGTGCTATCGGGCCATGTTAAGTGAATTTTTGTTCACAACAATTAAAGATGAGAACCTTGGTGACATTTGGTTTCAACAGGATGGCGCTCCGTGCCACACAGCCAATGTTACAATCAATCTTTTGCGCACTGTTTTTGAAGATCGAATTATCAGTCGAAATTCTGATATTGTTTGGCCACCAAGGAGCTGCGATTTGACACCGTTGGACTATTATTTATGAGGAGCCGTCAAAGATAAGTGTTACGCCAACAAACCAGAGACAATTGAAGCTTTGAAGAACAACATTCGCAATACCATAGCCGAGATAGTGCTGCACACAGTCGAAAATGTACTAAAAAATTGGGTACTGCATGGCTAGCCGTGGCAGCCATATGAATAAAATCATATTCCACTGTTAACCGGAAGGATTGAGCTTTCAAAAAAAAAAAAAACAGTTTGAAAAAATCTGTAGTTTTTATTTTATAGCATTTTAAAAAAAAAATTATTTATCGGACCCGATATAAACTCGATAGCTATATTGGAAATGCAAATTTCTTCAGCCGTCAGAGATTATTTAACAATATCAGTACACCTCCACCATTTTGATTAGGACGAACTTTCCGAAATGAAACAAATTTGTCAGAGAATATTTCAGAATTTAAGTTATGAGGTTGAAACCATGTTTCAGTAAAAACAAGGACGTCAGCACTTTCAGATTATTTTTTAAGGTACAGATCTCTAAGTTTATTTCTTAGCCCTCTCACATTTTGATAGAGAAAAAGGAAAGAAAGTAAACTTAGATTTTTGATATTTTAGAAGGAGTACTGGACAATTCAACAGCGATTTGCTCTGAAGCACGTTTATTTTTATAAAGGTATTCATGCACAACTATACCTTTCGGCCAAAAACTAGCGGACAGGAGAGTATCGAAAAGCGATACCGGAACAATCACCTTAAAGGACGAAATCGAGCGAGTGTGATTAAAATTAATTTTCGAAACCAAAACGTTTAAGCTTTGATATCATCTTCAGTAGTAGTTGCCGCAAGGCGAGAAATATATATCGACTTATGTGCAGCAACAACCGTAAGACCAATAGGTTTCAGAGCATTTGAAATAGGTAAAGAAGCAGGATTGGCACATATGGACAAGAATTCGTCAAACGTGTTGAATTGACGTCAACACTTTCTATGTCCTCAGACATATTTCGAAGCTCATCTGAAGGTTCTAAAACTGACATAAAATCAGCTGTTAGCTCCCTAGAGTTGCTCTCAAAATTTGCTACAGGTGTAGCAAAAACCGGTGTAGCAATCGGTAAAGTTGGTTTTACCGATTCATCAGGTAGAGAAATCGGTGAAGTAGGCTTTGCCTTCGGTGAATACCTCTTCTTACGTTACGGAGAGTTATTCAAACATTTCAATTCGCTACAATATTTTTATAGCTTCTGAAACTTGTCGGTCATAGCCTTGAAATTTCGCTTGAGATTAAAAATACTTTTAAATTTAAATAATAAGAATTTAATTAAACACGAGTTTATAAAAATTATAAAAATATTGGCAAACTGCAGATTTTAATTATTTATACTTTCTTTGAATAAGATGTTATTAATAACGATGTATGTATATGTAGAATTTTGTTACGGCTAACTATAAGCACGACTGCACTGAGTTGATGTTCAGTGAGACTCTAGAAAATTAATGTGCGGTAACTCTCACTCAGAAGCATTAAGTCTTCTTAGCTTATTTGCGTGGTTAATAAGTCTATTGGCATTCCAGATGCCACTGCATAGACTTATTTTCTGAAAATTTGATACTAAAATTGTCAGGAGATGCATAAGAATGCATTTTCATCATTTCAGTCTGCGCTGGCACCATATTCACGAACTTTGAAGATGATTTTTTTTCTTCCACTTTTTTCTTATTTATTGAATTTACTTTTCTTAGGACTAACAATAATTAACAATAAATTCTTAAATCTAAACTTATAATATGTACTAGCCATCCAGATAGTAATTAACAGCGGCTCTAAGAATTTAACACTGAGTTTAGGAGGTAATTTCTCCTGAGTCGCGTTGTGTTATTTTGTTGAGTGAGAGCTCTTGCAAGCGGGTTTGGGTGATAGTCGAGTTTTTGAGAATAGTTTCGCTTTGTTCGAGCTATTTCAGACTGCACAGTTGGAATATTCAGATCTCTGTGAATACAATCGTTTCGAATGTACCATGGTGCACCAGTTATTGTTCTAAGAATTTTAGATTGAGCTCTTTGAATTATTTCCACATTGCTGGCGCTTGCATTGCTCCATAGCTGGGATCCGTATGTCCAAATAGGCTTTATTACTGTGTTATAAAAAAAACCTTGTAATCCAGATTTAAGGGTGATCGTGAATTAATAAGCCAGTGTAGGGAGTTGGCCTTCAGCTTAATTTGTGTTTTCTTCGCTTCAATGTGTTTACGGTATGTGAGACGTCTTTCGAGATGGATGCCGAGATGCACGACCTCATTGGCCTGTGGGATCGTAATATTGTTCAGAGTTAGCGTAGGGCAAGTACCTCTATTGAGCGTGAATGTAACGTGTTTACTTTTTTGTTCATTGACTTTTATCCGCCAGTTGCCCAGCCACTCTTCGAGATGGGTGAGGTGATCTGCAAGTATACTTGTTGCTTGTATGGGGCATCGGGACCTGCTTAATATTGCAGTATCGTCAGCAAATGTTGATGTTGTGAGGTTGTGGTTCACTGGGATATCTGATGTGTATAGCACGTATAGCATGGGGCCGAGTACGCTACCTTGGGGCACACCCGCTTTGATTTCCGACTCTACTGTTAGAAAATCATTGTGTCGCACAACGAAGGTTCTTTCGCTGAGATAGGACTCAAGAACCTTGTGAGTATTTTGTGGGAGCAACACATTAATTTTGTACTACTCGAGCCAAACTCGATCAAACGCTTGGGCAATATCGAGAAAGATTGCGGAGCAGTATTCACGGTGCTCAAACGCAGTTCGAATCTCTGACGTAATACGATTGACTTGTTCAATGGTGCCATGCTTTTCGCGAAAACCGAATTGATGGGTAGGGATGATATTTTGAGTGTACAGGCTTATTTTTGTGAGAAAAATCTTTTCAAAGAGCTTGGACAGACATGATAGAAGACTTATGGGTCTATATGATGCCGCCTGAGTTTTATCCTTACCGGGCTTCGGGATCATGACAATGATTGATTTTTTCCACTGGGTGGGGAAATAACCACTTTTTAGAATTGCATTGAACAGTTTGGTAATATAATTAATAGCTGTACTTAGGAGTTCAACGATCATTTTTGGAGAAATAAGATCTTGACCTGCAGCCTTTTTTGGGTTTAGCTGATTTTTTATGATGTTTTTTACTTCATGTGTGTGTATTCGGAGGGGTGCTGAATAGTTCCTCACCGGATATGGAGGAAGAGCGAAACCGTTTGTCGACGGGCTTGGCTGAAATACATTTTTAAGATGTGCTGGAAAAATGTTAGCCTTTTCATCATCACTGCAAGCCCATTTGCCAGTATTATCTCTAATGGGTTTAGATACCTCAGCGGGTGGCTGAATAGTAGCGCGAGCTTTCCATAACGGAAATTTAGAGTGTTTTGGTGAGAGACATTCGATGTATCTTCTCTGGGCTAGCTTATCTTCAATTTTGAGGGCCGTAGTCAGCTCACAAGTAGCTGTTTTCAGCCTTAATTTTGCAGCTGGAGATCTCAAGTTTTGCCATTCTCTTCTTAGGCGGCGTTTTTTTGCAACCAGATCTTCAATGTGACTATTTGTTATTGTATGATTTATCGTTGGAGGTGAATTAAATTGTGGTGTAGAGTGTTTTGCTCCAGCAGCGAGATTTGAGTTAAAGGCACTGACAGAGTTGTATATATCCATTTCGAAGTTGATTCCAGGGTTGAGTTCAATGTGGCTGCTTATATATTTTTTGTATTTAAGCCAATTCGTATTGTAAGCGGTGAGAAAACTGGGATTTCGTTTGTATTGTGGGTATTCCAATAGATTAAAAATTATGGGAGAGTGATCCGATGACAGATCTGCGAGTGATTCTGCAGAAATTAATCTGGTTGAGATTTTTCGTGTAATTGCAAAGTCTATAAGATCCGATATTTTCATCGGATCTGTTGGCCAGTATGTTGGACTGCATGGTGTGACATAGTCAAGCTTGTTTTGAGTGTTTATGAGTGCTTTATAGAGCTGTTTCCCTTTGGGATTTGAAAGCCGTGATCCCCAATGGGTATGTTTCGCGTTATAATCTCCTGCAGCTAAGAAGCGATCACCCAATGTGTTAAAAAAGTCTATGAACTGTTTTTCGGTTACAGTAAAACGAGGGGGTAATAAATTGCCGATAATGTGAGATTGCCAAATTTTGATTGCACATTTATCGAAGTGGCTTGGAGGTAATTGGTTGAGAATTCCTGTAGAGAATAAAGTTTTATTCTACTTCTAATGAGTATGCCAGTTCCTCCATGGGCTTTTCCGTCTGGGTGGTTTGTGGCGTAGAATGTGTAACCGGGAACTAGGAAATTGTATTTATTTGTGAGGTGTGTTTCTGCTAGAAGCATTACGTCTACGTCTCGTTCCCTTAGAAATATTGAGAGCTCGTGCTTGTGCCGAGAAACACCATTGGCATTCCAGAGGCATATATTTAAAGTGCTCATTTTTGGCTTTGTTGGGCTACGCGCATTTGTATCAGTGTATTTTGATTTTGCATTAGTTGTTGCATAGTGTTTTGCATAAATGCCATAATTTCCATCATGCTTTGCTGCATTGATGCAATCATAGCTTCCATGCTATTTTGGGGTATGATCTGTGGCGGGTTTTGTGCTGGAATGTCGATGGGAAGTTCATTGAACCGGGTTGTTGCGTTTGTGACGCTATTCTGCGGTGGAGCAGATATTGTAGGGTGTACATTGGATGTACTTCATTTTTCTTAAGTGACTTGTTCTCGGGCTCTAATTCAACTTTGAACATGGGTTGAGGTATTTTGTTCTTGTTAATAATATTAATAGCTACTTTGGGATTGAAACCTTTTTCCTTGAGAGCACTTATCACTTCACTTGGGCATACACTTGGTTCGATGCCTTTAAGTACAATTTGCAGACCTTTAGAGCTTTTTAACTGCTAAGTGTAAAAGTTTGCTTTTGAGTCAGTTAAATGTTTTGAGATTACAGGATAGTTTTGCCCTGTGTACATTTGTAGCTTTATTTCGTGCAGATTTCCCCTTTTGAGCGATGAAATATAAAAATTGCCGTTTCCAATAAGTTGCACTATGTTTTTCACAAGGCTATTCGAGATTTTTTTTCCAACATATATTGGCGGGGGTTTGGTGCTGACTTTTGGGACAACTCCATCAGCGTTGTTTGATGCACTATTTTCACTTTCGCTTAAAATAGAAAATCTGCTACCTGCAAGATGCGTTTGGGCCGCGCTTTTATCGTCGTTACGATTAATCTTGGGCTTATTACTACTTTTAGAGTTAGATGGGCTTAGTTTACGCTTAATTTGTATATAGCGGTCTAAGCCTGTCTGCACTGCCGAACGATTTGAGAAGGTTTGCTTATTTTTTTGCATTATGCTTTGCGCCAACGAGACGTTCATGTTGTTGTTATTATTTGAAACCACAGCAGCAGAGACAGCAGGCGCTTGCAAGAGACATGCTGTTGTTATCATAGCATTGTTTGAATGCGTTACTGTGGTTCTTGTTGCACTGGAAGAGCACACGTACGTAACAGTTTGTGTACTGGTTACGGGTGGGAAAGTGTTTGGGGAAAAGTTATTAATTTTAAGAGTACGTGTTGGGCATTGTTCGGACCAAGAGAGTGGTAGTGTTTGCTCTTGCAGATTTGGTTGCATTGGCATTGTTAGCAAGAGTGGTCGCGGCTGAGGTAAATTAAATGAGTGGTTGTTTGTGTTTGTACTTACTGCGCTTACCTAGCATATCTTCAGTACCTTGCGTTTTGTGTAGACAGTTAATCGCCGGGGAACAAGACCTTGCTCTTATCTTTTGATCAGCAGAGAGGGTGTTGGATTTGTCGTGTGGGATAGCGGTGTCGACAAATGTGAAGTAAGCATTTCGTCTACTCCCATCTTGTACAGTTTGTTTAGACCTGTTGAAGTTTTTCTGGTGGGTCAGCTCGCTGTCCGCTTCTTACAGCATTTGCGTATGTATATGACAGATATGCTTTTTGTGCATAGTATGTGTGATCAGAAATGACTGGAAACAGAGTCGGTCTGGGTTTGGAGAGAGCTCGTCTAGCGACCACCCTCTGTAATTAGCGGTATGTGCCTCATTGCAGTGTACGCACGTTGCTGGTTAGTTAATCACCCACATTCACCCACATTTGAATACGAAAGTATTTTCGGTAGTATCGATTTGTATTCCCAAACTCCTGACACTGAATCAGATCATCAAATTGACGTGGGAGCTCAATCTTGAATTAGTCGACAATTAGTGGCGATGTTGTAAATGTTTTTGTTATGTTTTGACTGTAAGTCTACGAAAAACATATTCAAAGCAGAGTCATTTACACGGCTTTTAGGGTTATGAGCGTTTATGATTTCTTGACCCTGGTACAAGAGGTTCTGCTTTATGTCATCTGTTAAAGTAGAGAGTGTAACCCCTTTATAACCACCTAATATAAGTGCTCCTCTTTAAGCTGATATGTATGAAAAACTATATGCTTTACAGCCGTTTCACAATTGCTCTAAATGCATCAGAGTCCTTAACCGTGACTCGAACTGATCCATAGTATATGTATAAGAGGAGTTTGCCTTATCGACGATGAGCCATAAACCATTTATATTTAAAACACCAGTTATAAAAATGGGAGGAGGTTTGAAACCCTTACTTTTTTGAGGCTGTGTTGAATTCTTTTCCAAAAGCTTGGAAGACCCCGCATTTTTAAATTCCTTATAAGGGGTTTTGTCGGGGACACCCGACAACGATTCAACGTACATTTCACTCTCCGATTCCGCGTCGTCATTAGTAGAGAGGTGCGCAAACGAATATGTCCTGTCTACGTTTTGAGACTTATTCGCATTTAATTTTTGCGCAATTTTAATTTTTTAACCCAAGTTAGAGTGCGCCTCATCTAATCCGCTGGGGATTGTACCAGTTGCCACGCCCATACATTGGAAGATAACTCACCAGAATTCCTCTTTTTATGTTTGCGACAAACAAATATAATTTGTTTTCTAATTTTTCTTTGCACTGTGAGTTTTTAAAAGTGATTTTTGATTCTTTGCACAGTACAGCACATATCTACACAGATTTCAATTAAAAGTAACAGTTAATTCAACAATACGGTATTATAGGCATGCTGCCCAATCTGCCTTATGGTTAATCATACTAAACTGTGGAGAGATTTAGTGTGCTGATAATAAATGGCCCAGTTGCGAATGAGCCAATGGTAGTTGGAATCAAGATTTGGCTTGAAAGTCATTTAAAATTAAGTTTTTTAGAATATCATAAACTTAATTGACTCGCACAACTGATTACATTTATATATTTAATAGGGCTGAAGTTTTCTTTATGGCCGTGCTTGTATATTATCCAAAATAATAAAATATATATGAATAATTTAATATTATTTACGCTATTTTTACTTCGTTTCCCTAGAGCCAAGTCCGTATATGTTGGTGGATTACTCTTTTACTGTGCTGGTATGTCACTGATGGCTCTAACACGGGCAAAGGCCAGCGTAATTGTATTTAGTTGGGCCGCCGGTGTCATGTACTCCACACTGTTTACGATGCCGTACCTACTTGTGGCCCACTATCACTCTATGGGAGTAGTAAGTAGAAAAATCAATGGAATTTAATGGGTTCTTCTAGTAAAGATACCACTTTAATTACAGTTTGAACTTGATGGCGAAGGATCTGCAAAGTTGGGATCTGGCGTGCGAGGACTAGGAACAGACGTTGCTATTATTAGTAGTATGGTGTTTTTGGCCCAATTCATATTATCTATGTGCATGGGAACCATTGTACGTATTTCTGGAACAACAACTGCTGTTGTAAGTACGGCTAGTTTTCTGAGCCTATGCGGGGCAATTACTGCCACAAAAGTTATGTATTTAGATTTGTAAATTGTCCTTTGATAATCAAAGAAGGTAAACATGTAATAAATTTGAAGAATTCAGATAATAATAATATAACAATAATAATAAATACAGGTGTACACTGTTTTTGACCCGACACAAAGTGTTTTTCATTTTTTTTTTTTTTTGCTTGTTATATATTGTTACACGGGTATATTCATCCACAAGCCTTGTTTTCACTGCAAAAGTCGCTGCAGCATATATATCATAGTGACAGTTTGCTTTAAAATTGTATTGACGATGGAGAATTTTAAATTCAATGTTGAAGAAAACGTCGTCTATCTTGGATCCGAAAAGAGCAGCAACAATAATGTCAGGCGAAGAATAACTTTCGGAAATAGAGGCTATTAAGCGCTCAGTTAGCAAATTCGAAGTAAGCCCTCTCTCGAAAGTCGAAAATCAATATCTACAAGACGCTGATATATATTTGTTCAGAGGCATGGACCGTGATTGAGTCAAATGAAACGGCATTGGAAATCTTTATGAAAATGATTCTCAGCTTTATTTTTGGTCCAATTAGAGTCGGCGACGATGAACCGCTAGCTATATGAGCTATTCGAGGAGGTTGATATAGTCCAGTGCATGAAATTCTATCGGGTGCACAGGACTGGTCGCCGCTTTCGAATGGATGAATGAGCTCCAGCATGCATGGTTTACATGGCGGGCCCAAACTTGATTGGTGGACGACGAAATAAAGGACGAACGGGTACGAATTGGAATTACCAGGTATGATGGGATCCAGCGCACATCGCATTCGAAGCAAGTGGAGCCAACGCGAAACAAAGGACGATTGTCGGCCAACTAACCAAGTCCGGCCTCATATTGGTACGTGATGAGTGTGTGGTGTCGCTCAGTACGCCTGCTACATTGTGAAGCTATGTGTTTACAACTCTAGCTTTTAAAGCACAACCAATGTTTCAAAACAGCTGCCTTTCTATCTGGTACGCACATATCAATAAACATTTTGCAATAAGCATTTTGCACAGCAAGCAATAGTAACGCTGGTAGAGAGATTTATACCACTATGGGGCTTGATAGGTCAGCTACCGATAAAGATTTGCGGACGAATCCTAGTAAACCTGTAATGAAGGTGGAAGAAATTGAAGAGGAGATGGCAAGAGCTAGTGGATCCAATCCATGGACGGGCGAGTTGGCTGAAGGAGCTGAGTTAAGGAATGTATCGTTACAAGCACTCCATTTCGGCTTAGAGTCAGATGTCACGATCTCACCGGATATCAGATCGGCGGTGAATTTAGTGGTAGCACATGCTCATGAAACATATCGTGCGGGGAGTTGGGAAATGTGGCGAATGATTTACGTCGGCAAATGGCGGCAATCAATGATGTTATGCTATTTGTTAGAAAGAATGTTGCTTCGCTACCTTCTTCTAATTCAAGTGCGAGGACAACCAATTCATTCAGATCACTATGCATAAAACAATTGGATGGGCAGTCAGCCGTTGCGACAATATCCGGGACAGGTAGGTTTGCCGTACGCTCCATTACAACCTTTGTTGGTAGCTAGAGGGTGTATGAGTAGAACACAGTTAGCAGGGACTTGTCTGGTCAATCGAAATGAACCTCAGATAACGGATAACGGAATTTGAAAACTGGAGCGACCTTGAAGTCTAGACTGAAACAACTATATCAGACTTCGAACTCATAAAAATAATGAAGACGAACGTAAGAGAGAGCATTGCAAGTGTAGTGTATTCAAATTACAAGCATGGATCAGTGTCGTGCAGAATGTTATGAAGACGAAAGGCAATTTCCATCTCCACATGAGCGCGGCAGCAAGCGCCACCACCTAATACTAACTCTCGAGGGGAATAGCCACGCTTCCGAGTGAGTGAGTTACAAGAGGGTTAAGTGTCAGCTGGATTGGAAACAAGACATGAGGAAGAAGGTGATATAGAAGCGTTACGTATTATGAAGCCGCTCCAGGATAAATCAAATGTTATATGCTGGAACTGCAACGTAGATGGACATACATATTTTGAATGTGAGTGACCTCAGCGAAGAATGTTTTGCTATATATAAATGTGGCAAGCTGGGTGTGGTGCTTTCCAAGTGCACGAAATGTCGGCCGGAAAATGTTGCGAGGAGCGTTTCGAACCGGAGGGAAGATAAGCTCCGTGAATTTAGCCAGCGATAAAATCTCAAAGAGGAGACATCGGAAGACTCCTAAAATAAAAATTGTATCAATATAATAGATAGTTCCAACGTTTATAAAATTTTAGATAAAGTTAACAAGGCATCTACGGTAGGAAAAGTCAACTTAGTAGCAGCTACATCTGCAAAAGATAGAGTAGGTTCGAAGAATCAATGGAACAAATAGTGACCAAAAAACAACTACGAGCACGCTAAAGGTATCGAAGGTCGAAAGTAAATGGCTTACTGGATACTAAAGCTTCGGTGAGCGTATTGTTGTATTGAGATGTTGAAGGAATGGGATATTTATGTAACACCCTGCAAATCTCGTGTGAAGACGGCAGGGGGTTCTCCACACAGAATTGTAGGTAAAGTTTCGTTGCCAATTACGTATAAAGATCAAAGCAATAAAATTACTTTATACTAATGTCCTACGCTGACACAAAAAACTTTATCTTTAACTGAGGGTAAATTTTTGGTTTGGTTTTAGTTAAAAGTGGTGTAAGATCTATAGAAGAAATTCCGGTTGATATTCTGTCAGAAAGAGAATGCATTGAGCCACACATCTTAACGCTAGAGGAACAGGCACAGATTAAAAGCGTTAAGGTGAAGTTTCTCAGTTTTGAGAATAATGGGATGGGAAAGACTTATCTACATACTCACAATATTGAATTAATAAAAGGTGCAGTGCCAGTGAAAGATAAGTTCTATCCAGTTTCACCGGCAGAATCTGCTTTACGAGGAAGTGGATACAATGTTGTCGTTAGAGGTAAACGAAGAAAGTGAGAGTCCATGGAGTAATCGGGTGACTCTAGTGCGAAAGCCTGGTAAAAACTGGTTATCTGTATTAAGTAGGATAGACAATGTATTTATAAGTAGCATAGATCTACAACACGCCTTTTGGCAAATCGAATTAGATCCGGAGGGCAGAAAGTTTACGGCATTTACCATACCGGGACATCCGTTATACCAGTTTCGAGAGATGGTGTTCGGACTGTATAATGCGGCGCAAAGATTATGCCGAGTTATGGACAGAGTCATTCCACAAGAACAATGTATTTGTATTTTTGGACGACCTATTATTAATCCCTCGCGATTTCCAAAACCATTGTAGTTTCAAAATGCCTTCGGGATGCAAATCTCACAATTGGTCTCAGAAAATCCAAGTTTTGCTTCAAGCAACTTAAATACTTAGGTTTTGTGATAGGATCAGGGGTGTTAAGAACTGACCTCGAAAATAAATAAAGCTAGTAAGAAGCTTCTTAAGAACATCGAGGTGGTATTGAAGATTGATAAAAAACTTCTTTGCTAAATCTGCTCCATTAACTGATTGCTTAAAGGTGAAACCAAAATTCACAATGACTGAAGAGGCTAGAGAATATTTTAATGAATTGAATGGGGCACTCACCACAGCGCCAGTCCTTGTACATCCTAATTTCGCAAAGCATTTTTATATTCCATGTGACGTGAGCCATGTTGGTATAGGCGCCGAGCTTTCCAAATCGACGATGGGGGAAATGACCGCCCAATTGCGTTTTACTCACAGAAAATACGCGGTGCACAAATTAATTATAGTGTGACAGTAAAACCGATTGAACGATTTCGGCCATATGTAAAATTAAATCCGTTTACAGTAATTATAGACCATGCTAACCTTCAGTGGCTTATGAGTTTGAAAAATGTAAATGGCAGATTAGCTAGGCTAAGTGTTATAGTTTCGAAATCGAGCACAGGAAGGGTAGCGAATACATATGGTAGAAGAAAATTGTCAAAAAAATCCAGACTTGTGGGTGCAAAATGACCTTTTATTAAAATGAACAGAGTTCAGGCAAGACAACGTGCAGGGAATGTATGGAAGCTCTGGATTCCAGAAACTTTGACTACAGTATTCATTCGGAAAGTTCACGAGGAAGGCACTTCTGTGCATGGAGGTGTTAACAAGACGCTGGAGTTGCTGAAGCAGTTTTATTGCTGGTCACGAATGGCAGATCAAGTGAGATCCTATATTCAGAGGTGTAGTGTTTGCGAAGTGTGCAAATCATCAACAATGTTGCGAGACCCAAGAAGGGCGCAGTAGTAAAGACAAGTCTACCGATACAGAAGTGATACTTAGACTTTCTGGCGAAGTATCCAAGATCGAAGCGTAGAAACGCCTATTTATTAAACGGAGTAGATCACCTCACGAAATTTGTATGGTTGAAAGCGATGAAAGCTGCGACATCGAGTCATGTGATACGATTCTTGGAATCGCAAATCTTCTGTTTGTTCGGCGTTCTGAAAACCATACACTCGGATAATGGGAGAGAATTTGTGAGTAAGGAGTTTGAAGTCTTTTTAAAGTGGTACCATATAGAGCACATGCGCACTGCTAACTACGCACCACAATCAAATCGTGCAGAACGGGTCAATCAGTCGATATCAGCAGCTATTAGGATTCACATTGGTGAGGATCACCAAAACTGGGATACACAACTAAAGCGTTTTCAAGCCATGCTGCGAAGCTCTTTTCACACTGCGACAAAAACATCTCAGGATTTCGCCATGTTTGGACAATACATGTTTAAGTCAGGCCTAGATTACAAACTGGTAAGGAAACTTGACGCCCTCGAAAAGTCTGAATTTAGTGGTTTAACGCACGCTGATAAAAGTTAGTTAGACGCGGAGTTGCGAAAATAGCTTATATGAGCTAGAAACCTTGAAAGGTAACCTATCACTAGGAGTGTTCCATGCGAAGGATATCCGACAGTAAAGAAATGGATAGCTCAGTCGTTGGAGCATAAGACGCTTGGTCTCAGGATGTGTTTTTTTTTTTTTTTTATTGTCTTGTATTATTGTACATCTATTTTATGATACTAAGTACTTTTAGTTGCTTGGTGGGAGATTTTTA
Source organism: Leucophenga maculata (assembly GCA_035044805.1). Classification (NCBI taxonomy): domain Eukaryota; kingdom Metazoa; phylum Arthropoda; class Insecta; order Diptera; family Drosophilidae; genus Leucophenga; species Leucophenga maculata. Next base: position 33,916 of record JAWNNP010002676.1, on the reverse strand, counting down.
AAAAAATCAACACTTACATTTTATCTTAATAATAAACATTTAGTTTAATTAATCAATCATTTTTATATAATATTAGTTAGTATGTTGGTACGTGTACATGCAGTCTGCTTCAAAAAGTGTCATAGGGTACTCATGAAAATACCTCATGCATCCTTGATCATCGAGGTATTCCAAAAAAAAGAAAACCAGAGTACGGAGTATTAATAATGGCGGCTTGGAGATTAGATTCGAGAGAAGAGAAGATCGAAGACAAACACATGAATTGTTTTTGGCAAGCGGCAGAGAAAACACGTGAACAGGTTTTTGACAAGCGGCAAAGAAAACACGTAAATGATTTTTGGCAAGCGGGAGACGAACACGTGAATAAAAAAGAAAAGTGAAACCTGGATGTTGAATTTGGCAATAAACGCTACAACAAAAACCACAGCAGGCGCTGCAACAAACGCTGCAACACCATCAACAACAGGCACTGCAACAAACGCAACAATAGTAACAACAGCAGGCGCTGCAATAAACGCCACGACAGCAACAACCAATTGCAGCAAGCGACAACATTACCCACAATACTGACGTCACAGCAACTACAGCATCTCATCAGAAGCGACGAGGGATTAACCCGCTTAATAACCAGCGGTCCCAGTTTTTTCTACATATTTTTTTTGTGCGAGAGTACGCAACCGAATTGAGGTTAAACACGAACGGCATGATGTCGAGGTGTTCATAGCCTCGTCCGTTACAACACTTATGTACTTATGCACTTATGTGAAGAACATAATGCAGAAATGCTAATGTCCCGTTAAGATAATGTAAGACATAAACCTTACCGCCACATACATGCCTTCCACCGCCCCCGTGTATTTGATGATGATAAAGGCATGTGAATATTTGTTTTGAAATATTGAAGATGAATTACGCACACACCACTGCATAACGACGTAATCAAAGAATAAATTGTTCATGAATCCTTAGTTACGTGGTCTTGTCTTATCATATTTATATTCTTATTCAGATAACATAAATCTTATCAAAATAATAACCTACATATCTATTTTTCATATATTTATCACTTACCTTACTCCACAAATAATATACCTACCATAGACTGAATAAGAAAGTTGTTAGGAAGGGAGAGATCAATTTTAAACCAAACACATAAATTGGTGTATGGGCGGAATATTCATGTAGTCCATATTAATATAAAATTTTCTGTCATGAATAAACGAATTTCTTTAAACCACTCTCCATTCCATATCTTATAATCCTATATGCTATCGGTAGACCAATAATCATTAAATCATTTGCAACAATGAACTATTTGTAAATTTATTGTAAAAGGGTGGGATACTAAACTCTGACGGATACCAGGCTGACGGTGAATGCTCAATATTGATAAGTGTTAATTTTTAAAACGGGTCACGATTAATCTCAGCATTTTGTGACAACAGGTTGGGCGGTGCAAACAAGGTCATCAACAGCGAATGATCTTTACATATTTTAAATTCTTCTTCGAGCCCAATTTCTAACACGGTCTCTATTTATATTAGTGCTAGTGGAAATTATGAACAAATTTTGTTGTTGCATCCTTTACTCTTGCATTGGTGGTCGTTCTCATCCCTAAACAACCCTGAGCTATTACGCTGGATGACCAATAGCGATGAGCGGCCATGAAAGGTAAAACGTAATGTAACAACTCAACTTTGTTAGCTATTAAGAAATTGAAATGAAATAAAGAAATGCACTCTGCATTGCACTCTGGAGGAAACAACATCGAAATCAACTGCAAGCGGCGACAGAATAGGAGGGGAATAAAAGAACTGAAAAATTAGATTTATTTAAATTAGCATTTTTCGAACATCTAAGGAAAGTCACTGACTCTCTGACCTCTGAGCAGCCTCACGGGGTGAGCAAATTGTAAGAAGGACCCAAGAAAAATTAGTGCATTTTTTTTCAATCGGTTGATAGAGTACCGCCTACAAAAATGACCGAACCTGTCGTTCCCGATCTTCAGAAGTGATGCTGCACGCGTACATGAATGATTAAGCATGTTCAATAACATCGCTTGTGGTGTGTTTGGTAGTCTCTCGTGAATCTTCGTTTGTGCCGCATCGTTTCGAGAGTCTATTGAGCGTTTCTACGTGCATCCAAGACGCAACGATTATAGGAATATTTATGTAAATCTGTCTGGAAAATCCAAATTTAATATATTATATCTTACATAGATAAAATATCGCACACGGACCGACATAGGAATAGATCCAAACATGAAAATATTTCGATTCACTGGTCTTTCTTGATTTTTAGCTTCGGTGGAATCAAGGCTTAAATACTCTTCACAATTTCCGTTGGCTTGGCAACTCTAAAATGTAGTGTTATTTGCTTATAAAGTATGCTAGACAGTTTAGATATCTAGTAATTATGGAACGTTCAAGAGCAAGAGATCTAGCTAGCCTAATCATGCGGGTTCTTAGCCTGTCGCTTTATCTGCTGGTATGACGATTTATTTGGAGCTGTACGGTCTCCAAGTTCAGATCTCGGTGAAGAGTAGACACACGAACGTACCAGCCAAAATCCGTGATAACCCGCAGGGCGTGTGTATACGCTTACGATTCGTCGCTGCAGCCAGTCCCCAAAAAAGTAATGTGCCTCACCTATATATGCACAGTATTGAAGGGAAACTGCCGAACAAAATGAAATCAAGCTTCTAAATAGTCACCAGAGATGTGTTCAATATTCATTTTATTATTTTGTGATACAAATGTCATAAGTGGCTTACGATAACTAAAATTAGATACATATATTCGTCTGTCTTCTATGCTTAAATAAATATAGCGTCTATCGTAGTGGTCGATAGTGCCATCGATAGTTCTCCACCTTTAATAGGAAACCAATTGTTTGTAAAATTTGAGCTTCTTTTGTGGAATAAAATCGTGTGAATAAAATCGTGAGGAAATTAAAAATAACTAAATAGATATGGATCGATTCCTTCAAAAAGGTATGTTAAATGTATTATACTAAATTATTTTAATTAACAATGAGTCGAATTTAAGATAAACGTCGGATATCCACCTCACAGATTACGTCAAGTTCAGACTCTGAAAAGGATGATAAGTATTTTAAGAAGTATTTTAAACGGTCCGACAATAAAAAGCTTGCAAAATCCCTAGACTGCGGCAAAGAATAAACATGACCATTTGAAAAGATTTCATCCTGGCTTGGAAGTTAATAAGCCAGACTCTGACACTCCAGCTGTCGCTGTAGATACCGACAATATTGCCTCTACAAGCAGCAGCTGTAGATCGAGTATACAATCAGTGGCTTCTTACTTCAAGAGAGCCGTCTTGTACGAGTCGAATACTAAGCGTAAAAACGACATTGACAAAGCCTTAACTGAGATGATTGCTAAGGATGTACAGCCATATAATATAGTGGAAAATGAAGGATTTGTCAATTACACTCAGGATCCCAGATACAAACTGCCAAGCAAGACACATTTGAGAGATGTGCTGATGCTTAATTTATTTAAAGAAACTTCTGCCAAATTATCATTTATATTAGAAGATGTCTCGGATACTTCAATCACATGTGACTTGTGGACATCAAGTACCAACGCCAGTTTTTGGACTGTGACAAGTCATTTTGTTTATGATTACGAATTGAAAACAGCATCTTTAGCTACAAAAAAACTTTTAAATACAACTAATCACAGTGCGCAAAATATTGCAGATACATTGGAAGATATATTAATACATTGGAACATCCTCAATAAAACGGTGTGCATTGTGACAGATAATGCCAGCTCCATGCTCAAAGCATGTGAGTTAATAAAAATTCGCAATCTGCCATGCTTTGCGCATACGCTAAATCTGGTGGTGCAAGATGCTTTGAAATTTGATGACGATTTACTTAAAGATTTGTTTACTAAGTGTAAAACAATAGTTCGGTTTTTTAAGCAAAGTGCCATAGCGAATGAAAAATTAAAATTGGCTCAAGAAGACTCCGCGTATACTTTATTACAAGAAACGCCTACTAGATGGAATAGTTTGTATTTCATGATTGAGCGCATTTTAAAAACCCACGATGCCATTGCAAAGTCTTATTAACAACAATGAAATGCACCGCTACCATTTACTGCTGAGGAAATACTTATACTAAAAGATATCGAGAAAATATTGGCAAGCAAGTGAGAAAATTTCTGGTGGAAAGTATGTGACCATATCGTTTATTATACCTATAGCATATGGACTATACAGAAAAATCGAAAGTGTTGTACCATTGCTACAAACTTTGCAAGGAAAAAGGATGCAAAGCATTCTATTGGAGTCCATAAAAAAACGTCTATCCATTTACGAGCAAAGGACCGTCTGCAGGATGGCTACGATATTGTATCCGCGTTTCAAAAAGAATGGATTTCAATACAGTTCGAATGCAGAACAAGCATCATCATTTTTGGAAAACGAGCTGGCAAATTTGTCTAGCCAAAAATCTCCAATTGATCTCTACGTGGCAACGGAGGCTAATGCACAGGACACACTTTTTGATTTTTTGGGTGAGAGGTCGTCAAACACAGCCGGAAACGCACGAGTAGATGCAATTATAGTCAAAAGGCAGTATCTGGAGAGGACAATAGTCACACAGGATATGGACTCCCTATTATGGATTAAGGTAAGCCTAAAAAACGAGTTATCAATTCTATATAACTATATATATTACTTTTTATTCCAGGTGAATCAAACTGACTTCCCTTCGCTCCAAAAACTTTTTTGCAAATACTTATGCATTCCTGCAACGTTCATAGAATCTGAACGAGTTTTCAGCAAGGCTGGCCAAATCGTATCTGAGCGGCGAACCAGGCTTAAGGAGGAGAATGTTAATAAGCTTTTATTTGTAAATCAAAATTTTTGGATAAATAAATAAACCATAATTTTCTTGTTCACATAAAAAAATAAATATTTATGTGGGACGATATTATCGACGACTATCGACGGCACTATCGACCACTATCGAGGGTTCAAAAATTACGCGCGTGAAGTTAACAACCCCTAGTTATCAACCCGTTACAAGTGGGAATGAAACAGTTATCGATATCGAAAAAAGTGGTATTTTATAATCTGAATATTATTACAAAATGATGAATAAAAATAGAAAATAAAATATAAAATGCAAATGAAAATAGAAAGACAATTGTCTACTCTTAATTTTCAAACTAATTCTCAAAGAAAAAAATTGTAAGGAATTGCTAAAAATCCAAACTCAAAAGAGTATCTCTTCCGAATTTTTTTATGCTCAAATATCTTTTTAACAGTACCTCGTGCGTATGAAACATGGGGGTTAAATGGATAGCCGAAACTGAGACCTATCCAATGGTACCCATGTCATATGAAAGTCGTCGTACGCCTTAGTACAAAATTTTTCAAAAACTACAAAATTTGTATGCAACGAAGAACGAGTGCATTTTTTTCATAGGGGGTTGTTAGGGTCAACGGAAAATCGTGCGTATGAAACATGGGGGTGAAATGGATAGCCGAAACTGAGACCTATCCAATGGTACCCATGTCATATGAAAGTCGTCGTACGCCTTAGTACCAAATTTTTCAAAAACTACAAAATTTGTGTGCAACGAAGAACGAGTGCATTTTTTTCATGGGGGGTTGTTAGGGTCAACGGGAAATCGTGCGTATGAAACATGGGGGTGAAATGGATAGCCGAAACTGAGACCTATCCAATGGTACCCATGTCATATGAAAGTCGTCGTACGCCTTAGTACAAAATTTTTCAAAAACTACAAAATTTGTGTGCAACGAAGAACGAGTGCATTTTTTTCATGGGGGGTTGTTAGGGTCAACGGGAAATCGTGCGTATGAAACATGGGGGTGAAATGGATAGCCGAAACTGAGACCTATCCAATGGTACCCATGTCATAGGAAAGTCGTCGTACGCCTTAGTACAAAATTTTTCAATAACTACAAAATTTGTGTGCAACGAAGAAAGAGTGCATTTTTTTAATGGGGGGTTGTTAGGGTCAACGGGAAATCGTGCGTATGAAACATGGGGGTGAAATGGATAGCCGAAACTGAGACCTATCCAATGGTACCCATGTCATATGAAAGTCGTCGTACGCCTTAGTACCAAATTTTTCAAAAACTACAAAATTTGTGTGCAACGAAGAACGAGTGCATTTTTTTCATGGGGGGTTGTTAGGGTCAACGGGAAATCGTGCGTATGAAACATGGGGGTGAAATGGATAGCCGAAACTGAGACCTATCCAATGGTACCCATGTCATATGAAAGTCGTCGTACGCCTTAGTACAAAATTTTTCAAAAACTACAAAATTTGTGTGCAACGAAGAACGAGTGCATTTTTTTCATGGGGGGTTGTTAGGGTCAACGGGAAATCGTGCGTATGAAACATGGGGGTGAAATGGATAGCCGAAACTGAGACCTATCCAATGGTACCCATGTCATATGAAAGTCGTCGTACGCCTTAGTACAAAATTTTTCAAAAACTACAAAATTTGTATGCAACGAAGAACGAGTGCATTTTTTTAATGGGGGGTTGTTAGGGTCAACGGGAAATCGTGCGTATGAAACATGGGGGTGAAATGGATAGCCGAAACTGAGACCTATCCAATGGTACCCATGTCATATGAAAGTCGTCGTACGCCTTAGTACCAAATTTTTCAAAAACTACAAAATTTGTGTGCAACGAAGAACGAGTGCATTTTTTTCATGGGGGGTTGTTAGGGTCAACGGGAAATCGTGCGTATGAAACATGGGGGTGAAATGGATAGCCGAAACTGAGACCTATCCAATGGTACCCATGTCATATGAAAGTCGTCGTACGCCTTACTACAAAATTTTTCAAAAACTACAAAATTTGTATGCAACGAAGAACGAGTGCATTTTTTTCATAGGGGGTTGTTAGGGTCAACGGAAAATCGTGCGTATGAAACATGGGGTGAAATGGATAGCGGAAACTGAGACCTATCCAATGGTACCCATGTCATATGAAAGTCGTCGTACGCCTTAGTACAAAATTTTTCAAAAACTACAAAATTTATATGCAACGAAGAACGAGTGCATTTTTTTCATAGGGGGTTGTTAGGGTCAACGGAAAATCGTGCGTATGAAACATGGGGGTGAAATGGATAGCCGAAACTGAGACCTATCCAATGGTACCCATGTCATATGAAAGTCGTCGTACGCCTTAGTACAAAATTTTTCAAAAACTGCAAAATTTGTGTGCAACGAAGAACGAGTGCATTTTTTTCATGGGGGGTTGTTAGGATCAACGGAAAATCGTGCGTATGAAACATGGGGGTGAAATGGATAGCCGAAACTGAGACCTATCCAATGGTACCCATGTCATAGGAAAGTCGTCGTACGCCTTAGTACAAAATTTTTCAATAACTACAAAATTTGTGTGCAACGAAGAAAGAGTGCATTTTTTTAATGGGGGGTTGTTAGGGTCAACGGGAAATCGTGCGTATGAAACATGGGGGTGAAATGGATAGCCGAAACTGAGACCTATCCAATGGTACCCATGTCATATGAAAGTCGTCGTACGCCTTAGTACCAAATTTTTCAAAAACTACAAAATTTGTGTGCAACGAAGAACGAGTGCATTTTTTTCATGGGGGGTTGTTAGGGTCAACGGGAAATCGTGCGTATGAAACATGGGGGTGAAATGGATAGCCGAAACTGAGACCTATCCAATGGTACCCATGTCATATGAAAGTCGTCGTACGCCTTAGTACAAAATTTTTCAAAAACTACAAAATTTGTGTGCAACGAAGAACGAGTGCATTTTTTCATGGGGGGTTGTTAGGGTCAACGGGAAATCGTGCGTATGAAACATGGGGGTGAAATGGATAGCCGAAACTGAGACCTATCCAATGGTACCCATGTCATATGAAAGTCGTCGTACGCCTTAGTACCAAATTTTTCAAAAACTACAAAATTTGTGTGCAACGAAGAACGAGTGCATTTTTTTCATGGGGGGTTGTTAGGGTCAACGGGAAATCGTGCGTATGAAACATGGGGGTGAAATGGATAGCCGAAACTGAGACCTATCCAATGGTACCCATGTTATATTAAAGTCGTCGTACGCCTTAGTACAAAATTTTTCAATAACTACAAAATTTGTGTGCAACGAAGAAAGAGTGCATTTTTTTCATGGGGGGTTGTTAGGGTCAACGGGAAATCGTGCGTATGAAACATGGGGGTGAAATGGATAGCCGAAACTAAGACCTATCCAATGGTACCCATGTCATATGAAAGTCGTCGTACGCCTTAGTACAAAATTTTTCAAAAACTACAAAATTTGTATGCAACGAAGAACGAGTGCATTTTTTTCATAGGGGGTTGTAAGGGTCAACGGAAAATCGTGCGTATGAAACATGGGGGTGAAATGGATAGCCGAAACTGAGACCTATCCAATGGTACCCATGTCATATGAAAGTCGTCGTACGCCTTAGTACAAAATTTTTCAAAAACTACAAAATTTGTATGCAACGAAGAACGAGTGCATTTTTTTCATAGGGGGTTGTAAGGGTCAACGGAAAATCGTGCGTATGAAACATGGGGGTGAAATGGATAGCCGAAACTGAGACCTATCCAATGGTACCCATGTCATATGAAAGTCATCGTACGCCTTAGTACAAAATTTTTCAATAACTGCAAAATTTGTGTGCAACGAAGAAAGAGTGCATTTTTTTAATGGGGGGTTGTTAGGGTCAACGGGAAAATCGTGCGTATGAAACATGGGGGTGAAATGGATAGCCGAAACTGAGACCTATCCAATGGTACCCATGTCATATGAAAGTCGTCGTACGCCTTAGTACAAAATTTTTCAAAAACTACAAAATTTGTGTGCAACGAAGAACGAGTGCATTTTTTTCATGGGGGGTTGTTAGGGTCAACGGGAAATCGTGCGTATGAAACATGGGGGTGAAATGGATAGCCGAAACTGAGACCTATCCAATGGTACCCATGTTATATGAAAGTCGTCGTACGCCTTAGTACAAAATTTTTCAATAACTACAAAATTTGTGTGCAACGAAGAAAGAGTGCATTTTTTTCATGGGGGGTTGTTAGGGTCAACGGGAAATCGTGCGTATGAAACATGGGGGTGAAATGGATAGCCGAAACTGAGACCTATCCAATGGTACCCATGTCATATGAAAGTCGTCGTACGCAGTTTTGGGAAACTGTTCGCTTTCAAAATAATTCTTTCGAAACTGATTCAAGCCAAACCTGCAGGAATATTTTAATGCGACAAATTTTAAACTGTTCTGCATTGATGTATCTTAATAATGTTAATAATATTAAATAGTTATTTTTTATTTAGTTTTTAATCACTGTCGTACGCGACATGTTGCGTGCGACATTTTGTTCCATCATACTTTTTATGTTTTTTTATTTTCTTTTTATCGAATTAGATATGCGTAATAAGATGATTAGAAATGATTTTTAATGTAAACAATATATTTATTTTCACTTCCTTCAATTTTTCGTCCAACTTATAACGTAGAGACAAATTAAAAATACACTACCACCACAATCGCATTGTATAGATGTTACACACTTACCGCATCTTCGAAATATGTCCCTCCATTATAGGACGCATTTGAGGAAATATATATTTTTTTTTAAATTAATTATTAGTTCCGTTTTTATAAATTTTTTGTCAAAGTTGACCTATTTTTTTTCACTTCAATTTAACGAATAACAGTAAAAGCAAAGTGTTTACGATTGGTAAATTCAAAATACCATAGACATTCCTTCCTGTACAGACCAGCCTTATACAGCTGAAGCGGTAAGTGAGTGCATGAAATTGTTGTCTATGTTTTCATATGCCATGCCTGGCGTATTTGTTGGTGTAGCGGCCGGACTCTATCGACCAGTTACACACTTGGCAGCCTCAATCATTATGGATTTGCGCCACGCATACGAGGACGCGGGGTCGTGGTGGCGGCTACGATGCACATTCATCATCTTCCTCATAGTATAATAAACATTATGACGACGACAGATATAAGAAAATGGTGGTTACTATAAGTCTTCGCTCTCGTTCCAGGCGGTAAAAAGTTTTTTTTTGGCAATTGTATTTTAACTTCGTTTGTTTCATTTTAAATAGACGTTCTCCTTCTCGCAGTCGTTTACACCCTCGTTACCTCAAATCTTTGCATTCTTCATGTTCTAGGTAAGTAACGTAACAATATATATGGTACTTAAAACATTCTACATTTAATTACAAACTTATAGCCTACAGAAACCGCTCACGCAGTCGAACGTATTCACGCAGTCGCTCCAAATCGCCAGAAACGCGTACGAATAAAAAAATTGTATCAACTCGTCGCTCACGTTCGTCCGAATCTTCCCGTTCTCGCTCACATTCTCGTTAATATCGCTCTAAGCGGTCCTGGTCAAGTGGTGAACGTCGCTCGGATCGTCGTACCCGTACCCGCAGCTATTCTTCACATCGTGTTGTACTTGCGGCAGATGAACTTGTACATTCAAAGGATAATCTTAAAGACACCATTGAAAGACACAAAGGAACGTATCCGAGAGGAAGAGCGTGAAATCGAACACAATTTTCGTTCACAGAAACATAATGCAACGAAGCTCTATGACGATAATGAGGATTTGAAAGTGCTTGAAGATAATGACAAGCAAAATCATAAATAGATGAAAAGGAAACTTTGCGTCGACGTAGTACCTACATCCGCTTTAAGGAGGTTCCTGCATAGGGCAGCAGCTGCAGCTGATATATGTAAATTTGAATGTGTGCTTGATATGTTTTTTTTTTTGGAAAAAGCGGGTCTTTTAATATTACAAAGTTAATCAAATGTGATTTTATTTATCTGTATAGTTTGTTTTGATGTTTTCGTAGACATCTTTTAAAATTAAATATTTTTAAGTAAGAAATCTATGCAAGCGCATAGTTTTACACTATATAAACACTTAAATTTGGTAGGAGCGGTGGAGGAGCACATTTAGAAGCGCTGATAGTTATTGTTTTTAATCCGCAAATACGTACACCGCCGCCTCCTCCGCCACCACTTGAATTATTACCACGTCGACGTCTTTTGTTATTACTGTTACCATGGTTATGCTCGTTATTATTGGTATATGAATTGCCACACTTTTGGTGCAGTTCGCGATCACGATCACCCTAAAGACGGGTCTATTGAAAGCATTATTGTTGTTGAATCCATTTCGATTTGGCCCAACATTATTGTTATTAGCCCACGGTGATATATTACCTGCCCATGGGTTGGTCCTAGTCGGTGTCGTTTGCTGTTGCTACTGCTGTTTTTGCAGATGTTCGTGAGGTGAACCACCACCGCGTCCATTTGCTTAATTTTTATTTGTATCGGTTGCGGTGTTTTCATACTAATCAGACACGGCAGGAATGGGTTTTTTAATTGCAATAGCTCTCGTACAAACACAGGTTACGGATTGTGTTGTTGTGGCTCGAACCGCGATTTCTTTAAAGGCGGCGGTGATGACTCACGATTATCAATAGTCGGTGAAACTGAAAAGAAACGATCAAGGGGAAGCAACAGCAGCATGTCACGCAATTCTTCTACTTTACCAGCACCAGAAAATTTATTGAGATAATCTGGTCCTTGACGTACTGTACTTGACGTACTGTACTGTACCGTACTGTCTGGATGCACATGTATGAATCGTGTTTGCATGTATGTGTTTCCATTTATTTACTTTTTTCCTAAAAATGTATTAATTAAATTGCTAATTTTTAGAAAATGAATGTAGTTTTACTTATAGTTTTGCTTTTCACTTCAATATAACGCGTAATATGAGTGTTAAGGCTTGTTGTCGCATACAACAGAAACCGAAACTGAATTCAGTACATTAACAGTGGCAATTGAAACTAAAACTGAATTTTAGAATTCACTCGTCCGCAGTAACTGAAACTGAAAATAGTACTTTTGACTTCTTTCAGTACTGAATGACATAAAAATACAAAATATAGCACTGATAAAAATGTTAAATGATGAAAAGTAACATTTAGTTTCAGTTCAGTTTCTAATTGTACAACAGAAACTAAAAATCAGTTTCAGTTTCTGTTGTATGCGCAACAGGCCTTTAACAATTGCTAACTTCAAAATACCAAAGACATTCTTCCTGTACAGACCAGTTTGCTTATACAAAATATTTCAATTGAGTTGACGTCTGTACAGATACTATTGTCTGCAAAATATATCAATGGAGTTGGCGTCTGTACAGATACTTTTGTCTTCAAGAGATTTTATTTGCTATTCGGTAACATTGGCATGAAGATCTCGTGAATTTCTTGTAAGTTAGACAAGGAAGACAGATGTTTGTTTATGGAGCCCGCAAAAAATCAAAAATGTTTGTAGTTTTTGAAAAATTTTGTACTAAGGCGTACGACGACTTTCATATGACATGGGTACCATTGGATAGGTCTCAGTTTCGGCTATCCATTTCACCCCCCTGTTTCATACGCACGATTTTCCGTTGACCCTAACAACCCCCTATGAAAAAAATGCACTCGTTCTTCGTTGCATACAAATTTTGTAGTTTTTGAAAAATTTTGTACTAAGGCGTACGACGACTTTCATATGACATGGGTACCATTGGATAGGTCTCAGTTTCGGCTATCCATTTCACCCCCATGTTTCATACGCACGATTTTCCGTTGACCCTAACAACCCCCTATGAAAAAAATGCACTCGTTCTTCGTTGCATACAAATTTTGTAGTTTTTGAAAAATTTTGTACTAAGGCGTACGACGACTTTCATATGACATGGGTACCATTGGATAGGTCTTAGTTTCGGCTATCCATTTCACCCCCATGTTTCATACGCACGATTTCCCGTTGACCCTAACAACCCCCTATGAAAAAAATGCACTCGTTGTTCGTTGCATACAAATTTTGTAGATTTTGAAAAATTTTGTACTAAGGCGTACGACGACTTCATATGACATGGGTACCATTGGATAGGTCTCAGTTTCGGCTATCCATTTCACCCCCATGTTTCATACGCACGAGGTACGATTAAAAAGATATTTGAGCATAAAAAAATTTAGAAAAGGCGATACTCTTTTGAGTTTGCATTTTTAGCCATTCCTTAAAATTTTTTTCTTTGAGAATTAGTTTGGAAATTAAGAGTAGACAATTGTCTTTCTATTTTCATTTGCATTTTATATTTTATTTTCTATTTTTATTCATCATTTTGTATTAATATGCAGAATAAAAAATACCACATTTTTCGATATCGATAACTGTTTCATTCCCACTTGTAACGGGTTGATAACTAGGGGTTGTTAACTTCACGCGCGTAGCAAATGTTATTCCCTCTTGAACTTTGACACTGTTGAAGTTAGAAATCGACTATACACACACAAGCACTCTCCTTACTCTTTTCTACGCGAGCATCTCCCCATCTGTACAATTTCAGTTTCACTTTAACAAATATCGCAAATGATTACAGTAATAGGGCACATACTGCTTTTTACGCTGCTCACGAATATACATACAAATATACTTTGTCTGGTTTCCAATACATCGTTTAAGAAATTGCAAACATTGTGAAAAAACTAATACTATTCAATAAGTAAGCAACACGATTTTCTTTTTGTTAATTTCTGTTTCGAGTCTTACAATTGAATTTTTTTTTCACATTTTTGAGCAAATTTGAGAGAAGCTTGAATAGTGAAAAATTATATGCACTATAGACTCGTTTGCTGTTAAAACAGAAATAACAGAGTTATTATTGGCGTAACATTCGCACTTTGTGTAGCTCTATTTCAGCTTGTCCGAAGTTTTAAAAAGCTTTAACGACACCGTAGACATATTTTTGTGTCAACTTTAAAGGTATCTGGCTGAAAATTGCACGTAGGTTTTGGTTAAATGGGGTTTTTGTATGGAAAATAGATTTATGTGTAATATCAATATAATATTTGATAGAGAGGCTTTTTAGAGCAAATTTATGCCACATTTAGTCTAGGTATTTTGTCGCAAAGTATTTTTTTCAGTCGATACCAAAAATAAATTTAAAAAAGGTTTATATATCATTTCTATTTTTGGATAGGCCCATACAATTACAACCGTTTTTGCTTTCGATTAGCTGCTATAATATTTGGTTAAAATGTGGAAGGTTTTAAAACTACGCTTCTACAAAAATAATCGTATTTTATTAGTTTATTATATTTGAAAATGCTAAAATCGATTAAAAAATAGTTCAAGGTGTGAGCAAATTCAATATTGTGTCAGGACGATTTCAGTTAAAAATGTTTTGAGTAGCACTGTTCATATAAATTAAGGCCTCAAGTTGTTTCGACACTTGTCGAGTATGTCCTTGCGAATAACTGTATAATCAGGATGTAAGCGTATTACTTGCTGGCAAATATCAATTGCATCGGCAAAGCGCTTTGTTTTCATATGATTGTAAGCCAATTTATAACCAATGTGTGGTTTCGAACGACCGCCGCAGTTCCAGGCGTGGTTATAGTGCTTGGCCGCATCCCGAAAGGACTGTGTTTTCTCAGCAATATAACCAGCTAATTCATATGCTTTTGTAGATGATTTATTGTGCTCGAGAACGCGATCAACAAAAGAATCTGCCACTTCAAGTTTATTAGTATGTATGTAAATATCTGCCAGGAGAAGCCAGCTCCGTTCAAGATACTCAGATTCTTCAAAGTTCCAAGCAACTCGAGCAATACGTTTAAGTTGATTTTTAGCACGCTGAACTTGCTTCAGTTGAACGAGTGCTGTTGCCATACCGAGCACTGGTCCCACCATTTGCTGATATTCATCCTTTTGTGCTAATTCGGTCAAATCTTGTAGCGCAGTCTCGATTTGAAATTTTTGCTTAGATGCCATTTGTAAAAAATTGTTGAGGAGTCGGTAGTTCAGAGCTTCGTTATCCATGCCACCGGGTCGAGGACGCAATTCTTTTAGCAAACGTTCAGCAGTACGCAGAGCTATAAGTCGCGAGTCATTAAACTCCCCGATATCACTAGCGTCATATAGATCATTTGAAGTCGGAATATCACCGTCTGGGTTAATGCAAATCTCGATCATGTTATATATCGCTTGCTGCCCCCATTCGTTATCCCTGCGAGCAGTGTTGAAATGACGTAGGGCACTGTTCGGATTGCCCGAATACCATTCGTACAGACCTTTGCAGTAATTTAGACCCGGTGACTGTGTGGGATTTGTTGAAGTTTGCTCAGCTCGCTGAAGAAACGAGGCAACTTCCGAGAGAGTACCCGATCGTCGCATAACTTCGATAAGACGCGCCAAAGCAGTCCAATAGCATGGTTGAGAGATCAGCAGCTGAGAAAAGTGATAAGCGGCGTTATCGAACTCCATCTGAAAAAAAATCGAGCTAAATGATTTCACTGCGTAATCAGTAATATTGAATACTTACTTTACGGAATGATAAATCGGCCATCATAACAGATGCCTCGTTATTGCTGTCAATCTGAAGAATCTGCAAGCATACATCACGACACAAATCCATGGAATTCATATGCATGTAAAGCCGAGCCAGCGATATTAGTATATCTACATCGTGCGGAGTGTACTTAATTGACTCTTTGAAGCATTTTAATGCCTGGTCATTGTCCCGAATATTAATAGACTGGTGTGCCATCAGTAAACAAATCCTAAATTTCGAAATTAAACTGTTATTAACTAAAACTGTCAAAATAAAGTTAAGAATGAAAACACATTTATTCATGCATCAATGTACATTTGCAACAAACAGGACAATTTTGTAAATTTTAATTGCCACTTGCATCTTCTCTATCAGTGCTTGCTGCTGCTGCTGCTCCTGCGGATTCCTTTCTAATTTGCTTCACTATTTCGGCAAGAGCTTGTGGATTGACGCCAGCTTCCAGAAGCTTAATGCAGATATCCAATGTTTCAGGGCTTAAACCTGTGTTAAGTACTTCGGAAATTCCGTGAATAGTAGTCTGTAGTTGCTGCATCTGGTTTAATTTTAAGTAATGATCCTCAGCATCACCCCCCTTCTCAACATTTCCCTTTTCAGGTTTCATTGTAGACGGCAAAAATTCAAATATGACAAAACAAGAGAAATTCTTTTGTGGATTGCTCAAAGCCAAATATCAACAAATGCTGCAGCAAAGACAGGGATGGAAACTGTATTAGCTCTAATATATTCGTACACTGTGGTGTTCTGAAAACCGAAATCATAAAAATGGTATTTTTTGCACAAAGTAAAAACTGTTATATTCTGACAGTATTGTACAAACGTGTTTAGTACAAACAGTAAAATAAGCTAGATTTATTTCTAATTTTATCAAATAATTACACAGAGCAACGATTCTTGATACTTGACAAGATTTCTGAATTTGTTTTGACTGCTCATCGGTCCACTCAAGACCCATTGCTTCGTAAAAAATCGGCAAACGGTCTATTGCGCATGTAATTGTATTGCGTGTGTGGATGATGCCTACCCCTCTCACCTTTCCTCTACCATGCTTTGCCTGTGATGAAATATCCAAGGCAACAACATAAGGCAAACGCAACAACAAAAAAAAGACCTTTTTCGCGGACAGTTTGCTAGATTGGGTCAGTAGCTGAGCGACGAACGAGTCTGTTCGTTTTGAGCGGTCAACATAAGAGCGATCGTGCGTTTCGCTCAACCCGAAACCCGAGGACACCAACGAAACGAAAAAGTCGGTTGCTGTTGAGACCGGGAGCGTCCTGAGCATATTTTACGAGCTCTGATAAAAATATGTTTAAAACAACGAAGTACCAAAATTCTTGGTAACATAAAATTTTATATTAAACAAATAAAGTTCTTACTTGCACAAAAATTTGTTTACATGGTAAATACAGATAAAGTTATTTCAGGAGATACAGATAAAGTAATTTTCTGTACGTTACAAAAAAAACAAAAAAAGAGTATCGGATACTCCATAAAATTTATGCCGTTTATCTTATATATCAGCTTGACAATAAAGGTCGTTATCGACATGTTTACCTGTCCTTCGCATGTCTTAAATAGTGGACCCTCTTCTCTCAATGTAAAAAATGTTCGGTCCAAAACTTGGTACAATGCTACAATACTTTAATTTAACTTATTGTCCCGTAAATTTTTTGTTGGCTGGCCATCAAAACCATTTTAAAATTCATTTTGAGATTTCGTTAAAAATAGATGGAGCCTTTTTCGCAACCAACCAAATATGTAGTTATTTTAAACAACCGCAAATGTTTTGCAGTTGAGCATGCGAAGTGGACAGTAAATGGAAGGTTTCGTAATAATATAATGCAATCATTTACATCTGCAAATATGTTAAATTCATTGTATTCTTTTAAACATATTTTGAAGTTCTCAACAATATCAATAATGTTCAAATTTATTTTTATAGTTAATAAAATATTTGTAGCGGAGTGTATTGAGTTTGTTGGATGTCAAAATTTATTTAGAGCACCAGATGAGACGAGTCGATCTAGTTGATTCAAATGCCCATATGTCTATGTGGGATAAAGTTTCTTTGCATAGAGAGCCCTTAAACAATCTGAACTCACGGAACAACTTAATATATGCCACTCTGTTAGAATATATCCAAATTTCAGCTGAGTTCTTTTGACTTGGGTGTATGTGCCGTAAGTCAATATACAAGAAGGTTGTGCAACTACTTTTTAATCGAAATGTAATTTACAAATAAAATGATAAATTATTGTGATGTAAATTGATGCA
Organism: Leucophenga maculata; assembly: GCA_035044805.1. Taxonomy (NCBI): domain Eukaryota; kingdom Metazoa; phylum Arthropoda; class Insecta; order Diptera; family Drosophilidae; genus Leucophenga; species Leucophenga maculata. The sequence goes on along the minus strand of JAWNNP010002676.1, from coordinate 16,189 downwards.
TCAATTACGGTTACGAATTTATTTACCGATAAAAGTATCGTTTAAGAGTGCGAAATAATGCGTGTTGGTTTATTACTTGTCATGGTATTTTTTGGCTTATTTCTGTTTAATGAAATTTGTACAGACTAGTTTTTGTCTCACTTGCTCCCATTCATTTAATGCTGTACTACCACCTTTGCATTAATAGAGTTTATGCGAAATAGCTTTACTTTACTATCAGTGTTGAAAGAACGACTCGTCTTAAGTTTTAATATAAAATTCACAAATCGTAGAAAACGAAATAACTGAAAAACGTCAAACACTATTAAACAAAACTATAATTAATAGAATGGCAGATGAACTGCAAAATTACAAACTCCAGTTACAGCAGGTTAGCGGTCAGCTGTTCTATTATTTTTTATTTAATGTAACTTATTTATGCTATTCTCTGTAGGTTGAAGCTGCACTTCTTACTGATCCAGATAATCAAGAGCTAAACAAACTAAAAACAGATCTCGAGGAGGTTATAAAATTGACAAGAGATCTGATCAAAACTCAACTTGAGGAGCAGAGAAAATCGTCGTACGTCGAGCCTTCATCGTCGAAAGCGTCCACTTCTACATATTACGATGATATTGAAGCTGCATTGCTAGAGGCCGAAAAACTAGTGTCATCGGCAAAAATTTGGAATGGTCAGTTAACTGGTTGCCGCTACTACAGATTTGGTCTTTTAATAATTACCTTTTTTCCACAGCCGGTGATAAATGTCGGGCTAAGTGGACGGAGGATGGACAATACTATGACGCCACGATTGAAGGCATTACCAGCGAAGGAGAAGTAAGCGTGGTGTTTGATGCATACCAAAACCGTTCGACTACCACTGTCAAAGAGTTAAGAGAACGAAACGCTCGAAACGAAGTGTTCCCTTCAAACAAGTAAGGAAAAGAAGCGAACCCTTGGGGGCAACGCATTGTAATTTCTACATAAATACATATATACAAGTATATATATTATATAAATTTTCATTTCTTTAGACGCCACCGCCCTAACCAAAAAGAGTATTTGAAGAAACGCAAACAAAAAAAACTGCAGCGTTTTAAGGATTTGGAAGAAGAGCGGGAGTCAGACAAAAATAAGTGGCTTAACTTTACAACAAAAAATCAAAAGAAACCGGGCATGAAGGCTAATAGCATATTTGCGTCACCGGAAAACGTATCGGGACGTGTTGGTATCGGAACTTGCGGAGTTTCAGGGAAGGGTATGACTGATTTTACGGTGGGCGAAAAATATCGTAAAGGTATATAAATTATAAAAGTCTGTAAACATCATATTTTACAATAATTTTCGTAAATTAAAAATACAAATCGAAATTGAAGACGAACAATATGTCTAAATTAGATGAATCTTTCGCAGTATAAAGTCAATAGTACTTACTTTGAAAGAATTCTGTACTGTTCAAAGAGATTAGACGTTTGGTCCACAGAACATCTCTTCTGTACAAGATACTGGTTATCACGTGCTTTATTCAGTGTCCGTAGCGACTGTGAAATGTTTCCAGACTTCTCATGAATTCGTGCTAGTAGCAATAGTTGCTTGGTGCGCAATTGCAGTTCGACAATGTTTTGGTCATCTCTAAGAGATGTGAATACAATCAAATGGCAAATATATGAAAATCTATATTCTTACAAATTTGTTTCATCCAATTCCTGTGATAATGCATCAGCTGCGTTCTGATACTGCTTCAGCTTTAAATATAGCTCAGCCAAGTCTAGCTTTAGACTTATGTGGTCTGGGTTTTGCACAGCTTCGTGGTAATATTTCAAAGCTTTTCCATACTGATGTGTCTTGACATAAGCTCTTCCTAGTTTACTGGCTAACAGGGAATCATGCGAATTCATGTTCAGCGCATTTTGATAAGCTTCCACAGCAAGATCAGGCTCTGAAATCACAAGTCTTAAAACGGTACATCAAAGAGTAAGTCAGGTGCTCCAAACCTTGTATTGACATGTAGGCCTCGCCTAGCATCAAATAACTTTCCGGTTCCGGTCGGGCCTCGACAAGTTCTTTAAAACATTTTGAAAATGCCACGCGATCTTTTCGATGCTTCAGATATATGTTGGCTAGGTGAGTTTTGGCCTGAAATAGAAATTTAATACTTATTTTATAAACGTTCATAAAAGACAATTGAGGAACGAACCTGTATATAATAAGTTTGTGTAGGTTCTATGGTGGCTAATAGATTTATAGCCTTCGAAACATTGCAGTTCTGTAGTAACAATTCAGCGTGTGCAATTATCAAGCGACCACCTTCAGTACCCGCGCCGAATTCTTCCATAGCGCACTGTAGCAAGCGTTCGCTCTCATAGATGGATTGTGGATCCCCTTTTTCACGCAACGTGCCAATTAGTTCCAAAAATAACGTTACTCTATCGGAAATCGTAAAGGCATTTATAGGGTCGGATGCATCCATAACATTATACTCTTGCATCGTATAAGTTAGTCCTTCACATGATGATGATTGAGGACCCGTTCCACTAATAATTTGCATAGCTGTTACAAAACTTTGATGTGCATCGCTCAATTGCTGTTTCTGTCGTTGAATAATGCCCAAAAGCAGATGATACATGGGCCTATCGCGAACTGCAAAATTATGGGACAACGCTAACTCAAGCGATTGCAAAGCTTGTGGTAGTTGATTTTGCTGTAGTTGAATTTGCGCTAGCAACAAGTAAGCCTCTGTATAAGTTTCATCTATATCATTTAAGATACGTTGTAAACGTTGTGTTGAGGCGGTCTCTTCCCCACAGAGGAAATCTACTTTAGCGCGCAAATATATTGCTTGAATGTGGTCCGGGCACACGTGTGTTATCGCTTCTAAAATGGTTATGGCATGTTTGAGAGTAATGTGAATCACATTCTGAGCCATATGCAATCCAACCTTTAGACGCATCTGCAATGGCGAATGACGCAGAAATTCCGCAGCTAGTTGCAACATGAAATCTGGATTTAGCTTACATAAATAGTCTGAGCTGAAAGTTATAGACTCCAGACGTCCCAAATGATGTTCCATCGCCTCAGCTAATAGACGTACTGCAGAATCACTATTCTCTTCAGCTATCATTTTGGCCTTAATATAGAGAATTATGGGCTCGCGACGATTAGCGTCCAACTCATTAAGGAATTCAAGTTGTTGGCGACATTGCTCCTTTTTCCCTTCTTGATTCGAATATTTCATTTGACATAAAGTAAGACCGCACAACGAGTGGAAATTATGCTCGTCCATCTTAATGGCGGTTCTGAAAAATTCACTGGCCTCGGTCAACTTATCCAGCATTAGATGTTCATAACCAAGTTCAGTACGAAAATCAACATTGCTGACGTTTAACTGACTAATTTTTGACATGTACTGAATGGTCATTTCCAATATAGTATTATTTCGTGAACAAATACGCGAATACAACTGACAAATCTGAAGAATAAGCATATGATTGCCAACCTCAACACGCTCTGCCGCCTTGAGTAACTGTTGGAGAGTGGCCGCAGCCGCCTTAAAATTGCTTTCACGTCCAATTAGCAAGATACCTTTAACACGCAGCCCCGACACGTTGTTTGGATCTAGATTTACGATTCGCATGGCTGTCTCCAATGCATGATCGTGATCCAAAGCGGCAAAATGGGTTTCCATTTTCTCGATCAACGGTATATTTAACTCTGGAAACCGAACTGATAGCTTGTTCAAAACCGTAATGGCTGATTCAAATTGGCCACGCAACTGGTAAAAACGAACAAGTCCCAAAGATGCGTCAATGTGCTTACCATTGTTGCGAAGCAACACTACATCAAAAGCTTGTTTTACATTTCCGCTGACCTGCGTGGATCGACCACTGTCTATTAGTTCGCACCATGCGCGTAAAACAGTAGCCTCGTCGAGTAGTTTGTCCATTTGTAAAGCCTTGTCCGCATATATGCGAGCTTTCTCATAAGCACCTACCATGTAAAGAAATACAGCCGCGTAATAATTAGCTATAGCGCTTGCTGATGACTTCTCCTCGTGCAACCTTTGTTCTAACACATTAACTGCGTCTTTGTCTATAATGCAGCATCGCTTATTTGCATAAATAAGACTAAGAACTGCCGCCAAACCCAAATTAGTCTCACTCTTCAAAGGATTAAGTTCACGAATTCCCTCCTGTGCACGATTGCCCAAAACGAGAGATATACCGTTAAATAACCTAAAAGACGACTGCATAGGATATTTGGCAAGGCCATCTAGAGCCGTTTTCTGCATGGAGTGATAGAAATTTACTCGGCCGTAATACAGCAATAAACTGGTATAATCGCTGCTATCCATTGCTAAAACTTAATAAAATGCAAATGTAGGTATCGATATATTCGAACAATTATACTAATAATTTTTTGTATTTGGGTTCGTATTTGTTTATGTAGTGTTGCACGAATTCACATTCAACTTTCAGCTTTAAGTTCTTCGACAGAGCAAACACCAAGGCTTCCTGCAAATAAAAAACACATGAGGAATCCTCTTTTAAAATTAATAAGCTTCCGCCGACCTGAGCTAGTTGCTTTCCAATGTTACACCCTTTCATCGCACTGGGAACTTCTGTGTGCAAAATGGTCAAACAGTTGAGTTGTTCAAATTTATATTCCAATGTTGCACAGCCCTTTCCCTCAATATTTACGGAAAACAAGCCATCAGTATGACGGACAACTGGAGCTGGTGGCACTTTTATTGAACATGGTCGCTGGTGCCTACATGTATTCCAAAGAGGATTGGGGTGGTATAGAAATTTTTGGACACTGAAAGAATTCAACACTTTGATTCTACGCCCGAAAAGAACACTACCATATTAAAAAATGATAAATGTTACATACAGGATGTGTCGTTTGCCCAAGAGTGAGTTCCCATTAAAGGCAGAAAGTAATCCTAATAAATTGTATGCTGCTTTGTTTACAGTGCGTAACATGATTCCGTGCAAAAGTAATATAAAAGTTGAATTTTACCAAATATTATTTCCGTTTTCTACCAATCTCAAAGATAAAATATGAATTTAATTTGTACGCCGAAAACCACAACAATGCAATCGCGTTGACAACACAGGCAGGTTGTGTGTGTTCTCTGAAATGGAAAAATACCAAAACAACTAAAACTTACCAAAAAATTTTCGACCAAACAAATGTTCGGGTCTTGTTGCTGCGCAACGATGTTGATTCAACAACGAATTTATACCCTTAACCCGTGAGATAAAAGAGAATACAGCAATACCTAGATTTACGTCGTGATTCGTTCCGAAAAATGGCGAGGTAAATCGAGACAAGTCAAGTTTATTGGTTGCTTCAAAAAATATAGGGTTTGAAATTCATTTACATTTATTAAAAACTTTATGATATAAAAAAAAAGGTTTTTTGTATGATCAGGTCCTTGTAATATTGCAAGCTGATTTTAATTGATTTTTTTTTTTTGAGTTAACTCATTCTTCGTCTTTGTTGAATTCCTCGAAATTTTTGATGGCCTTATAAATGCGGTTAAATGCTTCTGTCAGTTTTTATAATGAGAACTGTGAACTTTCTCCTCCATGTGATCTTGTTGACCATCATCTTCGTTTGAAAAAAATTTTCAATGCAAATATCTCTGCAATAAATTCAATATTTTGGGGCAAGTTTACAAGTTCTGTATTTAACTCGTTCAGATTTTCTTCTGCCCTATCTTCGACTGCGAGTTCAGGCATCGTCGATGCGGCTTAAGCAATGCACCCGCTAGATCTATCCTGTCCAAGGTCTTACCTTGGACAGGACAAATCTAACGGGTGCACTTGCTTAAGCCGCCTCGTAGTTGTTGAGTTATCAAGAAAATTGATAGCCAGATTGTTGCTGTGTTGATAACGTTTTTCTATGTATGATGTTTTGATACCGTTGAAGTATTTCGATATTTGATTAAGCTGCCACACCGCATAGCTCGATGCTATAAATCTTTATATGGCTTTGTGTACTCTGACTTTGTTATCCAGACTAAGCTTAGATTTTTCGCCTAACAGACAATACATACGACGCGGAAGCACTGGAAGCTGTAGCAAGAACTGCTGTATAATCAGCTTATGTCGCTATAGTTACTTCATTGCAGTGCCGGTAGCACTTTACGAAAGATTATTCTTGAGAGTAACGCCAGCAGACTGATAGGGCCATAGGCTGACAATTCGTTCGCGGTTTTCCCGGGCTTTGGAATTTCTTCTGCGCACTTCCAGTGGTTAGGAAAATAGCCAAGCCTGAAACATACGTTAAATATTTCCTCTATCAGTTGTAGACATTTTTCGGGAAGTACTTTGATTGTTGCTATGTCTATTCCGTCGTAACCAGAAGACTTTTTCCTTGCCAGAAACCTTGTTTCATTTGTAAACTCTTTCAAACTCTGGAGTTATCGGTACATTGTCACTGCCATGTGTTTTGACCACTCTCTCTACCTCCGTGAACTAAGAAATTTAAATAAAGATTGTGGTATTTAGGCCCTGTACCGAAGGTACAAGAGCCTATTGGTTTTGTGCGAATGTATGTAACAGGTAGAAATAATGGTCGGAGACCCCCCAAAGTTACCCCCATTATGGTCAAGAGTGATAGAGGAGTCGATATAGACATGTCCGTCTGTCCGTCCGTCTGTATAAACGAAAGGATCTCGGAAACGCTTATACATAGATAGAGACTTCGTGCTTTTTGCATTAGACTAGGACTGCTCCGGAATTTTACAAGTTTTTTTTTTAAATTTTGACCCTCCCCCCTTTCCCATAAAATCACCCCCAAGGCTAAAAATTTCTTCGGCACAAAAAAAAATTAGTATACCAGTATAGAGATTACGTTTAATTTTAATTTAGTGTGCAATAAATGTGTATTTAAGCAAACATTTCAGTTAAGAGTTCATTGCAAGAAGTTGGCATATCGTAAATAAATAGATGGTTCAATTATGTTGCATATCATAGTGTTGTCGTTTAAATTGTACAAGAAAATTTTATACATTTCGTCTTTTATAAAAAAATTTTATTTATAATTTTTCCCCCCAACTAAGCAAATAAATCGAAAATAAAAATAATAACACACATAATTGTAATAGTTCTGACAACCCTTCTAATTCCCTAGTTGTTTCCTAACAACATTTCCGAATAGTTAAATCCCTCGAATTTCCGTGACACCGGGATTTTGCTCGAGGGATTTCAAAACGAATCCAACCAAATTTCACTAGCGAATTACGTGATATATCCGTCTGTTTTATGCGATTTTGTCTGCAGGGCAGTGCAATTGTTGCCATATACGTTAAAGCATTTTTTCTCATTAACAAGTTCACGAATTTCTCTAGAATCTATCCAGTACTGGCGGTATGAAGATGGTTTGTTTAATATTTTTAGAGGAGTTGCAGTCTGCTGCTTCGTGAATTTTCCGGCTTAACCATTTAACCGAATCATCTACATCTCTTATGAAATTCATTTCTACATTAGGGTCAACTTGACCATCTAACCAGCATCGGAATAGAGACAAGTCTGAGTTCTTGCTAAGAAGATGTCTTCTGATAGTATCAAGATCGACTGGAATATTGATTTCGATGACAATTGCTGAATGATCGAAAAATAACTCGTGGAAGTCTTTAATTTTTAATTAATTAGATTCCACGACAGATGGCGATATCTAATATAATAGGGTGACGATTTGGGTCAATCGGCCAGTACGTTGGAAGTACTTGAATTTTAAGATTGAATACACTTCAACAGTTCGAGTCCTTTCGGGATGTCGGTTCTAGCTCACCAGTGATTCTTCGCATTTAGATCACCACCAAATGATGGCTTTGTTGTAAAGCCACTATACTCGGGTATTAAAGAGTGGAAGGCCAAATATTTACACTACGACAAATCATGAAGATCCGTGAGTTTAACACATATTTCTCGATTGTAAATCCGTTTACGAAACGCCGATCCGCTCGAAGATGTTTGGTGATCTGCATATATAGTGGAGATATGGGGAAAAAAATGTGTTGCTTGATTACGCTATCATGTTGTCCTCCCAAGTCGTTATTTCGTCTTAGAAGGTCTTACTGGTCTTACTGTATGAAGCAGAGGCATGGACACTGATTGAGTCAAACGACAACGAAATATAGAAGTAACAAGAATTGACAGTGTATCATAAGCTCCTTTTGCGCCATCGAATCATAAAGTAATTACTTTAAGAAATACAAAACGAATGCAACAAAATATTTTCATCCGCAAAGACCGCAGTGTTTTATGTGCATTTAAGATAATGTAGCTACTATGCTCTATAACTAAGAGACTTGTTAAATTGTTATGTCGTTGTCATAGAAGATGCCTAAGCTACGCCCTTGCCTAGTTTCTAGTTCAAAAATATTGTTTCCCACCGGTCGAGTGACGCGACACCGAAAAAACTTTCGTGTAAATTTGGTATAAATATTCTTTGCAAAATTACTCTGCACAAAGTTTTGTCGGAAAACCTCTTGCCTTGGTACTAACTGTAGATTGTGGGCACGTAGATCGTACCCCTGCATACATCGCATATTGCACTTAATACGTTCGCGTTTTAATGATCTTCGGTCGTGTGTATTTAGTCTAATTCGACGATTATTCAGCGACTGTAATTGCCAGGCCAATTTATAAACGGCACCGTTCAAAAACATGTGGTGGCCGGGATGGACGGAGTTGCTCATCGCCGCTTCAATCTCCGGCAGATAAAAGTAGCAATATCGACCAGTTAAAGGATCGGCATATGCGTTCCATGGTTTTGGCCATGCAGGATCATTATGGGCGCGTTTGATCACAGCTTTAGTGATTTTCATGCAGGTACTCAATGCTTACTGTCTACCAAGGGCATCGCGAAAATCCATACGAATGAAGACAATACGGCAGCCTGTCCTAGTTTTCTGTTATGTTTTGCACCAATTCCACATATTCTTCAAATTTAAATTCTATAGTGTCAAATCACTTCGATCACAACAGATTGAATCAATTATTCGACGCAAAGTGTCTGCGAACACATTTTCCGCTCCTTTTCTTTGCTCTATTTCGAAATTCAATCCTTGAAATAGAAAAGACCATCTAGCCAAGCTAAGTCTTCTAGGGACATTAACCAGCGCTCCGATACCATAGTGCTAAGCATCTCACTGGACATAAAATGGCCTCTTAAAGTCGCCAAGCTTGAGAACTACACCAGATGTAAGTGCATTCTTTAAAGCATCAAACGAATTTATCACTGCTTTGGTCAGCCAGAATTTTTTCGACCATCTACTCTCTTTATGAACCGCTCGAACGGGCAATTGTGACTTCTAATATTGCCTCAATAGGTTCGGGATCAGTGCGAAGCATGTCTACGCCCACCACAAAACTAAAACAGCTCAACGATTTAAAGAAAAACTAGGTTTTTATTAATCTGTTGGTTAGATTTGCATTAAATAAGCACTCGGCCACATTTATGAGATAAATTATGTGACTCAAAGTCAGCTGAGATGAGAAGATCGTCTAAATAAAGAAATACATTCAACCGCACGCTAACAAAATCGTTGTTTATCCAGCCATTGCACTACTGTTGTGCGGTTACTCCAGGGACATTTACTTGTCTTTATAACCCCTAACTCTACCATTTTGCCTATCTCAGGATAAACAATATTTTGAACAGCTGATGACATCTTTTATTAGGACAGACACATCAACCAATTCATTTCGATGTTTTCCAATTAAAGTGCGTCCTAATACATGTTCTGCAAAAGTTCGAAATTCGAACCTTACTTTATATTCCTGCGCTTAATTTCGGTACTTTCGTCATTAAAATAGTGACTTACTTCCATTGTGAGAGCATTTATTGAAATTGATAGAACCAGAACCTATATCGTAGCGCCGGTGTCGACTAAGCCCTTCAGCCTAATGCTGTTCACCTCTATGTCAACGCATAAATGATAGTCCTAGAGAAAATGCTTGAAAGAGCCTATCGAACCAGTCGTCTAACTAGTTACCCTCTCTCGAAACTATGTCGCTGTTGCTTCATAGTATTGTCTCACTCGCTACTCATAGGGCACTTTATAACTAAGATTTGTACTCAAGCTCTAATTTTCTATGTCTTTCTTATGTTATCTATCTATCATGCAGGACGAAGACACAAGTGTGATGGTCCTGCTTTCGGCGCGTTGGCTCTCAAGTTTTCTGACGTACAATTCTTACACTTGGGTGTGATCACATCGGGCTTAGCACATTTAAAATTAACGCTCTAAAGATAAACATTATCTAAAGCCATGATCTACATCGTACTTTCCGTTTATAGAATCAGTAATCTTGTTTACCCATCACTCTCTATGATACACTGGTCTACACAACTTTGCAGCCTTTAACCCCGCGGACAATCACAAAAAATCACTAACGATTGTGAACGGTCTCCACTGAAAGATATATACCATTTGTCGACTCTAAGTCGAAACTGATGGACAGGTTGAGCTTATTGATGAGGTTGGCTGTTCAAACGGAAATCATCAGCCCTACGGTTCGCGACTCACTAATGAGGGTCTCTCATTTCATTTCGCCAAGCGGAGGTCGGATTTCTTGCCTGCCCACGAAAATAAGGAATACGTATAACTTGCCCAATTTCTCCGCTATTCGATATTCGGACAGAGTATTAATACTCTCTTGTGATGGTACCAGTGTGGCTCCTGTGCCCGAAATATAAACTTGGTTTACTCGAGCTATCATAGATCTTACCAGGTTTGTACTGTGTTATACTTATATAAAAAAACTTTAAAGCATACTTCAGGGTGCGTATAAGAGATCATGACAGATTAGGATTATGCGTTAAAGAAATGCAAAACTGATGACCACAACTGATAATCAGTGAGGGGGAAAGCTTGCATACGAAATTATAAGCAGTGCTTTTAAAAGCTGCATTTTTATAATACTTTCATTGCAGCTTCTTTAACTCTTTCAGTCGATTAAAGCAAGAGTGAGAGGAATGTGCAAATTTATTTAAAACAAAAAAAAAAAGTTAAATATTTGTTATTTCTAAGCAGAAAAAATATAAAACTACCTAAAGTAAAAGAAAAGGTGCAATTTCTGGAAAAAGAGAAAAATTTAAAAGAAATAAAATGCCCGTGATCTCTTTAGCCAAAGCCTTAACAAAAAAAGAAATTGGCTCATCAAAGCACGCGGTGCATGCGCCGATTATTGTATTTAGCTGAAATAGCCGCTGACGTGGCTTGGGCAGAGATGTTTTAAGAAATAAAGGAAAATTATATAACTTTGCGCGGCACTTTTGTTGTTTCTGAAAGTGCTCTTAAATCCAGTTCCATTTTACAGAATCATTTTTTTTTGGTTACATAATATTAGCATCAGTTTTCTAGTTTAGATTTGAAGTGCTAAAGGATGTATATGGAATCTTGATGAAGATAGTCTAAATGACCATCTTTCAAACCGATACAAAGTTTACTACTTCTTATTTAAACAATATTTTTTTTTTGAGTTTAATGAAAATGTTTAACCTAGCTACAGGTTTGGAATGCAATTGAAAATTGGCTTTATGCAGATTTTATTGACCACTTGTAGCTGTAGGCAATTCATTAAGCAGGGGGACTAGTTAAAATCAGTAGGGTTTTAAATAAAAATACAATAGTTAATACATAAACCACAATCATGAAGCAAACCACTATCTAAATCTTACCAATATTAATGGAGACGACTTTTAGAGAGTAAGACGAAATAATTTTTTTTGTAGTAATATTGAAGTTTTGGTTTAGCCAATCTCCAAATTTTATGAGAATTCTCTTTTGTTGAAAACAGTGTGTAATAACAAAATCCAACTCTCGGTTCTGCTGAAGAGCAACCAATTCAAGCTGAGAATCAGGAAGAAATTAGAGTGCGTAACATTGTTAGTGCTATAGCAAATATTATTGAATCTTATTAGAGAATACACTTGGTTTTTTAATGGATCGATTTCAACAGATGACAATCGACGCAAATACTCGAAACCATTTGGGTTCAGAAAATGTTAATGTTTCAAGTCACTCCTGGCCTAGAGACCATCCTTTTCCAAATTTGGCTCAATGTCAAGGAAATAGCCGTAATAGTAACATTTCTCACAACTCTGGTAAAATTGCAAATTCATTGGAAAATTTTATTTATCGGATAGAATGTCAGGTTACAGATACACTTGGTGGTGATTTCTATCTTCTATACGAGCATACTCAAAGTCTCTTTTTGGAAGATGCTGAAGATTGGTATTGGCGATACCGTCGATCAGTTGAAAAGGTAAATTGGGCTGAACTATGCAAAGCGCTGAGAACTAATTTCCAAGAATATCGATCATACACTGATATCAAGGAAACAGGGCCCTAATGAATCCTTTGATGAATACAAAAACGCTGTTTTGAAAATTTCTGAGAATCTGACAGGGTTATTTTCTGAGACAGAGTTTGTTGAAATAATTCAGCGAATGCTTAGACCTCAGATAAGACAACAATTGTTGTATGTTCACATAAATACTTTAGCTCAATTACGGGTACTTTGTTTGAAAGGTGAAAATTTGTATAGTGAACTTGCAAAAACACACACTCAACAAGTTCATTTCAACAATGTTCGTCCGACCCGTAAGAACGTGAACGAAGTAGAAGTACAAAAAGATTTTGAACATTTGGAACCTATAAATTCAGAACTAGAAGTTGAAGAACTGCAGAGGCGTGCAAAATTAGTATGTTGGAACTGCAGACAAGATGGTCATAGATTTATGGACTGTGTAGAACGTAGAACAGTATTTTATTATGGATGTGGTGCGGCAGATATTTATAAGCCCAACTGCAATGTTTGTAATCCGGGAAACGGGAAAGCGAGCGAGAGTCACGAGTCAAACTCTCGCCAGAAATATTAACGACTCAAGCATTAAGCTTAAACGTTCCTGATGTACAGTCTAAAATTCAAAACTATTATCAGAGCTCATTTAAGCCAATCCTTTGTAATATAGGTCCTGTTAATGATAGTGTTGCTGGAAATTTTAAATTATTTTTATTGTTGAAGCAGTTGACTGCGAATATTGAAATTCCATAAAAATACTACTGAGCGTTCTGCCAGTTATACAAATGCCTTTTTTTTTGCGTTTCGCTTTAGCAATTAATACGAAATTTTTGGCTTTTCTTTTGGTTTATTCATGTGTCTTGTCGCTTCGAAGTTTCTAATCGAACTGTTCCAATTACATTACAGTAAGAGAATTGAACGCTTTGTGGGTGTACCAATTTCTTAAAAATTACATTGAAAACTGAAATAATCTTGCTTTGGATGCCATGACATTCCTATAGCATTAACAGCTAAGGCATTGCTATCTATCGAAACTTCATTCATAGACGGAATAACTACTTCAGTGGAATTACTATTAAACTTGGCTAGCTTCAAACCAGCGCGCGATAATAGTGCTGTAATATCATTTCTTTTGTGCTGCAACTCCTCGACGGTGTCTGCTCCAGTTAACAAATCATCGACGTACATCTCGTGGCGCAGCATTTGTGCACCCACTGAACATAAAGTTTCGTACAAATCGGCAATATGGTACAAACACCGAATGGCTACGAATGGAGCTGCTGACATTCCATACGTAACAGTGCGTAATTCAAATATTTGTAGGGGTGCTTTCGCATCCGTTCTCTGTCTTGTGGATCTACTACAAATTGTCTGTACATTTTTGCTATATCAGCTGTTAACGCGAATTTGTATAAGCGAAAAGATAAAATAGTTATAACCATGTCTTGTTGAATTGTAGGACTGATTTGTAAAAGTTCATTTAGTGATTTTCCTGAAGTTGTCTTTGCCGAAGCGTCAAAGACGACTCGCAGTTTGGTTTGTGGTCGTAACACACAATGGTGTGGGATGAAGAAATGAAGTTTGTCACGATCAAAATGATTAATGGCTCCCATATGACCCAATGCGATATATTCATCCATAAATTCGACATAAGCCCTTTTGAAAGCATCATTTCTTTCTAATCGACGTTTAAGTAATTCAAAAGGCTTACATGCCATTTTATAGGAATCTCCAAGACAATCCGGTGATGTTTTGAAAGGTAATCTAACCTGTAGTCGTCCATCCGATTTTGCCTTGACCGTATCAATAAAATGTTTTTCACACTGTTGCCCCTCTTCTGATAATTTTGTAGTTGCTGTGTTAAATTCTTCAATGTTCCAAAACGTTCTACCATTGTACTGATTAATTCAGATTCGTGGATTAAATTGCATTGGTATGATTTGTCTATTACCTTTCCGTCATAGCTGCCACCTACGACCCATCCAAATTTTGTATTTATTAGTGAAGGCATGTTTGTTCCTAGAGAAATCTTACCTCCTTGAATAGACTCAAAAAACAATTCTGTACTGAGCAAAAGATCGATTCTAATAGGCTTGTGAAACAGTGGGTCTGCAAGTTCGATTCCTTCTGGGATGGTCCAGTTTGATTGGTTGCTTTGAAGAAATAGATTTTGTAACAGCAAATGATGTAGAGAGTTCAAAATTCGAAATGCGAGATTTAATCGTAGCAAAAATTGTATGATTTATAAAAGTTTTAATGTTCGAAATACCGCTTACTTCTTGATATACACATTGCTTTTTTAAACAAAGACGATTAGCGGCTTCCTCTGTTATAAAACTTAATTCTGAACAGGAGTCTAACAAAGCTCGAAAAGTATGTGAACAACCTGATTTATCATACAATTCAACCAGGGCTGTTGTAATTGTTCCACGTTTACAAGTGCGAGCAATGAGCGATACTTTAGTACCCGATGAACTCTGTTGCTGACTGTTTATCTGGGTTTATGGCTGTAAGCATTGCGAGGTTTCATTAGCTAATGACGGTACAGAAGACCCTTTTGGCGAAAATATATGTAGCTGTGTATGGTGCGCCGATTGACATACACGACAACGTGATCGAGATGGACAATCTTTGACTTAATTACCCTTTCTTAAACAATTCAGGCAAAGTCCTGATTTTTTTACGTATTTGAAGCGTTGATTGCATGGCAAAGCTGTAAACGACCTACAACTTCCTACATGATGATGATGATCCGTCGAGTTGCAATATGTACAAATAATTTTTGTGTTTACGAAACTATACGTAGTTTTGTTTGTGCTTCGGCCTTTCAGTGCCGTCAAAAGTTTTATGATGTTTCATTCTGCCTTCAAGGAATTGACATCGACGAGTTAATATTTCATAACAGTTGTCCCACGATGGAAGCTTCTCGTACCCTCGTTTTTCATCATAATGCATCTTTGTATCTGAGTCAACCTTTGAAAGAACAATATGTATTATTATGGAATTCATAATATCTTCTGCAGATCCTAAAGACAATAATGAACCTCTAATAGCAGCAGTGGTATAAATTATATTTTGTAATGAGATCGAATTTTGTTTTACCATGAGCGGCAGGTCAAACAAGTTTGTTACGAAATCGAGAAAAATTAAAACTTCGTTGTCATAGCGATCTGATAAGCGCTTTAATGCCTTTGTATAATTCTCTTCAGTTATTTGGAATGCTTGGATGACAGCCAATGCTGGTCCCGACAGGCAGTTAAGTAAATAGTTAAACTTATCTATAGCAGATAATTGGGGATCATCATCAACCATATTTGAAAAGGCAGTTTCAAATCTTTTCTAATTGGCGTATTTGCCATCAAAGGTTAGAAGTTTTAAAGTTGGCAATCGATAGTGGTGTGGTGCTGTTATACCAGAATTTGACGTATTAGCAAGGTTAGTATCAAATAAACTAGATCGACGTTTTCCTGAAAGAAGTGAAAGAATTTTAGCTTTGGCTGTTATGAACAGTTCTTCTAGGTCACTTCTGTTTGTGTCCTCAGAGTTTAGTTTTTCTATTTGCGATTGAGTATGATTCAATTGTGAGATGGGAGATTGGGATTCGTTTGCTCAAGTGCACATTGTGTGGAAAGTTGTTGACTGCCATACACCTGGGAATGGCCAACAATGATTCTTGTGTCAAACGGTCCAAGCAACTCACACGTCCGTCAGGACACGTATCTCCTGGGTAGCCTCTGAACATCCGTTCAGAGGTGAGCTAACGTGAGAAGGCGAAGGGGCCCCCTCTCCTTTAAAAAGGGGTTGGTGCGCTGGGCTTGGGACCCGCCACTTTAAAAAAAAACCCCCCAATGAAAACGAAAAGAAAGCCTCGGAATGGACCCTTTGAT